>BROG01000632.1:0-15000 GCA_030159075.1 Atrina japonica
ACATTTCCCGCGCAAAATGGTAACACCAAAAATTTTGAAATCGCCAGTCCTCGACTCTTTTGTGTGTAACTCATATTGAAATCAGGCTAGGGTGCCAGTTCATTGAGTATTCAAAGATGGTTATCTGCAATATAAATGATGCATAAAGACTCATTTTAAAACGATTCCACAAATACCAATACAACATATATATAGAATGGATAAATGTAGATACAACCCTTTCAATAATACAGAATGTAATAAACTGGTTCATAATGACAGAATAGAACATACGATTTTGACAGAATAGAATTACCATATTGAATCTAATGGGAAAAAGGGTTAATGGATTTATACAATACATATTGGTTGGATCCAGTAGCAGGCTATGGTGTGCTTTCATCTTAATTATGTTCAAGAACATTTTCGTCTCTTTAAGAAATGTCCAAAAGCTAATGAATGGTCTAACATAAAATCTCACAAAATCATGCCGACAGATGCTTATGTAAAACATTTGTCAAATTAGCAAAATAAATAATTGTCAAAATAAATTATCGTAATTGTAAGTAACAATGGGGTACATTATGATTATCATGTTTCCATTTAGCGGCAACGGTTCCATATTTTATATGTTGTATTGAATTGTATCTTTTTACCTTAACGTATTTTATATGTATATTATTTATTTCATTCCTTATTTACCCTTTCGTAAATAACGAAAACCCAATATAAATTAGTTAAATTAATTAAATTATTTACAAATGTTGGTATTATTGGTCTTTCAAAGACTTGTGTTGGAAATTGTTTAAAATTGACTGATTTTTTAAAGTGATTTAGTGAGTGCCATATATTGGAATATAACACAAAATTTATTAGAGACTACATTGAATTTATTCTTAAAATTTGTAAAACTAAGCATATTGCCATTTTCATCAGTTAAATCTGAAATTGTTTTTATTCCTTTTCATGCCAACTTTTTATAAAAAAAAATGTTTATTATTTATTTTCATTTTATTATTAAACCAAATAGGTGTGGATAGGAATGCATTATGTGTATTAATTTTTAAATTATCTGTTGTTTCATACCAGCAATGAAAGATATCATGCCAAAATGGATTAACATATAGTTTGGTTTTATCCTTAAACAAAAACTCTGGTCCAAAATCGGATATAAACTTGGAATCAAAATAATGGTTTTTTTTTTTAATTTCAGTCCATGTAAGATTGGTAGATGTTACTTATGTCCTCAACCAGGTTACTTTTAAAGCTTTCATAAATTTGTTAATGTCAATCATTTTAAGACCCCCTTTGTCATATTCACATGCGAGAGTTTCTCTTTTCTACAGTGTTTTGCCATATAAATTTATATAATTTAATATTTAAAATATTTATGGTTTCTACACTTGGGTTAGGCAACGAGAGGAAAAGGTGGTTTAGTTTTGATATAATTAATGTTTTTATAATTGTTATTCTGCCAATAGGTGTCCAAATTCTCTTAGACCATTGTGATATTAATGTATCTATCTGTTTCAATTGCATTGTATAATTCATGTAAACCATTTCATTTAAATTAACAGAAAAATCTATACCTAGGTTGAAATTTGTCTCACCCCAAGGTAGTTTCCATCTGTGATGGTATACATCTTTATTAAATCTTTTTCCTTCCAATCCACACAGATTTTGTTCTATCATTATCTATCGTTGATCCAGATAACTTTGTAAAATATTCTAATGTATTTATTAGCTGGAACAGTGATTGTTTTGAACCATCTAATATAAAGGTTGTGTCATCAGCATACTTTGTAATTTTTTGTTCCAAAGATCCAACATGTATTTTTTTAATATTCTTGTTATTTTTAACTAATATAGCAAGAACTTCTGTGCAGAGTATGAATAAGTAAGGTGAAATAGGGTTCCCTTGCCTACAGCCTCTATGTATTGTAAAAAATTTGGATAAAAAGCCATTTTGAATTATTGCTGATTTTATATTATTATTAAAAATATTCACCCAACTAATGATGTATTAAAATTAAATAAATCTACAACTTTGTATAGAAAAGACCATGCAACTGAGTCAAAAGCTTTATCAAAATCTATTAAATATTATTGTTTTCAGTAAAATTCATTATATCATATATTAAGCGAGTATTTTCACCAATATATCGTCCACTTAAGAAGCCTGTTTGTGTATCTCATATCAGAAAATCTAAGACGGATTTAACTCTATTAGCTATACAGACTGGTTTTAATTTATAAGTAACATTTAAAAGAGTAATGGTACGCAAATTTTTAATATAGTGTCTGGCTTTATTTTCCTTTGGTAAACAGGTAATATTTCCTTCCTTTTGGTATTGAGAATTCCCCTTTATTATATCCATCATTGAGAGATCTAACAAGAAAAGATTTTAGATTTTTTCAAAAGAACTTTAGACAATATTGAAGTTTAATTCTTTTTATAAGGTCTAAAATTTTATCTACATATTCTGGATCATGCGGTTATTGATTATTAAATTTCCACAGTCCTTTACCCCTATCAAATTCATTTAATTTCATTTCTATAGAAATAATAGATTGATCGGATCTGTACCTTTCATCAATCTTGCCTGTTCTACTTTATTTATCAAATCTTCTAATATCAAAAAGAAATCTAATCTTGACTGTTTTAAAGGTGATTTTTTTCTCCAGGTATATCGTTTAGTATCAGGATGTTAATGTCTATAAATGTCATTAAGATTATCATCTTGTATTATTTTAAGTAACTTATTTCGAGCTCTAGGATTACCTATCGTTATCGTTATATTATAACCGAAGAATTATCAAATTCATTTGTAACACCCTGTATGTTACTAAAGCACAGTGAACCATCTTCAATTGGGGCATATATGTTAATTAATGTTATTTTTAACTTATCTATGGTTATATTTAATGCAGTCATGTTTCCATTGGTATCTTTGTGTACATCATGAATGATATATTCAAAACTATCAGTAAGGAAAATGCTAACACCCCTTGCATTTGCTCTATAAGAACTAAAACAGCATTTATAACCCCATTTTGTTTGAATAAAAGTTTCATCATCTGCTGTAAAGCGAGTGTCTTGCAAACAAACAATGTTGAAATTTTTGGATTTAAAGAAATTAAAAACATCATATCTTTTTTTCCTAGGAACCAAGACCCGGACGGTTTGATGATGCTATCTTAAATCCATTCATCATATGTCAATTGTATTTTCCTTATATAGCTTGTTGCAGAGGTAAGTATATATAGTGAAATTGTACTGTCTTTCACCTGTACTGGGGGAAGTAATAAATATATACATGTATAATGAATACCCTTTATTAATTATCATGAAGAGGTACCAAGCAGACGAGTACAAAAACACATATTTCTGAATAAATGACAATACAACATGTCAATACAAGCACCAGAAACATAGAGAAACTTGGAAACCAAAACCAAAATGAAAAAAATAAAAATATATATATTTACAGTGCATAACCTTCCCTTTGCAGTTAATTGATACCTATATAGACCATATACTAGCAAATAACAAAGTGTGTCAGAAAAAGGTCACGTTTTCAAAATTAATCTGTATGTGCAACTCCATGTCGAATATATAAGAAAAAATTAGGGTTGTCACAAACTAATCTACAAATACGATTTAAAAAAAGTCATATTATCAAAGTCCATGTCTCATACATAATTGTAAGAAATGTGTCATGTTGTGAAAATATATCTATAAACATTACAAATTCAAGTCTATGATTTAGGGGGGAAAACAAAAAACAAAACAAAATATGTTTCATTTACACATACAGTTCTATGTCTAATGTTCATGTAAAGGAGGGGAGTCATGTTGTAAAAATAATCCAATATTCCAATATTTTAAAAAACAAACAAACAAACAAACAAAACCACTTTTTTCAGATTTCATTTCTGGATAAACCACTCGAATATTCATGAACTTTTATCTGATCTTCTACAGTATTTAACTTCATTTGCATAAAACACGGAAAAGTTTAAATCTTAAAGACCGAGAAGAACACAACTTGTAAAAATCTGGTGAGTAAAATGCATACATACATACATACATACATACATACATACATACATACATACATACATACATACACACACACACACACATACATACATACATACATACATACATACATACATACATACATACATACATACATAAACGTCAGTCTATCTTATCACTTCATAACAATGAAACCCATGTCATGAAATTAACTTAACTTCAAAATAAACGTTTCCAACTATTTTACGTTATGATACATATGTTCAAATTTTACTCACCAGATTTTTACAAGTTGTGTTCTTCTCGGTCTTTAAGATTTAAACGTTTCCGTGTTTTATGCAAATGAAGTTAAATACTGTAGAAGATCAGATAGAAGTTCATGAATATTCGAGTGGTTTATCCGGGTCTATAGTAGGCAAAGGTATAGTGACATTCCCATAATTATCACTGCACATACTATGAAAACACAATTTAACAACACGCTTCATTGTACACGAATATTTTTAACATATGTCCGTGTCAATATTTTTTCGAATTAAAACAAATTTCAAATATTAGAACTCACTTAAAGTTATTTCTAATACGCAAAGTGTGGACAGGTCTAGATTTGTGGCCTTTATTTTTCTATCAAAATTGTTGAGAAATTGTTGGCGCAGTTCTATAATCTCGTACGAATAGAATAAAAAATTAAATTCATCCCCAAAACAGCTTAAATGTGTTTTGGGACATCTGCGTTCTCAAAATCGACAGATACATTGGATCTGGTAGGTTCAACATCAGTACTTGGGTCTGAGTGAATCGATCGTTCCATTTTTATATAATTGGTCGAACCAGTTCACACCATTTAGAGGAACGACGCCCTGCACTGTAGAAACATTTGATGTTGCACGTATTGGTATATAATATAACGACTTAAAGCTGAACTGGGATAATATAAAACTTTTGTGTCTACTGTGGAGTAATTTCTGCAACGTACGAACAGCAAAAAATAGAAAATGAACATTTCTTCCATAATAAATCCAAAATTTATTTCATTGCACTAAATATCAATCACCATCCAAAACCGGAAGTTGAATCATTGCTCAGTGGCCGATGACATTTGGAAGCATATCGCTTTGATTTTTTTATGGAAAGTGCTTTATATTTAGTGTTATTGAATAAATTTTGGATTTATTATAGATGAAATATTCATTCTCTGTTAGTTGCTGATTGTACGTTGCAGAAAAGTTCACTCGAGACACAGATGCACTGACGACCGTTATAACTAATCAGCATTGCTGTGGGACTTGAAACAATTACAAAAATGTCTGCTGAGATGAAGTGTGAATGTTTCAAAACATTATTTCTTTTCAACACACATTTTTTTATTCAAAGTTCAAAAGATTTTTATGATCATAGTTAAGCTTTAAGTGTACCCCAAGTAATATTATATCATTCAATATAAAAAATCTCAGATACCAAAGTATAAATCCTTAGGATGTCCAGGATATAAATACAAATCTGGTAAAAATGGACCTCTGGAAACCAAGAGGTGGGATCAGGTGCCTTGGAGAGGGGTAAGCAGTCCCCTGTCAACTAGTCCACACGCCGCCGTGAGGTCCACAGTCTAAATCCAATATTAATATACGCGAGCAACAAAATCTCGTCACAAACAGATACAGACACTCCAACATACCGCCCAACAACAAGGTAACCTCAATTTTCAATTAGTGAAAACAAAGTAATCGCAAAACAAGACAATTATGCAAACAAGAACAAAAAATCCCGATCAGTTAAAATTTGGCGGAACGTCTGGACACATCAAAACGCGGTTTTTGGATATCCCTGTGTTCTGTAGTAATTTGTCCCAGTGCGTGAGTTTACATCTGTATATGAAATGTTTATTATGTTGAACACGCACCAAAGTATAAATCCTTAGGATGTCCAGGATATAAATACAAATCTGGTAAAAATGGACCTCTGGAAACCAAGAGGTGGGATCAGGTGCCTTGGAGGGGTAAGCATCCCCTGTCAACTAGTCACACCCGCCGTGAGTCCACAGTCAAATCCAATTAAAATACGCGAGCAACAAATCCTCGTCACAACAGATACAGACATCTCAACAACCGCCAACGAAAAGGTAACTCAATTTTCAATTAGTGAAACATAGTAATCGCAAACAAGACAATTATGCAAACAAGACAATTATACCGACAGTAAAATTTGCGGAACGTTGACATCAAACGCGGTTTTTGATATCCCTGTGTCAGTAATTTGTCAGTGAGTAGTTTACATCTGTATATGAAATGTTTATATGTTGAACACGCACTGCCATATCGGATCATTTGAGAAATATAAACTCCATATGCGGGTGACTGTGGGGTATTACTACTTAAATGTGGAAATTTACGATGGGAAAGCCGAAATCGTCGCGATTGCAGATACAAATCAGCTTCATTGTTTATTTGAAACACAACAATCACAAATATATATTTCAATGTTTCTTTTAATAAGTTCATCATCGTCAAACTATATTATAAAATATATAGCAATATAAACGAGAACAATATCCTTTTATGATTTTTTTTCACAAAAACATACATGTATGACTATAAAAAATGTACGTTGACAAAGAAAAAAGACAAATACAACAAAACACAATTTTGGTTATGTAAAAAATTTTGGATACCAAGGTGTAAATTATTAGGGTATCCAGGATATACGTACAAATCTGGTGTAAAATAAATTCACAAACACGGACCTCTTCAAATCAAGAGGTGGGATTAGGTGCCATGGAGAAGTAAGCATGCCCTGTCGACCGGTCACACCCGCTGTGAGTCCACAATCGAATTAAAATGAAATACGTGAGGAACGAATCCTCGTCATAATTGGTACGAGTCAACAACCGCCATCGAACAGGTAATTTAACATTCCACTTAGTGAAACAGAGTAGTTGCAAACAAGACCATTATATAAAAATCTTATTACACAGGTTCTATGTACACTAAAGGTATAAGAAACCATGCTTATAGTAATTTTGCAAGAAAACTGTTGAAAAATAATTTGTATCACATTAAAAAAGAATCCATGTCTTAGGTAGGCCAAGTAGATTTAAATTTACACATTTATTTGTTCTATTAATGTAATTATTTATCTATATCTTTAATCATTGTTGTATCCCGTGTTAGGCCTTGTGAATAAAACAAAATGTCCTCCGTCAAGCGACGCAAATATAGACATTTTACTGGAGTGGATTCTTTTCAATTTTAAAATTATTCTGAGCATACATATGTCTTATGGTAGTACTCAATGGATAAACAAAACTTATCTCATATGTAAAATTTCCCTATTTTGTATTTCCCATTCCCTAATATCTTAATATTATTATCAAATCATCTGAAAGTTCGTTTTCCGAATTGTCGAAAAAGACCATAGAACTCACTTCCTGCATAGAAACGATAAAATATTATCAACGAAAAGAAAATGTGTTCTGCGGACTTCCATAATGTGTGGCCTATAAACTCAACTTGCCCTTCTGATATCGGGGAATCAGTAACTCCAATACACGTATTAGCAAACCACACTGTCAAATTACAAATCAGAAGAATCAGGAAGACTGAATCAATTACTCGGTTTTTCTCATAACAGTTCCGGTGCATCCTTGCGTGAATTATTAATATTGTTTGCATATATGTGGAAAACAACGATATTGCCTCATTTGTGGCAACAAGTGGGGCAAATGGCAAGTTTACACTTAACGTTGATACTATTGTAATACAAGCATAGGTAATAGATCCTGTAGAGCCTAAAGTTAAGATATAGTCGCCTGTGGTCATCGTATTGGTACGATTGGAACATTTGTGATTTTTTTGTGATAATATGTAAAATGCTATCAATGCAAGAACTAAGATAATTGATTTATTAGCACAGAAAAATCCTAAATACATACTAAAAATTAAAACATTGTTGCTTTCGTCTGTAAAGTAATATATGATCGTCACCATAAAAGGCGGGATGTTAATAAATAAGGCAATAATTCCAGCTACAATATGATGTATTTGAAGACCAATACTCTGATTATCCAATGTAGGTAAAAGTTCGTCATTTTCCTGTTCCCTGTATTCATTTTCATTGTTCAAATTATGGTTCGAAAATCGATCCTGCTCGACTTCAAAGATAGGTCCATTATATGGACGCAATTTCAGAAGGAAACAGGTGGCTAAGAGGCAAAACTCCATACGTAATGGAATGAGGTACGGAATTAGTTCACTGAAAAGGCCCTGTATTGTTGAATTCCAATAACATTGCGTTTCATTAAGGATGAAGGATGTGTTCGAATTGTTTGTTACATAATATGTCCCCTTTATGTCATTTACAACGGAGTTTAACCATATTGCCAAGTTAGGAAGCATGATAAATGTTAAACAGTAGTTCGTCCTCACGGAATTCACAAAACGATTGTTTTTAAAGTAAGTAATAAAACCCATTTGTAGGCACAAATATGTTATCATCACAAAACTGCTTAGTATACCCAAACAGTCGTTTACAGTTCCATAAGCGTCGTCATAAAGACATTCTATGTCAATGGAAATGTTTATAGTTGTTTGTAAAATCATTCCAAATCCAAATACCCACAGAAAAAATACTTTCATTTTAAGAGAGGGATCAGCGTCATGGAACATTTGGTCAAGCCAGTATGATTTATTTCTAAATGTTGTCACAGACAGAACGACACAGAGCACTAATCCCAGGGCAACAAATCCCATAATCATACCCCATGTTAATGCATGTGCCACTGCTTCTTTCGTCTGCTTTCCTGAGTATATACCCACAATCACAAACGTTATTGACAACACAGTTGCGAGCGTTACTGTAGACGATGTGCTGCCATCTGGATTACTGTTGTCATTTTCCCTAATTCCTACATTTCCCGCGCAAAATGGCAACGCCAAAAATTTTGAGATCGCCAGTAGTGGACTTCTTTGTGTGTAACTCATATTGAAATCAGGCTAGGTTGCCAGTTTCATGACGCCTCAAGGATGATTAATAGTAACTTGCTTAGTATGGTTATCTGCAACAGAAACGATGAACAAGAATACCACAATAAAGAGTGACATGTATTAAAGCAATGTTTTGATATATCTGATGTGTTCTTTAAATGAGCAATAATAATTGTCACTATTCAGAATTATAATCTATGAATATACAAAAATTCGTGTGTGTATTCATTTTAAAATCAATGGTGAGCCGGGATCCAAGATTTGACTGCGGACTGTTGTTGGTGTGCAGGATACACCTATTTCTCTATGACACTTTATCTTACTTCCTGTTATTTCAGGGTTCCATGCTTATGCATTATTCATTTTGTGTTTTGTTTTTGCTTTTATTGTTTGTTTTGTACATTGCCTTTTGATGTTGCCGCCTTTGAACTTTTGATATCTAAGCTTAAACTCTCGCGGTTATAGTTAGAATAAGAAGAAGAGTAATGACAACAAATACTATGTATTGTACTATACAATGATTTTAAATTCAATTATAAAGTATCTTCAGCATCCTGTTCCGTGTTTTGTATTTTTATCAAAAATGTATATTGCATGATCTATTTCATTCCCGATATTAGTCCGGAAGGGAAAAAATCATGTAATATATATCACTAAAATGACAAACGACAAGGAAAAACTGAATGTCATTTTAGTGCTTTATATATATTCTTTTCCAGACTTGTATATACAGTGAACCCGCTTTACAACGACATTCATTATAACGGAATATTCGGTATCCGACAAGAATTGCTCGGGAACAAACGTACATGTACTTAAAAAGTACTCATTACAACGGAATATTCGGTATCCGACTCCGACATCAGATTCCGGGAACAAATGTACAAAACTCAATGTAAATAAACTCTTTACAACGGCATAACATCGCAGTACATCCCGGCTATTGTTTTCAGTCTTGATTTTCTTCACGGTTGAGATAACAGGTAAAAATAATTGTGTCAATAAAACAATTACACCGTCATTGTTCTTAATCTGCACTGATAGGTGATTGTCTAAGTGTCAACGATTAGCGCTTGAATCATCCCTACCTGTAGAGTAGGCAGTAGGTTTCGTTAGAACTCAAGCGACAGGAAGAGAAATACAAACTGAGTACAAATGAAACAAAAAAGATAAATAAATAATAAATAAATAAACATATTGTTGACAATTTCCGTTACGCTTCATGTCCGTGCCGATGTGGTTACAATAGCGGATCTTTAAAATACTTCAATACTTACGATAATCGTAGACATTTTATTAAAACTTTATTTTTGAACCGCAATCGGTGAGCTTTTTATTTGAAAATTAATTAATCTAACTCGGAATCATATCATATACATTCGGCCATTTCGGGCACTTTGTACATGATCCGTGCATTTCACGACATCACCGATTTACGATATGCGACCGAAAAAATAATTGTGCATTGATGTTTACAATATTAACATGCATAAATATGACTAGTAAAAGGTTGAAAATAGTATGAAATAAAATAATGATATTTGTTTATATGCGTAAATGATACTCAAGGGAGCTAACTATGAAATGCCCACTACATCAAATTCGTTACAATGACAAATTCGATATAACGTCATTCCTACGTGGGAACAAACACGGTCGTTGTAAAGAGGGTTCACTGTATATTATAAATATAATACCAAAGTTATAATGCTCAAGACGATATCGTTTCTGTCAATTAGACTTCATCAGTTGAGCTCTCTATTGCTTAGATTTGACACCCTAGGATATATAGTGTTGATGTTATTTACCTGTATACATTATAATACGGAAAATTTTGTTGAAATGACTACTCATTTCAGGTTTGATGCGTACTGTTAATAACGAAATAACTATGCCAACTAGTTTTACAAACCGAGCGGTGATAACGTAAGTCTATCTTATCACTTCATAGCAATGAAAGTCATGTCATGAAATCAATTTACGTCAAGATAAACGTTTCCAACGCTTTTACATTATGCGATATCAGCTCAAAGTTTACTTACCAGATTGATATAATTTGCACTCTCTTTGGGCTTTAGTATCTTAAACATTTCCCTGTACTAGGCACACGTAGTTATATACTATGGAAAGTCATATTATAGCTTGTGAAACTTCGGTTGGGTTTCTTCCGGATCTGCAGTATGGGTGACTATCAATGTCATAATCATTTAGCAATACGATTCATTGAATTTATCACATGATTATTTACAATATCGTTCCAATAGCTGTTCGGAATTAAACCGTTTAACAGGTTGTAATATTAAAAACTCACTCAACAATAAACTACTTTAAAAAGGCACTATGTCGGCAGTTCTGTGGCCAACATTATTTTCTAAAATATCGCAAGGATAAAATTATTATCAATACAAATATCACTGATTTAATGTTGATAATGTGTAGGTTTTCTGTTGGAGACGTGAGGTTTCTGTAAACATAATCCTGGCAAACCTGTAGGGTTGTTCACGAAACCAAGTCGAGTCAGTAACGAGATGTGCTACAAAGGTGCCTGAATGTTCATTTTGCAGATATCGGTAATTTTTCACATTTCACATTCAATTAAAAATAACCATATATACTCGGGAGCCGCATTACTTTCAAAACAGGAGTCTCTTTTCTTTAAATAACTGCACTTTTGCCCCAGAGATTTGATCTTACTCGTAAGATCTTACAACAGTGTGTGTGTGTGTGTGTGTGTGTGTGTGTGTGTGTGTGTGTGTGTGTGTGTGTGTGTGTGTGTGTGTGTGTGTGTGTGTGTGTGTGTGTTTTCGGCAATGGTCTTGTAGTTGAATCTTGAATCGAGTCGCAAGCACAAAGATCATAAGTTTCAATAGCTGGTAGTATGTTGTACCTAATACGTAAAACATGTAGTGATCTATCCTTGGCCAAAAGTTAATAAGACATGGAAATCACGCATCTTTTTGTGTGGAATTTGAATCCTTAGAAAAAATATTATTGAATGTCACTGCAGACTTGACGCTTTAATGGAAACCCTCATTACATTGGCGTCGGTCCAGGGCATAGGTCAAAACTGTGGCACTAATGTCTATGTGACTTAAACAATAATAAATTGTTTGTCTTTAAATGGCTTTAGGCTAACATACCATATATATAACATATATTGAAATTATATGGACATTAATTATAGATATGCTTTATACTTACTGCCAGAAAAAATGATAGTAAATATAAAATAATAGTAATAAATAAAGATATAATGAATCGGAAAAAACAACCATAGAAACGTTTGTTGGTAGCCAGATATTAAAATTTTTCTAATTTTAAATTCTTTGTTTTGCTGTGTTTTTATATATATATATATATATATATATATATATATATATATATCTAAAGCTTAACAATTTGACTTTTCTTTTAAAATACTAGGTCGTTAAGGTATTTCCATATAAATAACATATATCTTAAACTTTGAGTTATACAAGGAGTAAACAAGCGTGAATGTGTGACTCATACAGGGAAGTAATACACAGCGATTATATTTTTGACAAGGACAGATTTACAATTAATAGTCACGTTTTTGGAAGTTTCTTTTTAGTCTGTTAAATATTTCATCCAATATGTTTTATATCATGTCCTTGGTATTAACATTTATGTAAAACATTACTAAAGATTATGCTCATTTTATGCTTGCTTAAGATACTATTAAGTTCAGTATAACACAATAACTACTATTTTGTTCATGTGAACATGCTACTCCAGGGATAGATTGAGTATACAGAAAGTGAGCATGCTGAGTGGTTAGAACATTGCACTTTGAACCATGGGGTCTCTCACTTATGGTCAGCGCGGGTTCGGGTCCCGCTGGAACCTAAGCTGATTTTTATGAGAAAGATAATCGGTAGGCCGGTTGTCTCTTTCAGGGTTCATTGTATGCGGGCCATCTCCTCCACCATTAAAAATTGACTGCCACCATATAACTGAAAAATGGATGAGTGTGTACGTAAAATAACATAATTATAATCTATTGCTTTAAAGTGGCATTAGCTTTGGATGTTTTTCAAAAACAAAATTATTTCATTTTACTACTTAAATTAATAAACAATAACAAATAGGAAATATACACAGACATAAGCTTTCTTAAATTTCTATATATTTTATGACAACCCAGTTTGATCATCAATTATCACTTGCAATTGATTAATTCTATCTTTCTATTTGTATATGTATCCCACACCGGACCTTACCTTTTTTCACAAAATATATAGGAATATAAGATTTTATTCCTGTGTACTGCTCTTTTTTTTTCTTTTTTTTTTCTTTTTGTACATGAAGTACAAGAAGTTAAAGCAAAACTAATCGAAATAATTGTTTTTCCTAAAAACAAACAATGCCACTTTAACAGTTGCGGTCACAAATACATGTATATGTTTTAAGTTCATTTATTTCTGTACTGATCCAAAGATAAGTGTTATTCACACTGAAGTTGAAATGCCTAAAACATCCGCTAGATATCTTCACCTAAGATAACAAATATACATTTACTTTTAGTTACACTAGACAGGAAGCGCCTGTAGATAATATTATTTAAAACTTATGACGGTCTCCATTTTTGTTTCTTACTGAATGTAAGAAATCTTGATACTTAATACCCGGAAGTGTTACAGGCGAATGTCAGTAAAAAGGAAGACCACATCACCAACTTATCAACACTTAAACATATCAGGCTTTTATTTGAGATATGCAATGCTACGTTCGATATGTTGTAGTGTACATATTTCTAGGTTAGAGAGATTTTTATTTTACATTTGTGAAAAAGCGTCAAATTCTGATAGTTGAATTTAATGATGCTGTTATATATCATGTATAACAGAAATTTTGGTTTAAGTCGCAAAATTCTGTCTGTGTGTCAAAATATTCATTAACATTTCACAAATCATCTATTGGTGATAATTATTGGTCAAATTTTGACCTATACAAAAGACTAATTGTTGCTATTCAACGTACAACACTTACTTGTGGCACAAGACCTCAGGTTTAACTTTATTCAGAAGGATCTGTGTATTTCACCACGGATAAGGTCATCTCCGATTTTATTAAGTCTCGGGTATAACCTAGAACAGAGCTCAAACCCGAGACCGTCACTTTGTTAGCCGAATGCACAATCTACTGCGGGCGGTTAAATATAGTACGTGTATGTAATGTACTAAGAATGTGTGTGTGTGTGTGTGTGTGTGTGTGTGTGTGTGTGTGTGTGTGTGTGTGTGTGTGTGTGTGTGTGTGTGTGTGTGTGTGTGTGTGTGTGTGTGTGTGTTTAACTACCGACCTTATCTGAAATCAGAATTAGAACAGAATCTGTAATCCGGATGAACTGAATGTCTGTTTCTTTATCAGCATATTAGTAAATCCAACCTATACAAAATTATCAAGCATAGCGCAGTTTAAATGTAAATGCTTGGTATCAACATATCATTACTTCCTGTATGGATGTTAACAGCTGCAAGAATTTTTCTGGGCGCATATTACAGGTATTGTTTTGACTATTATACTTTCAGATTTGTAAACTCTCGATTTATATCAAAATTGTTTACTTTAGTATTTTTCCTTTACCACAATGCCATACAACAGGTGTATAAACAGCGCGTACTAAACGCCAGTGAATCATTGTTTAAAATTATGTCTCGTGACAGTCGTTCTATCCAGGTTTGAGTTTCAACGTTGTTTCATAGCAGCTACATTATACAATTTTTCAGTCATATAGTGGCGGCCAGTTATGATGGTAGAGGAGAGAACACGGTTGCAGTGTACCCGAGAAGAGATCATCGGCCATCCGCAAGTAAACTGGCCAACTTTATTACAAAATCAGCTTAAGTTACATCGGACTTTCAAGGTATATAATCATTGATGTAATCAAAAATAAATAATTTAGCTGTTATGTTTTTAATATAAATTTTAAATCTGTCACGTATTGTGATAGGAATAACAGGATTTTAGTATACATGTATG
>BROG01000632.1:17500-439030 GCA_030159075.1 Atrina japonica
AATCAAACAACAAAAGACACTGTTCATTTCATGATATGGGGTTTAATCATGGGACTTGTATTAGTAGGTTTAATTACCAATATTATCATAGCCGTGTCAGCACATAAGAACAGAGATCACTGGTTGGACCCCGTTTTCACCGACAATGATCCATCCCTGAAAATGAAAGTATTTTTCTTGTGGATGTTCGGGTTCGGGATGGTTTTGCAGACGACAATTAATGGCGCCATTCACATCGAATGTTTGACTAAAAAAAGTCATATTGGAATACAGTCACTATCCATCATTAGTTCTTTCCTCATGGCTGCGTTTCTTTGTTTACAAATGGGATTCATTACCTACTACAAAACTTTTAGATTTATAAGTTCAGTTCGAACGAATTACTGTTTGATTTTCGTTGCATTAGCTAACCTGGCACTTTGGTTCAATTCTGTAATCAGTGATATAAATGGCATTTATTATCCTTCGAATAACACCATCTTTGATAACACGTCGACATTTATCAACGATAGAAACTGCTACTGGCGTTCACCTATACAACAATTTTATATAAATATTCTGCCCTATCTCATTCCAGTACGAATGGAGTTTTGTCTTTTGGCAACATCATTTCTGTTCAAAATGATACCGAGTAAAGGCGGCAACAATGGAAACACAGAACTGGAACCACTGCTGGTAGCTGGCAGGACAGACTGGTATGGTGAAGAAGACCTTGGTAACTCGACTCAGATGAACTATTCAGTATGGCAGTCAATCGTATATATTTTAGTTGGTGTTTTGGCCGTCTTTATAAATCTACCCCTGTTTATCATAACACTCCTTTTTCATTTTGTGTACACTGGCGATCTATCTGTTACTTTTTCTATTTACGAGGGTACATTGTTTGTTCATAGAGTTATCTTGTTGATGCTTCTGTTACTGTCCTTTTATCTTCTTTCTAGAAACAGTGAATCAAGGAGGCGGATTCATGAGTTTTGTGTTGGCGATTACTTGCTTATTATTAGCTCGTTTTGCACCATTGCGTACAACACTGTATCTTTTGTATCATCGTTAAAAGAAACATGCTCTTCACCAAAACTCGTGTCGGCTAAAAACATCATTTCTATGATAGATACATTTTTACTGACTGTTCTTATTATTCAGTCGAAAAGTCGTTCAAACGTTCAAAACCGGTCTAAATTACTATCCTCAATTTATCTCATTTTAACAATTTCAAGTCTGACCTTGTGGCTGGCTGATACTGTTGTAGGATTGGGAGACAACATAAGTACGGAAGGACAAGAACAACTTTTGGGATATAACGTCTGGAAAGTATCGAGCCATATTCTTTTTTCAATGATAATATTTTACCGTTTTTATTCGGGGAGTGACTGTTATGGACTCTTCCGAGCGTACAGATGAATATCTTAATTACAATGCATTAAGTGTACTTGTTAGAAATCATAACTTTTGTTTGTTTGTTTGTTTGTTTGTTCTACATTATATACCGTTTGAGGTGACCCAGTCCGCCCTTTGTTCAAATCCCGGTTCTAGTTCATATGTAAAATTTCTTTTGAAATGGCAATGCCCGTTCCTTCAGCAGGCGGTCGGCATAAGAGGAGAAAGTCAAGGAGCTTTCGGATAAAACTTTATACTGATGTCCATTCCTTCAGTAAGCGTGACATGTTAAATGATTTTTTATTTTCTTTTGCACAATTCTTTAACACCTCCCCTGTATTTGGTAAAGTTTTTATCATCGTTAGTCTGGTAATCACCAATAAAAGAAATAAATTGTAGAAATCCGTTTTGCTGAATAGGCAGAAAAAATTCAACGTCCCTTTATCGGGATCTAGATGAATACATATTTCTGAAATTTAAAGTTAGCGCTTTTCATTTTGTATAGATATAAAAATCTCATTAGAAAAATGCAATAATTTAGTTGCTATATACAAATTCAAATACAGATAGATGTGCATGTGCCTTACAGAATTGTTTGAGTTTATTGTGTCTTTGTTTTACATCCCGCTTACTTATGTCACAAACATTTAGAAGAAGTACCACAGATATAGCTTTTGACATGTGATATTGACTGACGCCAATGCAGTGAGGAACGGTTCCTTTATATCCATTGGACCATAAGTTTTAAAACGTCTAATCCAACGAACCCGTGACTTTCATTTCTTATGCCTAGCGCTTGGTGAAGGAGCGGTCACTATCTTTTTAGGCATTTGATATGAGAACCGGATTTCGAACCCGATAAAATATTATATCACTAAACCACGAGCGGTCCAAATGTTTTATTGAATTTTGAATAGTGCACAATTTCTCAGTTATATGATGTCGGCCATTTTTGTGGTGGAGGAGAGAGCCCGGTTACATTGTACCTGAGAAGATTTCACCGACCTTCTGTTAAACTTCCTCACAGTATTCAGTTTAGATTCCAGCAGGGCTCGAAACTGGGCTGTGAGAGACTTCATGGTTCATAGCGCAATGCTCTAAGTACCGGTCACGGAGGTCCCGGGTCCAAATGTTAATGTAAATATATAAATATATCAATGAAAATTAACAAAGAAGCCATCTTAATATGACATGTGACTGTAGATAAATCGCTGTGTTGCTTCGTCGTACGAAATTTATCATGTGTATTTTCACATTATTTGTACATTATCACTGAACCTCAATGGGGCATTAACTGTGTTTACAAAAAAACACTTCTATTTTATTTTTCTACTTGACTACTTGTGCTTGATGTACATTAGCTATACACAGGCATAAAAATTCTACATTCCTATATTTATTGTGAAAATATGTCAGGGCCAATGTGGTGTTTATATAATATATATTAAAGATGAGTAAATCAGTTGCCAAATTTGGGTTTCTTAAGTAATATTCATAAAATATATAAGAATATAACAATATTTATACCTGTGTGTATCTCTTTTAGGTTATCCTATATCAATCTAAGTAGTAAAAACGGGAAAAAATTATTTGAAAAAATAGTTTGTGTGTCCATTTCATCGTATGTTTTTTTTTACAGTGAACAACTACAAATACACATTATAAGTCTTGTAAAGTGTCCAGTCACGTGCATAAGACAAAAATTCTGCCTTGAAGTTATATGAGTTATTCATGTAAACTATATAATAACATGGGATTCAACTACAAAAGAATTAAATGATGACCATATGAATTACAAATTGTTCAATTGAACGAATATAAAAAAAATACGGCTGACACATTTGTGGTTCAAAAGCATGCAATACACAGCTGATAACTGCTATACAATAACTACTAGACAATGCAGGAATTCACTTTATAATCTTCCTGGTTTGTAATCGCTTTGTTTAGATCAAGTTCTGGCAGGTCAGACACAGATAAAAGCATGTGATCTTCCTCATTATCTGTTTTTGTTCCTGTCAGGTGCATAGGAGGAAATAAAGTGTCATTAACAATCGTTTGTAGATACTTGAATAATGTACAAATCATGGGATGTAAATCGACGTTTTTATTGATATGTATTAAAGTACATTATGTATTCTTTTAAAGATTAAATGATTTGCATAAATCAGTGTTTCTAATTCTCATTCTGTATTAAGAGATAAAAAGTTTTCTCTAGTAACATGTTTTATTCAATATGTCCAACATTATTCGTCCTTGTTATTAAATATGCAAACAATTACCATTAGTGTGAGCTCAAATATAATGTATGACGAACTACAGCTACTAATTAATACCATTATTATTATTTGTTGTAGTAATAGAAGTAGCAATAGCAGTAGTATATTAGTTTTATCAATATATTTTCTATATTAAAAATTGTTCATTTGTGCTAATTCACTTCAAAATCATAAGAATTGAATCAATCGTTTTCCATTGTTAAGTGTTACCTTAATCAGAAAATATAAAAGTAATATATTTACTCTCAGTTTAAAAAGTTAAAATAAATCTGGATGTCTCCATGAAAATTGTCCTGGTACATAACTCAGCTTTGTTATTCAGTTGAGGAAATAAAATGACGAATATTAGCACCATCGCCTTCTGTAACATATGGGCTTTAACCCAGGCAATGACTTTACTCCTTTTTCCTTTATTGTTTATTTGTTGTTTTAAATAAATTTCCATAATTTCCACTTACATTTAGATGTCACCACCTTTAGGTGACGTGTCACAAATTTAGACCTATGCCATGGACTGGACTGGTAAGGGTTCTTTTCCGTGCCACGCTTACCGTGACACGTGACTTCGGTTTTAAATCTCATCCAAAAGACCAAAGACTTTTACTTCTTTTAATCCGAGCGTTTGGCGAAGGAAAAGTCACTAATTTTTAAATGACTTTTATATGACCCGGGACCTTCCACTTGCGAGTCGAACGTTCTACCATTTGATCACTGCAAACCTTCTC
Organism: Atrina japonica; assembly: GCA_030159075.1. NCBI lineage: Eukaryota > Metazoa > Mollusca > Bivalvia > Pterioida > Pinnidae > Atrina > Atrina japonica. The sequence continues at coordinate 21,882 of BROG01000632.1, forward strand.
TAAATGCTCATAACTAAAACTCTATTAAAACACCCCTATAGTTTTTACAAAAGATCAGGATCTCACAAACTACGTTGGGAGATACACACTTAGTCCAGTCAGAGACACAAGTTAAAATTACCAGTGTATTGAGAAAAATATATATACATATTATACATTATACGTTCCACTATAACTATGATTATGATTAATGGACTAATTTCTATTCTATAATATATTTCTTACTTAAATATTTACATTTGCAGCAATGTATAGTCTCTCTCTCTCTCTCTCTCTCTCTCTCTCTCTCTCTCTCTCTCTCTCTCTCTCTCTCTCTCTCTCTCTCTCTCTCTCTCTCTCTCGTCGAATCAAATATGAATATAAATGAAAGCATTTGACAATGTAAAGGAATTAATTTCAGCATATATCTTAAAGAGTGTTCGGCATTGTTTCTCGAATGTGCTTCACGCTGTCTATACCCCTGATCATATCGGCGGCTTTTTCTGCAATCATTATTGTTGGTGCATTGGTATTACCAGACGGTATGTCCCTCATTACGGATGCATCAACAACTCGAAGATTAGAGACTCCTTTCACCCTGCAAAAGCAAAGGGACGGATAATCAATTTCAAAATAATACAAATGTGTTCATTAGAAGTGAATTCCGTAAGAAAATGTGTAAACACAAATACATATATAACATACATGGACCTTTGTAACATCCACATCTGAGATTAGATCCCGAAGTCATCAAATTTACTCAATACTCAAGCTGAACTTTTATTTCATTATTTTGATTATATAATCGTTTATAAAAAATTTGCGTTTGAGTGATTAGGAACCATTATTATTTTTCAATATTCACATATAAATTATTGCGTCAAACACATGATTTTTTTGTAAAAATTAATAAATACGTTGAGTATGATACTCAAAATTTGAGTACGTACTTAAGGCATTTTTTTTTTTAAATATTTCTGCATATGATAAATAATTTTGATCATTATTTACAATTGTATGCCGTCATTATTCAAACATGTCCAGTTGTAGAATAAATATTATGTTTACCCTAAAATCATGAAAAGTTAGTTGAGCTTGAGTACTGAGTAAATTTGAAGACTTCGGATCCAGGTACCATGCGTAAACATAATACCAAAGTTATAATGCTCATGACGATCGTTTCTTTCACTTAGGCTTCATCTGTTGAGCAGAATCCCAGAAGTCTCACCCGTGAATATGACAGCGTTCAATTTCATTGTATTTCACTTTATTGTCCACCCATGAAATCAAAACTATTTCTCTCCTTTTTCGAAAACTCCAAAATCATTACATTCTATATTATGCAGAGAACAACGTAACTGAAGATATTTTCCTTGTCAATTCATATCAGATCAACTTGAATTACTATTTAGATGAGGTTTAGTTTGTATTGTTAAACTATATGAAGATGCAAACCTAAGTTGTAGATCCACCACTGAAGATTTATCATCATCTGGACCCATTCTGCACGTGCACGTTGGATGATATACCGTGTATGATAGATGACGAATTCTACATTCAAAGAACTCATCGGATGGGCATTTATACTCCCGGCAGTATGGCATAGGTTGTTTCATGGGATCCTCTGGTGTAGCACCAACCTCTCGAAATGCGGTGGTATTTATTATTTGTATCGCTATCTTCATACCTTATGAAAATACACGAAAACAGTTGTGGTTAATTCCGGAAAATATCATGACAGACAGACAGACAGACAAACAGAGAGACAAAGGTTGACAGAGAGAGAAATATAGAGAGATATGTTTATTTGTTTGTTTATTGTTTCTAACGTCCCACTCAAGAATTTTTCATCCATATAAAGACGTCACCAATTGCCGGTGACGGGCTTTAAAGTTTGGCCTATCCTCGCTACTTACGGTCATCGAGTAATGAGGGTTCTGTAAAGTGCTACTGTGACACGGGATCTCGGTTTTTACTGTCTCATCCGAAAGACAGGAAATCAACCTGCCGCCGGCTGGACTCGAACTCACGACCTCGCGATCAAGAATCGAGCGCGCTACCGACTGAGCCAGGCCGGCTCATGATATGCAAATCATTTTGTGGCATAATTAGTCAGATTAGAAATTAAATTAATTAATTATTTGTAAATATAAGATATTTTTTTTACATAGAAATTCCTATGAAATTTACATATACATGTTTTATTAAAACAAGGTCGAAATTTACATGTATAGCTTAATTTAGGAAGTAAATTTATCTATATAAAAGTACGGTTGTAAGATCCGTTATAGAGACACCGACTTAGGAAGCTATATGAAAGAGACAGATAGAGAGAGACGCACGGGTTGTGTTATCGCAAGGGGGCATGACCCCGGAGCGACATAGAATGGATCCACTATTTTAAATCGGAATCCACTTTTGTAAATATTATATAGGTTTCTTGTAAGTATGTAATGTGCATATTAAAATTTATGGAAAGTATCAGGGAACTTTCGAGTTACGCCGGATTACCGTTATAATCCTGTTTTTATAATCGTGACTATAGAAAAATGCTCCTCAACGTTATTTCCGGTTTGGGTAACATGTAGATAGTCCCGTTAGTGCAATTGGTAAAAGCGCCCTGCTACTGTTCGGAAGGTCGTGAATTCGATTCGCAGTCTGTCTGCACATTTTTCCCCGCCTGTTACATTTCAGCATTTCAGCAAGTGAATAAAACTCTGTGGTATGTTTTAAGAGTTTCTTTGATTTCTTTACACAAAAAAGTTAATGCACAAAAACATAAGGATATTTCCATATACGTTGCAGGTAAATATGAAAACCGGAAGAACATATGAAGAACAAAAACGATAAGGCGCGAATAAATGCAGGATCATAACGGTAATCTGAGCTAACTCGAAAATTCCCTATTAGCAGTAGGTTTTTTGGCTTTTATGTTCTACAAGTCTTTTAGTCCATTTTCTTACTTGTAATTTTTTATATACTAGTAAAAATTCAGTTCACATTTTATTTCAGAATACATTGTAAATAATTTTAAAACTGTCATGCAAAAACAAGTATAATAAATGTTAAAATCTGACTCTTTAAATCTTTAGATAATTAATTCAGCTGGCCTACTGTTATTTATAAACACCTTTAAAACCATTAATTTTTAAGGGTCGTAAATGAGACATCATACAGAAGGAATCATCTTCGTCACAACTTACCTCGAATCATCGTTTGTACGTCATCCTCATCTTCTAAATAATGTGGATCGATAATCGGGTGATCAAATGGGTCTCGACTTTTTAAGCGAATCGTACCACGACTTTTTGGATGAAGTAATACAGTAAATATTGAAAAATCTTCCTTTTCTTGTTTAGCATTCAATACCATATCTCTCGCCTGGAAAATTACACAAGATATAAGATGAGATGTAGATATAATAATACGACAAATTACTATTTCTCAGATTATTTTATTATAGTTAGAATTTCATTCTAGCTAGATATAAACATATATAAGTTCAAAGTACAAAGGTTATTCTGAAAAAGTAAGACTGTAAATGGAGAAAGACTACAATTATTTGGACATGGATGAATGGGTGGACAGACAGACAGACAGACAGGTAGGTGGGTAGGTAGGTAGGTAGGTTTGTAGGTAGGTAGGTAGGTAGGCATGCAGTCTGTATCCTTATTCTGAGCATAGTTGCAAGTACGAATGACTTCAAATTTCATATTGAACTATTGGTTATTTAAACATTATTTTGAAAATTTATTTTAGACAGAAATGTATTCGAATGTTATAAATCCCTTTTGTCTAGTTTTTTTCACTTGAAAAATTAGTTTATTATACGTTTTTACAGTTACAAACCCATTTACCAAACCACGTGATATTACCTCGTCTTTCAGATTAAAGTACTGCGTCAAAGCAGGATGACTATCTAATGCTGGAGTCCCAGAATAAAGTATAAACTGTACATCAGGATACTTTTCCTTCGCATTTGGATTTGTTTTGATCAGTGCCATCGACTCCGTTCCAGTTCCTGATAAAAACCCTAAACGGAAATTGATGTTTCTACTAATTAGTCTGAATATTCCGAAATCAAGAAGAAAGTTCACTTACAATACACTATAGATACCATTTGATACTGAGCCTACAGAGGACAGTTTTGTTGATACATCTATCGAATCACACGTTATCATTCTATGTATTGGATTGTGTACATAGAGTAAAATGGATAGTTTCCATAGTCCAGCGACGTGCCATAATACTACATACTAATTATTCTTATTCCAAAGAAGTTTTGTTAGCGAACCCAGAATATACATATTGTCTATTGCATGGCTATTTCGAGCTTTAGAAAAGACAAAGGACATCAAGAAAGAAAATCTGAGAGACAAAAACCAGACAAAATAACATACCGGGTACAACTTTTATACTTTTCCGATATTCCAAAAAGTATTTATATACAATCTAACCTTTTCCTAACATCTTGTATTTCAAAGTATTCCATAGAGAGTTTGTTTTATCATCTGTTATACTATATGACTGATTATTGAAGAAAGGGAGACCACTCCACAAATGATCCTGGAGATGTTCTCCAACTGGTAAGTCGCTAATTACGGAAATCTGAAAAAAACGCTTAGTATATACTGAAAATGAAATAATATGATATACTTTGAACTTTTCGTTATCATATATAAATATAAATTCTATATTCTATATTCATATTTTTTAAATATACTAGATGGCGTGTTTGTGCAGACGAAAGATGTATACGATTTTCTGTTGTTTCTCAACATTGGACAGTGTGTGTGTACTTAAAGTAGAATGATAAGTACAAGAAGATTCAATATGTCTTAAAAAGTATAAATTGGTTCTTGTACTTACCCCAAGAGATTCTAAATGTTTCTTTGGTCCTATCCCGGACAGCATAAGTAATTGAGGTGAATTAATGGCGCCACCAGATAGTATTACCTCTTTATTTACCAAAACACATTCTTTATTAATTCAACTCCAGATGCTTTTTTCTTCTCTATCAAAACCTAAAACAAGAATCGAGTAATTAACTATATACATTCCAAATAACTTGCATATGTAAAACACTAAAACGACTGACAAAAATGATGTCAAATTTTCGGGACGACCTGTCCCTTCTTCAGGATTGAAAATTAGAATAACATAAATAACACATATATACAGACTCTCACGCAAACGCGCACTCACGCACACAACAGGGATACGAATTAAATGCTACATGTTTAATGGTTATCAAAATATTATTAATTGTCTATGTTGAAATATTGACCCCCGAGTTCTCCGCGCCAAGAACGAGGGCATATATATTGCAACATATTGAGTCAATAACATTTTTATACTTATCAATGATCATAATAAAAAATTCTTATCTATATTAGCTGTGAATGAAGTTACACTGATGTAACTCCATTCGTCACACCTACCTAAAACTGGTCCCGGGTGTATATGGAATAATATAGCACCTTTTCATTTTATGTTAAGTAAATGGACAACGTGGAAAACGAAAGTAGGGTATATAATAACAACACACTAACCATCATGCCCCGGCTATATATATATATATATATATATATATATATATATATATATATATATATATATATATATATATATATATATATATATATATATATATATATACATATATATATATATATATATATATATATATATATATATAGTTAGTTAGTTAGTTAGTTAGTTAGTTAGTGAAAAAATCAATGTGTCAAGTTGAAGAACAATTAACTTTTGAAGAGTACCTTTGTTACCATGGTATCAATGCTAATTTGTAGGTTTGGTCTTTGCATAGCTGGACGAAGAAAAGCTCTAGATGTACTGCAACGCTGTCCATTCTGTATTGTACATTGTCCTGGACAGTAGCCTAATAAAATATAAAAGTGTTAGAAGGCCTGACATCACAGAGTTTGTAATCATGTTTTACAAAGCATATGGTTGTTTAAGTTTTAAAATTACAGCTTATTCCACATATATTGAAATCGCATATCTTAAATAAAACTACATCCCTTGCCTCAGTCTCTCATACTTTTTTCATTAAATATCGGTTAAATTGAAATATCGCCAATATTGAAATATCGCTTATTTTGAAATCATTTATCAGTTCCGCTGATGTAATAATGTGTTGTTTTTAGCGGTTATATCGAAGTCCCCCCAGACGGTAATCGTCCAGGTGGGTGACATCGTAATTACACATATAGATGCTACGATGTCAGTTGATTAGTTTTTCATTTGCTTTGTTTTCATTATGTGTTTATAAGAGAAAAAAATAACAGTGGAATATGACCCTTTTTGACAAAATGTCATAAAAATCTCCAATTATTTTGTTTGTTTATTCCCACTCAAGAATCTTTCAGTCATATGTTCGTAATCATAATTTTCAGTCTAAGTGGCTTGGTGAGTTTCGATGGCTGTCACTGTCATACGACCACCATACGTATGGAATGAGGTGAATACTTTTGTTTACAATAAATCAATATACCAGTTTATTAATTGTTATTTTCTTTACAGATTTTATTAATTTTCCTTCTGTTTTAGGGAGGACAAATGAATTTTGCCCTGAGAATTTTCTGTTTCTTTTACACTTTCCTAATTAATTCACAAACAAATATCTCACATCCACTACTCTGTATTTCAGACCCATTATTAAACTGCTGTTGTATTTTTGTTTAACGTCGCACTCAAGAATCTTTCACTCATTTGGACAGGGCACCAAATGCCGGTGAAGGGCTTCAAATTTTGGCCTATGTTCGGCACTTACGGCCATTGAGCAGTGAGGGTTCTTTAACATGCCGACACCTACTGTAACACGGGACCTCGGTTTTTACTGTCTCATCCGAAGTACAGGAAACCGACATGCCGCCGGTTGGACTCGAATTCATAACCTCACGATCAAGAGTCGAGCGTGTTACCGACTGATATTATTTTGAACTTAGGTTATAGTGAACGAAAAAGGTTGGTCCCCTGAATTTCAATATATCTGGAATAGACTGCATCAAAGTGTGATCGAATTATAACGTGATTGAATGAGAAGATTAGTCTGAAGACATTACAAGAATATGTCATTGATTTATATCATTTACAGTGAGTGTCTAAGTTTCTATACAAAAGAATATTGGCACCTACAGGTCTATCAATGTAAAGTGGTACATCCGGGTTATGTCAAAAACAATACGGTCTATTTTTCAAAAATATGAATGCACAGGTATAATGTGACTCCAGCTGTTACCGTAGCTCTACTATCTTTGGTGTCGAAAACAAATGTATCATCCCTTAATTCAATTTACACTCGTAAACTTTCTTTTTTTTTTTTTTTTTGTAAATATATATCAATTTATGAAAAAAACAGTAACTTGGGTAAACACACTCTATATTCACAAATGTTCGGCCCCTTGGCCTTTATCAAATGAAATACGACAATATATATATGACTTTACAAGGTATTAAGGCTGCATAATTAAAAACTTTATTGCAAATTTAATCGATGTTTATCAATTAATTGATGCTGACTCTTTCCCGACACCTGGTCCTATCCCGTTTGGGATTTTCGCAATTGTTCTTCATGTTGAGACCATTTACACATCTAATTTGTCGTGTTCTAATGGACTTGAGTGACGATTATCAATTGGTACTTCTTCATTTTTACTTCACTTGATAAAGGCCATGGGTCCGAAAATTTGTGAATATAGAGTATGTTTACTGTTATATGTTACAGAATGTCAGTGATTTTGTTCAATTACTTGAAGATTATTCATACAATAAACATACAATGATAATGGATTCTAGTTTTCAGTTTCAAGTGCTAAATAATATCAAACATTTTGCAACTAGTAAATTCACGTGAACATAAAGATGTTGTCTGTACAGTATCAGATTTTTATACAAAATGTCTGCGAAAGATGGAAATCTACTGGATATGCAAGATGTCAAATAAGAGATAGGACAGGGTAGAACATCAGTATGACTCAGGTCAAGCAATGACCGCTTAGATGCCGTGGTTGATAGAAAAGATAGCAACACCGTAACAAAACCAAACAACTTAAATGGACAACAACAATAGGGAAATGTAGCAGAAGGCAAAAAGAAAAAAGGCAAACCTGAGGTTAGGACGAAAAGATAGCTTCACACAAAATCAGGACAAATCATTGGCTGGATTTTATTATACTGTAAATCCGGTTTTCATTCGCGAGAATCTTATTTACACGTAATATCGCGAGAGCTGTCGCTCGTGAATATAAAATGCTCACCTAATTTTCTAACCAAAACTAACCAAAACTAAAAGTTAAACTGAAAGACATTTTGCAATATTCATTGGGTTTGATATTAGCCAACGTGAAAATATCATCTCGCAAATACATTTAGAACACGTTTTTCGCGAAAATAAATACCTGCAAAAATATTTGCATTTATAGTCTTATGTGCTACTTGTTATGTATGATAGGATAGGGTTAAGTAGGCAGATACATGGCCCTGCTGTAAATGTATGTAGATATGTTTTATTGTGTGAATATCTCACCAATTTCATCCGGGCTATTACAATCAGATGTTTTCAGTCCAATTTCTTTGAAAGCTTTCTTATAGATTTCATTCAGAAGTGTACCAGCACATGAGGTTACCACCAAAGGACCATCAGTTCCGTGATAATCTAAAAGTAGAAAATATACAAATATGATCAAAATTTATATAAGTTGTCATCTCAAAATCTTAAGATATTGTCTCGAAAATCTTGAAATCTTTTATTGTTGAAATGTAAAATCGACCAGTGTACATAATTTATAACATTTATCACCTCTTTAGATATTGGAATACATTTTCCATAATAAGTAGCAGCTTTTTAGTTTCTGTAGTCAATGGTATTGCGATTAGAATAGAAATAAAACAGCATTGATTTTGATAATTTTACGATTTACATGCTCATTGGCCCTATATCTAAATTCCTCTTCAGTAATGTAAACTTTAAAGGGGCATTAGATGTGATTTCTTTTTTATAAAAACATTCTTTCGTTTTTTACTACTTAAATTAATATACAATTATAAAAAATAAGATATCCACATGCATAAAAATTCTTAAATTTCTATATATTTTGTGAAAATTGCATGAGAAACACAAGTGCAATTGGCTAAATCAACCTTACTGTTTGTACAGGTCAACCTCACAGAACCTGACCTTATTTTCACAATATATATAGGAATATAAGATTTTTATACCTGTGTATAGCTCTTATTTGCGCATCATGTACAAGTATTAAAAGTAGAAAAAGAATACAAATAACTCGTAATTTCGAGTTAATTTCTAGAAATATCGAGATGATAACTCAAGATTTCGAGATAATAATTTCGGATTTATAGATCGTTAAATGTATGTTCGTTGTTTCACCCAATATTTTGATCAGGATTTGAATATAGATATATGGAGCGCTGGTGGTTGTAGTAGATGGCAGGGGATTGTTACTGAAACACGTCACCCACACGAAAGCATTGTATGCCCACTATCCCTGGTGTTGGCATATTGTTTTCCGAATTTCTCTACGTTTAAGACTTTGGTAACTTTGTATTTTGATACGACTGTATGAATTAAGAAAAATTTCAAAGGAACTCTATATTTCTTCGATACATATCATACATGTATATGCAAAACATACTGGCCGATACTAAATATTATCATTTTTCACATCCGACCAAAACCTGTAATTATATGCAGACGCCACTAGGTATATGTGAACTGCTTCAAATTTTGACCAGTACAATGAATCCACAGCAGTGTAGTGAGGTCTATTTTAATCTGACCGCATCTATCTATTATTCAAATTATTCACATCTTATACTAAAAGCTAAGGACAAGACAATACCTATTGTTTTTGCTTTATTCGGGTCATTCCCTGATCGTAAATCGAACTCGGAACCCCATACTGTCGAGACAGAGGCCTTTTAATAACTGATACGCTGCATACAGTTTGATATTACTTAGATTAAGAGTAGGTTTCATACATTTATTTTCCATTCCAGAAATTTGCATATTCTCTGACTTGATGAAATAAGGAAGCACGTCTCGATAGCTCCAGTCTTTACATCCATCAGCTGCCCAGTGGTCATAGTCATGTCTACTGCCACGTACATAGTTCATGAAGTTCAAGCTACTAGAACCGCCCAAAACGTGTCCTCTTGGCCAAAAGCTACGCTGAAAATTTAAGATTCCAATTTTTAAGTACCAACTCTTTCAAAATGATGTTTTGAAAGAACAACATCAAATCCATGACCATTAATACTGGTTTCTCTGTTGGTATAAGTATCGAACCCTACATTACATCAATAATAAACAAATGATAAATCAAATACAGCAAATCATTTTTTACCAGATTCGTATCTATATCCTGGACATCCTAAAGATTTATACTTTTTTATAAGATCACATTGAAGTGCCCAAACGACTTTTCATTATTAACCTTTTGACTGCTACATTACTAGAGTCAATATAGACCCTCACTGCTGCATTAATTTATATATAATTTTAAAAAGAAATTAAGATACATCTTTTTATTTCAGATAATTCAAAATGTGTTCAAGATACATAGATAAGAAATACATCGAAATATTTGTCAGCGTTTATACTTAATAAAGACACTGTCATACCTTGAGTAATGTGTCAATGTCACATGTACAGGTGAAAAACCTGTATGACAACATCTTTAATGATGAGTCAGAGAAACAACTTTAGTTGTGCGTAGCACTGAGTGCCCATTAGTGGTGACACAACAATAGTTGTGCGTAGCAGTCTAAGGGTTAATACACAATTCGTGCACTGCAAGCATTATTCCAAGGATTTAATCTTTGGAAATTTATGATTCTTTGATAACAATTATACCAGTGATCAGATGTCATACTAATCGTGAATCATTTCTCCAATACTGTCCCATTCACATAACTTGGCGGGCCGGGGTAACCTCTTGGTTATCATACGGATGATTCTACCCATTTAATTCGCGTGGAAAACGTTTTATTTTTAAAATCACTAGGTACATAGTGACATGTAAAATCTACTACACTTGCCAATATAACTGCAATGCCGTTATGCTTAATTACCTAAACCTTAAACTCTTCCGGGTCAAGAAAGAGATCACGAGACTCCACCCCGCCATGTTATATGGATTTTACTATACAATTAGCGTTAATCATATGACAAAAAATTTTAAATCACTGCTGATTAGATGTCATGCATGTCACATGCCATTATTAAGTTAATGACGAACAATTACAAAACATTTACCAAAATCTGGACGGATTTAGGGACACAAACATAGTCACTGGCCAATATACGTTTAGGGAATCACGCACCTGTTCTTTCAGTCCTTTGCATGCATTCTTCTGTGGTACAGTGAAATAAGACCAATCAAGTTCTGTCAACTCTAAAGCCAGAACTTTCTTGGGTGTTTCAATATCTGCGATGCCTTCATCAGAGCCTCCAGCCTCAAGAAGCAGTACCGAGTGTTTCCCATCCTCGGACAAACGATTTGCAAGTACAGCGCCTGCGGATCCAGCACCGACTGAGAATATAGAAAATAATTATAGGTAGCGGACATAATCTCAATGCAAATATTTATCAAATTTGCGATTATATATTGAAAATGTTCCTTGCTCAATATTCAGTAGAATATACAGAGATTAATATGTAAACAAGTAGTACAGTTAGAAAGAGCTAATGCTTAGCTGCATATTTAGTATTTTATAGTTATATATATCTTATATATATATATATATAGAGAGAGAGAGAGAGAGAGAGAGAGAGAGAGAGAGACAGACAGAGAGACAGACAGAGAGACAGAGCGATAGAAATATACAACGATATACGTGTTCTGTTATTGTGAGATTATTCAGTGTGTTTGGGGGTGGGGTGTGTGTGGTACCAGAGATCTATAGATCGACTTGAATCGGTGGGTATGAATGGATAGAGGATTTTACATTTCGTTTCTTACTAATAAGAAAGGGTCATATAGAGCGTTCCATTCCTCCATAGATTGTAATTGTTTTTATTATAAATAACTTTGAGCAAAGCACCAAAATTAGAACCTATAATGTAGTCATAGGAAGTATTCAAAGGCAGGTTATATTTCTTCTCGACACTGTGCGACTTGAAGGAGTAGAGGTATACAGCTGTTACAACTATGATTGTTGACAGGAATACACTCGATGACATCTTGGACTGCAAAAGAAAAGATAAACGGGAATGTTAATACTGTTTGATATTTCCAGTTAAACATTATTTCATACCTGTAAATGTTGAACTCAATTATAACGTCATTTATAATGTATAACTGTATGTGATGGTTTAATACATATTTTTATAACTGTCTATATATGTCTCAAGATCTATACCATAAAACATATATCATTATCTGTGTATCTGAGTTTTTCTTTTAATGAATCATATATAGTGCATTGCACATTTTGGTAAATTATACATTCGTATCTATCTATCTATCTATCTATCTGTCTGCCTGTCAATATTCCTATCTTTCTATCTTTCTTTCTGTCTGTCTGTCAATCTTCCTATCTATCTGTCTTTCTGTGTGTATGTCGATCTTCCTATTTATCTATCTGTCTGTCTGTCTATCTTTCTGTCTGTCTATATCTAACTGTTTATCTATCTTGTTGTGTGCATATTATATACCTATTTACATATCTATCTATTATCTACCTATCTATCTATCGATCGATCGATCGATCGATCGATCTATCTATCTATCTATCTATCTATCAGAGTTAGACATTAGACATTTCACAATTTATTCAACGGGCGCAAATCTTTACAATTTTAAAGTATGTAGTTAACGTTAAAAAAGTACACGACACACTTGTATAAATTATCATAATTAGTCAGACTAATGCATACGATTTCCAATAGACAGCGTTGGTAAAGAATCTCAATCAATTGAATATCATTAACCGTATTTACCTGTATGTTTTTTGAAAGATTACTTAGGAAAATGAATATGTACGAAACATATGTTCATAAAGAAACACACACACACACACACACACACACACACACACACACGTATATATATATATATATATATATATATATATATATATATATATATATATATATATATATATATATATATATATATGTGTGTGTGTGTGTGTGTGTGTGTGTGTGTGTGTGTGTGTGTAAGCTGTCAAAATGATTATTTTTGTCACCTGACGTATAGTCGAGAATATGATAAAATTCGTGTTCAAATACATTATCAAACACGTGAAACGTAAAACATTTGCCTGACTATGATGAAATGATGATGTATGAAAATAAACGCAAAGGGTAATAAGAAAAGAATGTATATTAACTGCAAATAGCACGTGTTTATTGGACACTTGGTTATTTTCGTAAATATTTACCGACAGTTAATTTGCAGTGCTCAAAGTAATGGCGGACAAAGAATAACTGATGTTACGGGTTACGTTTGGCAAGATTGTTGCAATTTTACACATGCATTTGTTATTCTAACCACCAGATGGTCTCTTTGGAATATATATGAGATAAAATATTACATAAAATGGACATGTACAATTTTTCACCTGCGACAGCTCATATCACTTAAAATGATATTTGGCCAGGATTTTAACATCAACCTCTACAACTACGGCGGCCAGATTTTAATGGTGTAGGAGAAAAGAACCGGGTAAAAATATACTGGAGGAAATATCACCTTCTTTCCGCAAAACAAGCAAGCCACCTTACCTGATTTCTTAAAGATATAAGCTTTCGTCGACATGTATATATCTCACATGCTCTCTTATCACTCGGTAATCAGAACTCGTAGAAATGTCGAATTTTACAATACCGTTTCGACGGCTTACGTTTTTTTTTTTTTTTGGGGGGGGGTATTCTACACATGCATTGTTCTTTTAACAAGCAGACGTTTTACTGCTAATACACATATAGATCTATATGGTATATAAAAAAAGATTCTTAAAACCCACAAGAAAATTTACGCCGACCACAGCTTATATTTCTCTAATACAAATGTTTATGATAATACAAATTTGTTTTCGACGACAGAAATTAAATACGGCTTTATCAAAAGCGTCGCTGTTATAAATAATGATGCATTAAATACTCACGATAAGGAGGAATAATAGATATTTGAAGTAGATGCCTAATCCAAGTGCTGGTTGATACACGTATGTTTAAATGTTACGACATACATATATATGCTGTTTATCTGAACGGTCACTGAAATGTATACAACTCTCTCTCTCTCACGTGTTCCCTTGACATTAGTATTTACATACAAGACTGCTTCATCTTAAGTTCAACGTACTTGCCAGTTATATTTAGATTTATACGACTACACAGAACAGTGTGTTTGACATTTTATACCACATCTGTGGAAAAGAATAACTCATCCGTTGAAAAAGTGAATACTTTAGCTATCCTTTACATAATTGTCACAGTGAGTATAATCTTACTGATATTTACCACACGCGTGTATAATATCAATCCACTAGTTCAAAATATATTACTTAAGCTACCCATTGAAAATGTGAATACTTTAACCTATTCCTTTGGTATTATTAATGATATTTATAACCAATCGTTGCCACTGCTGGTGGACCGTTTGAGTTCCCAAGGGTATATATAAACCCAGTATCTAGTATAGCGATACTAGCCAATTATTTTATACTAAAGCATTATTTCGCTCAAAGAGCCGGCCTGGTTCAGTCGGTAGCGCGCTCGACTCTTGATCGTGAGGTCGTGAGTTCGAGTCCAGCCGGCGGCAGGTTGGTTTCCTGTCTGTCGTATGAGACAGTAAAAACCATGGTCCCGTGTCACAGTAGGTGTCAGCACGTTAAAGAACCCTCACTGCTCCATGGCTATAAGTGCCGAGCATAGGCCAAAATTTGAAGCCCTTCACCGGCATTTGTGACGTCTCCATATGAGTGAAATATTCTTGAGTGGGACGTTAAACAACAATAAACAAACAAACAAACAAACAAACAAGCAAACAAACAAGCAAAGGATCGACTGTTTATACGAACGAAGATGTGAATTAATTCATTCAAAACTGTAAACTGTAATTAAAATGAATAGATAGTACATCTGTATTAAGGTTTTGTTTTATTGTATTTGTTCTTATCTTCCTCTATTTTTAAAGTGTAATAAAGGTTCCGCGAAACGGAAGAAATGAAATATTGATTTTGTGGTATATTTGAGTAACTTTATATTGAAATGATACGGAAGATAAGATGAACCGACCGAAAGCTTAATGAATCGAAAATAAATTTTTGACAACTTAAACCATCAAAATTCAAATCCCATGGACTGACGTCAAAAGTCAAATATTTGGCGACCAAAGTATAGGTCTACCAAGGTAAAGTGACACATCCTGGTTCAGTCAGAAACCAAAATAATACGGTCTACTTTCCAAAAATAGGTTGTACGGGCTATGCTCTAACTATAGATTCCCCTGTTAATACCGTAACAGGGATTGAGTGGATTTCATAAACTGTAATATTTTCGTCGCATTCACCAGTGCATGTTAAACAGCAATATACTCATACACTAATGAAACAGGAAGCATTTTCCTTTATATAATTCAATACAGAAAATACGGCAAATGAACCCAAAATTGTGAGTGTTGTATCACGGCAAATGAAGGAAATTTATAAGTATTTATTCATAGTTTGTTAATAGTAGTAGTAGTAGTAGTTGTTGTTGGTTTTTTTTTATTGTTGTTGTAGTTATTGTCTATATTGTTGCCATTGTTATTGGCGGCGTGTTGTCATTGCTGTTGTTATTTTTTCTATTCCCGTTGTTATTGTTACCGTTTTACATTTGTAGCTGTGGTTGTTCTTGCTGTAGTTATTTTCGTTGTTGTTATTGTTCACGTTGTTGGCATTGTTTTATTTTGGGTTTCTTTTCTTGGCCGGGTGGGGTGGGGGTTATTACTATTTGTCGGTGATTACAGCGAGTAGCAATAGTTGTGTTATCTTTTTCATATCAGCTGTAAACACTGTTTTTGTTTCTTGGTGGGGGTTATTGCTATTTATCGGTGGTGAAAGTGAGTAGCAATAGTTGTGTTGTCTTTTTCATATCAACTGTTAACACTTTAAAACACTCAATAATTTTCAGTTATATGGTGACGGTCAGTTGGTCATGTTGGAGGGAAAAACGGGTACCACCGGTCTACCGCAAGTAAATTGGCAAACTTTTCAAAAAATAAAAATTACTCACCAGAAGTGAAAGACTATAAAGATAAAAGTGAAAAGGAATTGATGAATTACCAATGTATAATCGAAACTCAAAGTCCATTAGAACACTACATATTAGATAAACAAATCTATTTAACATGACGAACAATTGCAAATCCCAAAAGGGATCGGACCAGGTGTCCGGAGGGAGTCAGCGTCCCCTGTTAACATGTCAAAGCCGTCGTCAATGTTACATGAGAACCACTCGAGTTTGATGAAAAGGTCGAGATCGGTGAAAATGTCATCATAGTTTAAGATCTGATTGGCAAAAGGGAGTCGCTGTACAAAAGGGCTATGCTCTAACTATAGATTCCCCTGTTAATACCGTAACAGGGATTGAGTGGATTTCTTTTATCACTGTGTCAATAATTTGCACTGGAAAATCAAACTGATAATATTTCTGTCTCTATGCTAACGGTGTCATTTTTATATATATTTACAGATCGATATATCGCTCATAACCAGTATGTGTGAGGAAAACACTTATTCTGACCTTTACCCACTGACTTTGGAGTGGAAAGCAGGAAATTATTCTAACAAAACGTGACGGCAGTTTGTCTGCACTTGTTTCAATTGCAGTTTTGGTGTCAATTTCATGTGCAATTATAATAAGATATGGTGGAACGCCGTCTTTTAACAATGTGTCAAATTACGTGACTTCAATTTTCAAATTCACGTGTGCGTGTATTTCATAGCCATGTTCTTCAGCGAAAGACGACGCTATACCGTTAGTCAAACTTTGTCGCTACAAGAGGAGTGTTGTATCACGGCAGGCAAATGAAGCCAAAATTCTGAGTGTTGTATCCCGGCAAATGAAGACAAAATTCTGAGTGTTGTATCACGCCAAATGAAGACAAAATTGTGAGTGTTGTATCCCGGCAAATGAAGACAAAATTGTAAGCATTTATTCATAGTTTGTAAGTAGTAGTAGTAGTAGTAGTAGTAGTTGTTGTTGTTGTTGTTGTTGTTGTTTTATTGTTGTTGTAGTTATTGTCTATATTGTTGCCATTGTTATTGGCGGCGTATTGTCATTGCTGTTGTTATTTTTTCTATTCCCGTTGTTATTGTTACCGTTTTACATTTGTAGCTGTGGTTGTTCTTGCTGTAGTTATTTTCGTTGTTGTTATTGTTCACGTTGTTGGCATTGTTTTATTTTGGGTTTCTTTTCTTGGCCGGGGTGGGGGTGGGGGGTTATTACTATTTGTCGATGATTACAGTGAGTAGCAATAGTTGTGTTATCCTTTTCATATCAGCTGTAAACACTGTTTTTGTTTCGTGGTGGGGGTTATTGCTATTTATCGGTGGTGAAAGTGAGTAGCAATAGTTGTGTTGTCTTTTTCATATCAACTGTTAACACTTTAAAACACTCAATAATTTTCAGTTATATGGTGACGGTCAGTTGGTCATGTTGGAGGGAAAAAACGGGTACCACCGGTCTACCGCAAGTAAATTGGCAAACTTTTCAAAAAATAAAAATACTCACCAGAAGTGAAAGACTATAAAGATAAAAGTGAAAAGGAATTGATGAATTACCAATGCATAATCGAAACTCAAAGTCCATTAGAACACTACATATTAGATAAACAAATCTATTTAACATGACGAACAATTGCAAATCCCCAAAAGGGATCGGACCAGGTGTCCGGAGGGAGTCAGCGTCCCCTGTTAACATGTCAAAGCCGTCGTCAATGTTACATGAGAACCGCTCGAGTTTGATGAAAAGGTCGAGATCGGTGAAAATGTCATCATAGTTTAAGATCTGATTGGCAAAAGGGAGTCGCTGTAAAGGGCTATGTTCTAACTGTAGATTCCCCTGTTAATACCGTTACAGGGATTGAGTGGATTTCTTTTATCACTGAGTCAATAATTTGCACTGGAAAATCAAACTGATAAAATTTCTTTATCTCTATGCTAACGGTGTCATTTTTATATATATTTACAGATCGATATATCGCTCAGTAACCAGTATGTGTGAGGAAAACACTTGTTCTGTCCTTTACCCACTGACTTTGGGGTGGAAAGCAGAAAATTATTCTAACAAACGTGACGGCAGTTTGTCTGCACTTGTTTCAATTGCAGCTTTGGTGTCAATTTCATGTGCAATTATAATAAGCTATGGTGGAACGCCGTCTTTTAACAATGTGTCAAATTACGTGACTTCAATTTTCAAATTCACGTGTGCGTGTATTTCTGTGATTTCAATCATAGTCATATTCTTCAGCGAAAGACGACGCTATACCGGTAGTCAAACTTTGCCGCTACAAGAGGAGGCGACTACGCTTAGACCAATGAAAATAAAACTCGCGATTTTATGGCTGTTAGCTATCGGAGCGATTCCGGTTTGTGTCGTTGATGCAATGGTGGCAGTTGATTGTTGGGTAAGGGGGTTATCACATGACGTTGTTTACTGTATAACAACTGTGGCAATTTCTGCAATGCTGACCACTTTTTATCTTTTGCAATCAACTTTCATTTCCCATTTTAATGCCCATAAATTTCAAAGTAGTATACTTGTGAACTATGGAATTTTATTAATTTTTCTGATGAATCTTTTCTCGTGGGTTGAGACTGTAACGAATAACATGCGAAGTATGGATACTATATCTACTAGTAATGGTAGCCTACCGGACAATTGTTTTCGCAATTCCACTTTTCATCAACTCCATAGTATAACATGGCAATATTTGTATACATGCAGTGTCCAGTATTCTCTGATGTCCGGATGTTTTATTTTAGCAATTTGGAGCTCACAAATAACATACGCCGATGATACTTACCAAAATCAAGAACATTTGCATATTTCATCTTTACAAAATGTAGAAGACTATCGAAGTTTTCGGCCACAAAGGAAATCAGTTTTATATACAATTGTTACCGTCGCTTCTACTTTCCTTTGCCTTGGGGCAACAGCTTTCGTTGCCCTTGTGAACTATGTCATAACTGAGCCTGCATTCCGTACAGTTTGGTTTTACTACGAGACGACTCTGAAAGTTTTTATTCTATTGTGCCTGTTTGTGCTTTTCTACTTATTTGAGGACAAACTGTCTTCACCCAATGTACGAATGCGCGTTACGAGTGACGAAATTGCGCTGATTATAACTACTGCTGGAACGATCTCTGTCGTAACGTGTGGAATAATTTCAACCCTAAATACTAATTTTAGTTTTTCAACAGCGGAACTGATAGAAAGTGCTATTAGTATTTTGTCTATATATCTACAAACAATATTTATCATTAACTTTAAGAAAGTTTTCAAGCTATTGTATACGTTCAATCATGTCCATCTTTTGGCCTTGATATTTCATTACTTGTTCTGTTTTAATTTTATCTGTTGGATCGATGCGACGTTCATTTGGTCACGCTCAGATGCCCACGATCCAGAGAACGATGAATTTTTTGGACGTAAACAATGGTTAATCATTCGACTGTCACCGATTGTCGGTTTTTACAGGTTTCAATCATTTTTTCAATTTTATGAATTTTATTTTCACTTTCATCGTATTTGAAACTATCAGTGAAATATCTTCGAATATGTTATATCATCAATACATCTTATTGCCACTATATCAGAGTTACTACCCTTTGATCACTCTTTTGACACAGAAAACAAAAACACCTCAAATCTCACTTTATCTCACGAGATTACAGGGACAACGCGACAACGTGTAAATACAAACAAAATAGCTTTATAGATTAAAATGGATGTCAAATACGTCTGTGGAACACTGCACCACAGTAGACTGAATAGCAGAAAAAAAAACATATGTATTTGATTTTGCCAGTTGCCAAAGGTTCGCAATATCGCAAAAAGTATCTAGAATTACTAAGACGAGAAGGACTTAAGATAATTATTGTATCATACACTATCCATAGGACAAATTTAATACGTCGTCAATCTCACAACAAGTCAACAATTTCATCTTTTTTCTTGTTGGAATGTTTAATTTCTATGGACAAAACAAATTGGAAAGTAAACAATGGCAATTTGTATTTGCCACCATATTGAAGTTCATTTGTTTATATGTTGTCCCTGCGACTCTACTAAAAGCGTCTTTAATAGGAAGAGTTCCACTAATGGAAATGAGATGTATTGTATGCTTGAAAATGACTGTACAGGTAAAATATCTCGGATAAAGCAGGTATGCAAAAACAGGGCGATATATTTTACTATATTTAAATAAGAGAGAAACTTCATAAGTGTCCATTTAAAATTTTAATTTTTTTCACTTAAAATTATACCGTAACTTCGACCTCAAATTATATATTTTCAGATCCTAAAAGTGGCAACGTTTTTACAGTCACTGCTTTGTTTCCTAATATCATTTGACGGAGTCTGTTTAATTTTTTTTTTTTTTTTTTTTTTTTTTTTTTTTGTCCACTTTACGAGTATTGTAATCGGTTATCTCTTATCTATTAAGAGAAGAAGGGTGAAAAGCATAAAAATTACAATCAGGTATGTTATCAATGTTTAAGTATCGAACAAGCTTCGTGGCCAAGTGCGCTTAGTTTCCCCACCCACCTACATGTACATTATACATTTATTGCCCTGGTTGTAGGTCTTTATTGATTCTGTATTTCGATATAATAAACAATTTATTGCCCTAGTTGTATGGAGACACAAGGATTTGGTTACCCAAGGCAAGTCATATTTCCCGAGGGAAATATGGCTGGTCGCGGTTAAACAGATCCTCGTGTCTACCTACAACCCGGACAATAAATTGTTTATTATTGAAATACAGAATCAATAAAGACTGTCGAATAAGCTGCAAAGGTTTTTGCATGAGGGAGACATGACCGCGGGAAGATATGGCGCACGCGAGGGAGACATGAAGTGTAGTCTCCCTGACACGTGACGGCTCTCAACCAATCTTTGACTGTTTTATTAATGAGGTATAATAATATTTACTGTATTATAATAATCGTCAATTTCTGATGTTGTTTTAATATTTCCTCTTCTGAAAACGTCGTGTTATATAAGCGATATATAAAGCATAACACAGGATATGTCAATAGGAATATATAGTAAGAGACCCTTTCACGATAACTGCGTTCTTAATCATTTCATCTGCGCACAAGCATTTACGAGTAGTATCGAGAAGTTTCGTGCTCAAAACATTTCGTACTCATGACAAATAGTATCAAGTTAAAGACTAATTGTTCCCTGTGTACGATTTAAATTTCATTGGGTATGATTTGTGTTGAGTACGAAATTTCTTGTTCCCACTCGGAAGTGTGAAGTGCGCAGGTGAAAATAGTAGGAAAACAGTTATCGTGAAAGAGACTATTCTATGAATGTACAATTTATATGTAATAAAATACATTGCACCTGTACTTACGAGTTTGTCGTTATTATGTGTTATTTCATAGATAAATTAGGTTCAGTTGAGTCTGACGAATTGGAACAAAAAGGTACGTTATTCTGTATTATTATTAAAGATAAAACTGCGAAATGTTTTAATTTTTACGATATACTGCACTGAAATTGAACATACAACTGTCGGGTTATAACTCTAGAACACGAAATACAACATGTTATATTGAACATATAACTGTCGGGTTATAACTCTAGAACACGAAATACAACATGTTATATTGAACATATAACTGTCGGGTTATAACTCTAGAACACGAAATACAACATGTTATAAATCATATTATAAGTATAGTGTGGGGCATTTGCTGTGTCTACCAAACAAAATTACATGTATTCGGGTTTTTTCAACTTTCACTACTTGTTCTTGATGTACAATAAAAAAAAACAATAGCTATACACAGGCATAAAAACCTTGTATTCCTATATATTTTGTGAAAATAAGGTCCGGTTTAGTGTAGTATTCACATACAAATTAAGGCTGAGTTAACCATAGTGCCAAACCTGGGTTTCTCGAGCCATTTTCACAAAATGTATAGCAATTTAAGAATTTTTATGCTAGTGTATATTTCTTTATCTCTATATTATTTGTCATTGTATATCCATCTAAGTTGTAAAAAGGGAGGAAATTGGGAGAGAGAGAGAGAGAGATTCTCAAAGTGTTTGGAATTAGATAAAAAATTAAATAAACAATTTGTTGTGTATTTACGATCATCTTGCGAATGTTCGTACGCTGAACATGCCCTCATAAAGTGATCTCGATGCTGCAATGCTGCAAAGTGTGGCGAAGCGTGGGTAAGATATACAGAATAATACACGGGAACATGCAAGATGTACGAAAAACACAGACTTTGCGTACTCATCGGATTCGCAAAACATTGGGGAAAACGTAGACAATTACTCTCTCCGAACCTGTAAAACTAAGAACTACTTTCTGTAAACCCCGGAACTTAGCCCCAACCAGGGTTTTGCCCTATTCCCAGTGTGACATTACGCAATCCCAAGTCCCTTATAGAAATTTTGAGCTGGTGTAACGTAAAAATGCTACCTGAGATCACTTTTCTACGATAGAAATCTTACCCGGGTAGTCGTAGAAAAGTGACCCGTTTCAACATTCTGGTGACCCCCGTAGAAAAGTGACCCAAAAATATTTTTAAGGATCAAGACTTGGTACATATCTTAATATCTCCTTCTCGTTAACCAGTGATCAAGATATATTTCAAATTTTGTATGTATGATTCGGTTAATTCAATATCTATTAAGTTTTTGAATGAAAACAAATTTATTACATTTATGTTCATAAACGAGTCTTGAATGGACACTTCAAATTATAAAGGGTACATTTTTTAAACAAATGGCTTATTAACTAAAAACTGATTGACTTTTTGTATACAATGATATGGATAACTGTCTGGAATTATTCAGGATCATTGTAACAAAATTTATGGGGTCAAGGGATCAAGGTCTCAGACACCTAAATAAGTACACAATATAAGTTATCAAATATTTTTTTTAAATATTTTTCGACTTCTCTAAAACCATAGGCCAATTAATTCAACTGTAACAAAATTTGGCAGGAAGTATTCTCACGTTAAGCCCCATAATCTTGTTTGCAAAATGAAAAGGGACTAGGATCCATAGACACCCCACTGCATATAAAAAACAAAAACTTGGTACATGTTTTAAGATCTTGTTTTTATCGACAAATGTCCAAATGTTTTTCAAATTGTGTATTTATGATTGTTAAGTTAAAATCTTCAATTTGCGAATGAATACAAAGTCAGTGAATGGTGGCATAGGCGTCGGAGCCGGGGGCTAGGGGGGCCTAGCCCCCCCCCCCTTTTTTGCAAAAATAGTCATAGGTGTTGAAAATTGACGTTTCTGGCGTGTGTGTGTTTTAAGTTGGTTTAGCGCCCACCCCCCCCCACACACTTCTTGCGTGTGTGTGTTTTAAGTTGGTTTAGCCCCCCCCCCCCCCACTTTCAATTTGCTTCCGACGCCTATGGGTGGTACATTTCATAAATGAAATATACGAATTTCAATAGCTGAGTGAACCAGGGTATCCAGAGACAAACTATGATCTGCAATGACTTCCTAGTAACTTTCTTACATTAGACGGAGAAAAGTCTTATGTCAATTTTAATTGTCTCGAGTAGAATTCGAACCCACATCTAGGAGATGAGAGGTTGTGATTGTCAATCAAGGTTCTCAATCACTGAGCCATTACGTGATTCCATAACTTGAAATTCCAAGTGGTTTTTATGCGTGTCAAAAACTATCATAATTCATGTTCTCTTTTTTGTGCACATTCCTAAATTCGTCCAACATTGACCTGGAACCCGGGTCATTTTTCTACAGGTATGGGTCAATTTTATATAACTGTCCGGATATGATTTCTACGTAGAATAATGACCCCGGATGTTTTTTTTCTATGCCGATCACTTTTCTACATGCGGATCACTTTTCTACATGACACCGGTACACATTACATCTACGCCCCTAATTAACTGTTATTTTTGTATATTTACGTACATTTTGGGGGATAAGCAGACCGATATATTATACATCATAAAGAATGTAAGGCTGGATATGTAGATTTATTTATTTATTGATCGATCGATCGATCGACTGGGAAATATATAGACAAGTAGACAGAGATAGATGGATGGATGGACGGACGGACAGACAAACAGCTCGAAAGACAGACAGACAGAAGATAGATAGATAGATAGACAGACAGACAGACACATGCATACACCCAGACAGCATGATTACGTTGGGCCAACGTTGGATAATGATCGTACCGTTGGCTGACAGTTGGCGTTGGGGACGTACTGTTGGTCCAAGGTTGGTCCAATATACTGTATGATGGGTCAGTATTTTGTTGCGTAGATAACGTTTGAAACACTACATATGATCATCAATGGACTAATCTTTACAGTTTGTTATACTTATGATCATGAACAAAACATTTGTGGTCACAACATTGTTCCAACGTTTGTAATATTTGTTCTATGTTAATTTGAACATATTTGATCCAATATAGTATATGTAGAAAATGTCATAGAAAGGTTGGAGTCACAACGTTGGTTCTGCGTTGACCCAACGTTTGTATACAGTGTGTTGACCCAACGTTTGTATACAGTGTGTCATGAACTTAAGTTTACAAAGTAAATGCACTAAAGTAGATTGGGCACACTACAGTGGACCAACATCAGCACACAATTAGGAGGAATTCCTCCCCCGATTTTAAGCGATTATTTTTTTTTTTTTTTTTTTTTTGGAAAAATGCTTGATAGCGATGTCATATCGCCAGTTGGGTATAAATAAATGTTTGTCAAACGTTTAAATTTTCATTAGGGATCATCCGTTAACATAAATAATTACGCGTATTCCTAGGCTCCATAATGTCATTTGCAGAAAGGAAAAATTGTTGAATTAACATATATATTTTTTAATCCTTGCTACTGATACAATTGATTTATAATCTATAACAGAAATCACTCGTTCTGTGTGCGATGTACATATGTATAATGGTAACGAAAACAACAACGATTTCACATCTAAAGCTAGTCTTACAACCCGTCGTACGTGCTTCTACGTGTTGTCTACGTGCAAAATATTGCAAAATTTGGCAAAATCGCAAGGGACACGCACGACACACGTACGATTTTTCCCACACGTAGACCGCACGTAAAGGCACGTACAAGAAAATTGGCATGCACATTATTTTCTGCGTGCGCCCTACGATCAGTGAAGCCGCAAGTAGAACGCACAGGGGACGTACGCTTCCCTTACGGTCTCCTTGCGCGTGTCGCAAGTTTCAACAGGAAAGCTGATGGAAAAATATCCTATGGGGCACGTACGTGTGGCCTACGTGTCACTTGCGTTCTCCGTGGCAACTTCTAACGACTAAAGTGGTCCGTACTTGTCACGTGCGTGTGCCGTCTAGCTCATACGATACACTTACGGGACAAGTGCGTGATCTGCTCCAAACGCAGGTTGCAGTACTTTTCAAAACGTCAAACGGATAGCGCGCTTTTGAATGAATGAAAGAGCGTTTCATACTAACCAAACATGGGCCTTCTCTGTAACCAGGGTTTCACCCAGAAACGCCGGCGAACTCTTTGTTGCTTCACACGATTCCTCGCGAGCACTAACGCAACGGCCTCACGGTCTTCCTCCTCCTCCAGCCACCTTCGATAGACAAACTGTTCCAATGGTGTAGTCATGCTGATTTCGAAAATAGTCGTGAGGATCAGAACCAAGAAAATCCTGAATTACCTGTAGGGCAAGACAAATGCCGTACGATGTATGTACGTGCATCGTGCAATGGCCGTGAGTGAATCGTACAGGCGTCGTACGATTCAAAAGCACGTACGTGCCGCGTAAGAGAAACGCACGAAAACCGTACATGAAACGCACTTAACACGCACGAGCCGCACGTTGCACGCACGATCAATACTGCAGAATTGTCGCACGACACGTGCGTTGATCGTACGAGCCACTTGCGTCACACGTACGAGGCACTTGCAAGGCCACAGAAACGCTACGTCCTCTACGGGATCCGCTACGACCAAACATTTTACAAAACTTGACGAGGCACGTAGGTGCAAAAACACGCACGACGGGTTGTAAGACTAGCTTAAATCATGACACGTTTTTATGGAAGGATGGAATCGCAGTGTTATAATTGAATATGTAAAGGTGTCCCAAACAAAGAAACTGAGGATACATCAAAGGACGCGCTGCGTTTTATTGTAGACAGAAAAGGAGGGAGGAAGGAAAGGAAAGAAAGAATTTAAAGGAGAAAGTGCCAGATGATATCCACAATAATCGGGCAATGTTGAAAATGAACATAGATAAAGGAACAATTAATTAATTATTAATCACATACTGAAAAGTGAAAAATAATTATTTCAAAATTTAGTCACTATTAAAATTTAAATTTTGAAATCCAGTTAATCTTCTTATTCTTATTCGGAAAATTTACAAAACAGCTGATATACAAGCTGTATTTCCAGTAATTGCCACCATAGATTAAATATTGGACCAATATTGAACCAACAACAATATAAAATGGAATGTTGTGCCATTGCAGAATTAATATTTATTTTATCTGCACTTCAAATTAAGGACCAATGGTAAACTAACGCTGAGCCAACGTAAAATTCAATGCTAGCCCAAACAATAATGGAATATTCATGTTGGGCCATCGAAGTGCCAACATTGGCCTTTGGTAAATAAATCATTGGTCCAATGTTGAATCAACGTTGTCAGCCGACGTTGGTCCAATGTATAAGTGCAAATGGGCTAACGTTGGCCCAACATGTTTTTACGTTGACCCGACGTTCTCCAATCAAATGTACAACGTTGGCTGACTACGTTAGGCCAACAAAGCGCGATATGTTGGACCAACGATGGCCCTACGTAGTCATGCTATCTGGACATACAGAGAGAGAGAGAGAGAGAGAGAGAGAGAGAGAGAGAGAGAGAGAGAGAGAGAGAGAGAGAGAGAGAGAGAGAGAGAGAGACTTTAGGGTTAGCGAAAATAATTCGTTAATGTTCGTTAATCTAAAAAGCCAATAAAAAACACATATCAATGCACATTGTTGTGATTTTTCATTTATTTTTCCTTGGAAGTTCCGGAGGCATAAAATGATCTAGAGCGGGTTTGGTTTTAATATTACTTTAACAGTAAGTGCTTCCGCCGCTTTTGTGAAGGCGTATGACATCAAGGTAATATCATTATTAATTAGATTGCTATTTGGGTATGCCCATACATCTTGTTACTGGTATATATTTAGTGCAAATATATACATCCACAGTGTCTCTTTATTTAAATGACCCGTCACATGACATTTTCTGTCTCCAATTTGCAAGGAAGATGGCTATTTTTTTTGTAATAATTACAGTCTGTACCATATTACGGCATGGATTTCAAAATGAATTTGTAAAGCAACCAATCGTCAAAATAAAAATATTTAACTGATATAACTAAAAAAGAAAAAGGTTTATCCTATATCTCTTCTACAAACTTTTTTTCTTTGTTTGGTCACTTCAATTTTTGAAAACACTAATCCTACGGGAATCTCTGTGTTATCCATGCGATGTCAAATAATTGGGTCATTTGAGTAATCATTAATATTCTCGTGCCTCTCTTGACAAGAATTATATGAAGGGGAATAACTCCCAATATATATTATTTTACCTCCGCTCTCAAACTTCGAAGGATGGCCTCCACTGCATTATGTAAAAATAATTTGATTGCAAACATCTAGTACAAAATGGATGAATTTTTATTTGTCATGGACATGGATAATTAATGGAGTTTGTATAAGATACCGCTACCTTAAATTTAAGTGGTAGGTATCAACCATTTTACTTTAATCAGCCAAAACCAACGGACAAAATTTTCTCGGGACAGACTATAGGCCTATTGCTTATGACAGACTTGCAGACTTTACTTGACCGAGAAATTTTGCAACCGCAATGTTCCGTGACTCCCAAGTTGTTTCGAGACCTTGATTTACTTTTCTGTTATTACAACTTGTGTTGAATATATTATTTTAAAATGATAATTTTATACTATAGGATTTAGATAATATCTGTGGAGAGGGTGAAAACATTCATCAACAGTTTTATATGTTGTTTTTAACATGTAAATTTTCAGTTGCTTTAAATGAAGTAAGAAGATGAACTACCGTAGTGCTTTGAAAGTAAAAACTGTAAAACAGCACCTGTTTTAAAAATGCAGGAAAAGCATTCTTTGGGAGTCAATCCAATCTCACAAGGGCAAAACCTTTACTGCAAAATGCCACTTGACTTGGTCACGAAACGTCCTAATAAGTACAGAATCCAGACATTTCAGTATATGGTCGTTTCTGTACATATTTTGAAGATGTTTCATTACAATAATTTAAAACAGTCGTTTTGATGCATGTTTGGTTATGTTCGTACGTGTTAAAATGCACTTGTAAGTTGTATTCATTATAATTATTTCATTTCTTTATCTTACCTAGCCCAATGTTAAATTAAAACAACATTTAAAACAGATGGGTAAGTACATTCTTAGAAAGATAATCATTAGGAATAATTAATATGGCTTACAAGTTAATATCATCCGACCATCTATTATCATGCACATTGATAATCACGCGTTCCGTTATTCTACATGTATACTGATATTCTTTGGTATTTTTGCTGTTTTAAAATAATTATTTAACTACCCAAATTTAACAGTCAATAATAGATAAAAGAATGCTGATAATTGTAAATTTAGGTCTGTTTTGTTAACATATAAACTTATTGAGCAAGAACTCTAAACTATGTGAAAAATGGTGTCACGAGGATAACATCATTTTTAATCATTAGAGTGGCAATTTCAGTAACAATGGAAGCACCGAAAAGACCTTACTTGTACTGAAACAGGCAATATATCAAAACTTCCATGTACTGAAACAACCATGTACCAAAACGTCTATGATTCATAAGAACATGTGCAGCAAGTTACCCCATAGTACCTCAAATATAATTATCTCGAAATAAATTTGCATCACTAATAATTTTAAATGCATTTCCTTCTCCATGATACATTGTATTTCATATCATAAATAGCTTGAAATAAAAAACAATACAACATTTATCAGTAATAACTCTCTCACAGAACTTATGGATACTGTCATTTAGTAAAATGAAGAGCCAAGTCGGTCTTCTGAAAATAATTTGTTTTTTATCATTTCTGCAATATTCCTCTTATATTTTGTCAAATTCATGTCGTACAAATTCTACGTAACATGGAAAATGATGATTTGCTATATATTAAACGTCTTTACCATGACATATAAGTAACATTCTGGTACATTTTAAAATGTCATGCTGATGCTTCAGAAATACGTTGTGAAAATGGATAAAATGACATTATCAAAGTCAAAAACATCTACAATCATTAAAATTTTTCAGTATGGAAGGAATGCTAAAATTGATGTCTTAAAAATATTTTGGGATCTTTTAGGGGTTTTTATTGTGGGGTTGTGTTTTGGGTAAACCGTGCTGCCTGGACATGTACAAATGTACATGTAACAGTTACGGTACACAATACGAATGGGAAAATTTTATAAAACTGTTATTACTCTGTCCCACCAAGTTACATGAAACACATTAAGGAAAATGGCACAGTGTCAGTCTAATAAGTTGTCAGACAAATGCACAGATCTCTGGCAATATAGTACTGCAACAGTTCTTTTGGTTTTATTGTATTTTGGTTTTGTTGTAGGAAAAATGTCGTGGGCAAGTGAGTTGCCTGCCGAGCTACTGTGTAGACCTACAGGCTTTATTGTGCTGACAGGATTGGATGTAACTTACAATGCCATTCACAAACTAATCTGGGATTCTTTCTACAACAATAGAAGATCGGACAGAGTTCCATTACAGTTCAAAGTCTTCCAGGGCGACCATGAGTATCCAAAGTGCAGGACAAACAAAGTGAGCATCTGTAAACACTCAAACAATAACAAGTATACAATAATGTAATACATGTACACATACTGTAAATCTAGAAATTTTAACAGAACTTTATTTTCATGATACACAATTTTGTAATTTATTCGCGAGATGATATTTTTGTGATTTCGAATACCCATTTCCTCAAACTATTATCACACTTCATTACGCGATAATTTTATTTTAGCGAGCATACGTTCTCGCGAAATTACGCATAAATAAAAGTCTCGCATATAAAATCGGATTTACTGTATACAAGTGTACAGTGCCATATTCTCTACTTGATCTGCATCTTTATAATCAATGTTATGTACGAAAAGAACAAACTTTGAGGCAATACATGTAAATCAAGGTCATGAAGTAAAGAACAACAAACTAACCTTGATGAGGAAATGATTATACATGTACCTCCCAAAGTAACCAAAAAATATAAATTATTCGCCCCTAATAACACACTTGGACTGTTCAAAGTCCTTGATTTACAGAAGAGTCCGAAGTTTTTCAGGGGTTGATGAGATGTGTACACTTGACATATATACTAAAACTTTCTCAGTTGTACTACATGATTTACGATTCAATTTTTAGAGACAATCCTACGAATGGTACATTCCAAAGGGAATCTTAAAAACAGCTTGGATGAACAAACACTTAAATCAGGTACCTGCTGTCGTAGTTTTATTTTTTGATTTGGACTGGGATGAACCACTTTGGAAAGAGAAGCAGATGGAATGTGCCACAAGAGTGGAAATTGTACGGTAAGTGCTCGGAATTGTCTTTTTTTTAGTTTACGGGAGTTTTCTGCCATTATTTTTTTTTTTTTCATTTATATGGTGGTAGCCAGTTTTAAATGATAAAGCAGAAAATCCCACTATGGAATGTATAGTGAAACTAAAAAAAGAGAAAAGATGCTTGCCTTCTACATGACAAACTGACCAGGGATGAATAAATGACCACTTGACCATGAAACCAATGTTATAATCTCATTGCACTGTTTTATGTCAGTATAGTTTAATCTATCAAAGTAAAGCTTTTATCTACTAGCAATTTTTAGTGGCTGAATGAACACAATTTTTCATGTATTAAATGTTTTTGAGCTACTGGTCTGTTAACCTCACCCCACATCTCCCCCCTCTCCCCTTTTTAGTCTTGCACCAGTTAAACCAGTAAGGGGGGACAGACTATATATTTTGTCTGTGTCATTCAGTCCATTAAGGCTAATTATCTTTATTTCATAAAATCTGACTTGTGGTGACATGTTTTTTTGACTGCAGGAACAGTCTACAGAATCGCAGTACTAAAGTTGCGGTAGTCTTGATACAGAAGAATGCTCCTTTGCCTCCAGGAGAAGACGTTATCGCAGCGGAGAGGGCTGCGTCACTCTGTAGTGCTTGTGATTTGTCTGCCAAACAGTTGTATGTACTTCCCCACACAGACCATTTGATTGGCTACACAATTAGGTAAGATTATTATTTGATGACAGTACAATGCCATATGACAGGTTAGTATTATATATATGTTTATAGACCGGTTATTTTCTAAAGTACATATGTAAAGCTATCTAAGTAACTTATAATTCCAGAAAAATGGTATTTTTCCAGTTGACAGAAACATTTAATGATAGGACAAAAAAACTGAAATAAATTTTTATGTTTTTCAGACTTGAGAATGCATTCTATGAGCTTGCACAAAGTTACTATCATGGTGAGGCCAGGAAGGTGAAATCTCACCGTGACTTTCTGAACAAGACAACTCACCAGCTCTTGTTCGTGAGACATCAGTTTAAGATCGCCTTCTTTAATGAACTGAAACAGGATAGTCATACGGCTTTGAAGTAAGTAAAAAATATGTCTAATGATTTTTATGCCCCCATTCCCCGCCCAACCCACAATTTTTTATTTTATTTTTATTTTTATTTTACGCCACATTCAACAATTTTTCAGTTATATGGTGGCGGTCAGTTTTTAAAGGTGGAGGAGATAACCCCGTTACAATGTACCCAAGATGAGAACACTAGCCTTCCTCAAGTAAACTGGCTAATTTTCTCACCAAAAATCAGCTTAGGTTCCAGCAGGACTCAAACATGTGCTGATCGGAAGTAAGAGACTTCATGGTTCAAAGTGTGATTCTCTAATTACCATTTGACTTCAGAGGACCACAAGGGAAAGTTTTCCAGTTTAGTTACAAAACAACGAAAATATGTTGATCATCATATTACCGAAAAAAGTGGAACCTCACTATTAAGACTACCTACTTGACTGAGTCAGAGTATTCTGATTAGTGAGGTGGTCTCTTAAGTGAGGTGGCCTCTTAAGTGAGGTGGTCTCTTAAGTGAGGTTGTCTCTTAAGTGAGGTGGTCTCTTAAGTGAGGTGGCCTCTTAAGTGAGGTAGCCTCTTAAATGAGGGTCTGGACTTATTTAATAATCATTAAGAGATTTTCAAATGACTGAATATTTTTGGTCTTAAATGCAAGGTGGTCTCCTAATGGAGGTTGTATTTAGGCAAGATTTCACTGTATTATGAAGTATGGTGTAAAACATCACCGACACAGAGTAAGTAATACAAGATCAGTTTTGATGTAAATTGTGAAGTTCAACAGATCAATTGAAATGAGGTTTTTATGAACTGAATTCTTGTGATTGCAATGACAAACACATCTAAACTCTTCATCCCCTGAACATGCTGAAGTCACATTTGGACCTGCCCATTTCAAAGAATGGTTGAGTCCACTGTCAGAATTCAGGGGTATATGATTTAGAATCCAAATTTTATAATTATTTTACATGCAATATAAACTTGTTCAGTCCTGAATTATGACAGTAAACATTATTGTTTATTGATCTGGGTGGGTTTAATTTACTTTAAATGTGACTGCAGTTGTTGATGAGTTACATAATCCAACACTGAACTATTGTTTTGAAAGAAAGTTGATATTGCAAGATGTAATTTTTTATGCCTGTGGCCTGAAAGGTCCACCGGGGGCATATAGTGTTTGGATCGTCGATCTGTCTGTTTGTCTGTCCGTAATTCCATCCCGCTTACATATAAGCTGTAATATTTCAAGTTTGGATTGTGATACATTAATCAAACTTGGACTGTAAATTTATCTAAGATTTGCTCACATACCCCTGGGAATAGGGCGGGGTAAAAATGTAGGACATTACAAAAATTTGTTCGGACCAGGGGCATTTGTGTTTCACAAACACATCTTGTTGTAAACATGGTTAAAAACTTACAATTTTTAACATTTTTTTCCAGACATTATAAACAAGCATATGGTCATCTGTTAGAACTACGAATGCATGATACCAATCTTCTGGAAATAAAAACAATTGCTGGATTTATCAACTACAAGGTATTTTCTTTGTATTATGCTATATCACTAGTTAAATAGCATTGTACACTTTGAATGTCAACAATATCCATGATGAAAAATTCAGAGTGACAAAATCTTTTCAGCAGTTATGTGTCATTTTGCATTGTCATTGGAAATTGAAATTGGCCAATCAGAATTCAATTTGGTTCAGATTATGCAGACTTACTTAAGAGCAATACAGGCCAATGTAACAATGTATTATAAGTTATGAATAATATATCAGGTACCAGATACAGACATATCTATATATATCAGGTACCAGATACAGACATATCTATATAAGATATCAGGTACATGATACAGACATATCTATATATATCAGGTACCAGATACAGACATAACTATATAAGATATCAGGTACCAGATACAGACATAACTATATAAGATATCAGGTACCAGATACAGACATAGCTATATATATCAGGTACCAGATACAGACATATCTATATAAGATATCAGGTACCAGATACAGACATAGCTATATAAGATATCAGGTACCAGATACAGACATAACTATATATATCAGGTACCAGATACAGACATATCTATATAAGATATCAGGTACCAGATACAGACATATCTATATAAGATATCAGGTACCAGATACAGACATATCTATATAAGATATCAGGTACCAGATCAGGTACCATATATATACAGGTACCAGATACAGACTTATCTATATAAGATATCAGGTATCAGATACAGACTTATCTATATAAGATATCAGGTACCAGATACAGACATATCTATATAAGATACATGATACAGACCTGTCTATATAAGATATCAGGTATCAGATACAGACTTATCTATATAAGATATCAGGTACCAGATACAGACATATCTATATAAGATATCAGGTACCAGATACAGACTTATCTATATAAGATATCAGGTATCAGATACAGACTTATCTATATAAGATATCAGGTACCAGATACAGACATATCTATATAAGATATCAGGTACCAGATACAGACATATCTATATAAGATATCAGGTACCAGATACAGACATATCTATATAAGATATCAGGTACCAGATACAGACATATCTATATAAGATATCAGGTACCAGATACAGACATATCTATATAAGATATCAGGTACCAGATACAGACATATCTATATAAGATATCAGGTACCAGATACAGACATATCTATATAAGATATCAGGTACCAGATACAGACATATCTATATAAGATATCAGGTACCAGATACAGACATATCTATATAAGATACATGATACAGACCTGTCTATATAAGGTATCAGGTATCAGATACAGACTTATCTATATAAGATATCAGGTACCAGATACAGACATATCTATATAAGATATCAGGTACCAGATACAGACTTATCTATATAAGATATCAGGTACCAGATACAGACATATCTATATAAGATATCAGGTACAGATACAGACATACAGACATAACTATATAATATCTATATAAGATATCAGGTACCAGATACAGACATATCTATATAAGATATCAGGTACCAGATACAGACATAGCTATATAAGATATCAGGTACCAGATACAGACATATCTATATAAGATATCAGGTACCAGATACAGACATATCTATATAAGATATCAGGTACCAGATACAGACATATCTATATAAGATATCAGGTACCAGATACAGACATATCTATATAAGAGATCAGGTACCAGATACAGACATATCTATATAAGATATCAGGTACCAGATACAGACATACTTATAAGATACATATACAGACCTATCAGGTACCAGATACAGACATGTCTATATAAGATATCAGGTACCAGATACAGACATGTCTATATAAGATATCAGGTACCAGATACAGACATATCTATATAAGATATCAGGTACCAGATACAGACTTATCTATATAAGATATCAGGTACCAGATACAGACATGTCTATATAAGATATCAGGTACCAGATACAGACATGTCTATATAAGATATCAGGTACCAGATGCAGACATATCTATATAAGATATCAGGTACCAGATACAGACCTGTCTATATAAGATATCAGGTACCAGATACAGACATATCTATATAAGATACATGATACAGACCTGTCTATATAAGATATCAGGTATCAGACACAGACCTGTCTATATAAGATATCAGGTATCAGACACAGACCTGTCTATATAGGATATCAAGTATCAGATACAGGCCTGTCTATTTAAGATATCGGGTACCAGGTACAGACCAAGCTATCTATGTAAGATATCTAGTATATGACTAAATAAGATATCAGGAACATGATACAAAAACAATATTCAGTGCATGATACAGATTTGTTCTTAGTGAGTTTTAATTTCAGTTACATGATTTAGATCTGTCTTAGTGAGTTTTAATTTCAGGTACATGATTTAGATCTGTCTTAGTGAGTTGTAATTTCAGGTACATGATTTAGATCTGTCTTAGTGAGTTGTAATTTCAGTTACATGATTTAGATCTGTCTTAGTGAGTTGTAATTTCAGGTACATGATTTAGATCTGTCTTAGTGAGTTTTAATTTCAGGTACATGATTTAGATCTGTCTTAGTGAGTTGTAATTTCAGGTACATGATTTAGATCTGTCTTAGTGAGTTTTGATTTCAGGTACATGATTTAGATCTGTCTTAGTGAGTTGTAATTTCAGTTACATGATTTAGATCCGTCTTAGTGAGTTGTAATTTCAGGTACATGATTTAGATCTGTCTTAGTGAGTTTTAATTTCAGGTACATGATTTAGATCTGTCTTAGTGAGTTGTAATTTCAGTTACATGATTTAGATCTGTCTTAGTGAGTTTTGATTTCAGGTACATGATTAAGACCTGTCCTTAGTGAGTTGTAATTTCAGTTACATGATTTAGATCTGTCTTAGTGAGTTTTGATTTCAGGTACATGATTTAGACCTGTCCTTAGTGAGTTGTAATTTCAGTTACATGATTTAGATCTGTCTTAGTGAGTTTTGATTTCAGTTACATGATTTAGATCTGTCTTAGTGAGTTTTAATTTCAGGTACATGATTTAGATCTGTCTTAGTGAGTTGTAATTTCAGTTACATGATTTAGATCTGTCTTAGTGAGTTTTGATTTCAGGTACATGATTTAGACCTGTCCTTAGTGAGTTGTAATTTCAGTTACATGATTTAGATCTGTCTTAGTGAGTTTTGATTTCAGACATGATTTAGTTACAGTGATTGTAATTTCAGTTACATGATTTAGATCTGTCTTAGTGAGTTGTAATTTCAGTTACATGATTTAGATCTGTCTTAGTGAGTTTTGATTTCAGTTACATGATTTAGATCTGTTCTTAGTGAGTTGTAATTTCAGGCACATGATTTAGACCTGTCCTTAGTGAGTTGTAATTTCAGGTACATGATTTAGGTCTGTCTTAGTGAGTTTTAATTTCAGGTACATGATTCAGATCTGCCTAAATAAGATGTCTAGGAAGAACAAATTGTTCAGCAATTTTTCATTTTGTATTCTAGATTTGTAGACTTTCATTCCAACACAATGCACCTTTGGACTCAATTGCTCAATTCAGAAAGCACATAGATTTCTTCAAGAGTCGTGTTGGTATAGCTGAGCTTGCGTTTGAACACAGTTCCTGGATGTCCAGACAGTACGTCTTTCTACATTTGTTTATACTGTATACCTGGAAATTTTCACTCCCGTTTTATTTTCGCCCTTAGACGAGAGGGCAAATTTAAGACGAGGTGAATGTTTTCTGTCATGAAAGGGCAAAAATAACCAGAGGCAAAAATTTTCAGGTATATAGTAGATGAAAAGTGTTGATTTACAATTTCAGATTAGTGCCATTGTACTAAACTATAGATCCGAAATTGATCATGTTGGTTAACAGGAAGTTAAATGATATCAAATCTGATTACTCTTGAGATCTTTCTAATATTGTTAGTTCCCTACCAGTGAAATCTGAATGGGGGTCGGTGGACTATATCTTTTGACTTCATCCGTCCATCTGATTTAAGTTTTGGTTAAAGTTTTGTAATTATTGACCATTGACTCAATATTGCATTCCCAGGTAGGGGACATTTATTGATTCATCAATTTTCTCAGATTGTTTGTTTTATTAACAAATATCCTTGTTTTTTTTATATTTTGCTTTTCGCATTTTGTACATCTATATCCTAGTGTATATAATTAATATTTTGAAAGAGATCTTTCTCCTGATATAGATTTCAGGTTTTTGGAGACCTGTTTGATGAGGCCATTAAACTAGGATTGACCGCAATTCAAACTCAACATCCAGGCTTCTACTACCAGCAAGCCGCTAACCACGCCATCAGCAGAAAACAGCTTTGTCTTGGTTTGTGTAAGGTGAGCTATCTTAAAGAAGCAATATGATTTCTAATGTGATGTATTCATTTGTTCATTTGAATGGTATTTTACGCCACACTCAACAATTTTTCAGTTTTATGGTGGTGGCCAGGAAGAGACCATCAGCATTCTGTAAGTGAACTGGCAAACATTCTCACAAAAATCAGTTAATGTTCCAGCGGGACTTTAAACCTGCGCTGGCAAGAAGTGAGAGACTTCATGGTTCAAAGTGCGATGCTCTAACCACTCGCACACGGAGGTCCCAATGTTAATGTAAAAGAAATACGTATGAAACTGATTAATATCTCTTGTATTTTGTCAAAATAATCAGTTCTTAGTCATGAAAAAGGTAGATCTGATGTAAACTGGAATGTAAAACTCACATTTGACTCTAAAACATTGCAAATTGGCCACAAATATCCATGGATTTGGTTAGTGTCCACAAGGTTTGTTGTTTATACCTAACCCTTTTTCTGCTTTCAGCTTCAAACTGTAATATTAATAAGTATTAAAGCAGAACTCAGGAAAACCACCTGTCCACTCATCCTTGATGAGTGAAAATCAGAATTGGCAAGTGGTTTCAGAATAGCACTCGTCCGATTTTCTAAAAAATCAAAGGTTAAAATCTATAGATAAATTTTGCTCAACACTGTATCCATTAATGTTACATCGTTAAGTTATGAGCTAACCCGAAATGAACATCTATCTTGTTACAGTACTTCTAGATACTACATGTATCTGAAAAATAACATCCGGGACTCGCCTATCTTAATTACATCAGTAACAAAATGGCAGTAGCAGGTAGGCATTTGAAGTGACACAATTTGTTTCAAAGGCTCAAATGGCGAAGCTGATTCAGATGGGAAAGAAATAAATAAATATCTTGATGAAAATAAAAATAAACAAATGCCACGCATCTCATTAAGCAAAGACGAAGCAAACTGAAACCGAAAGTTCAAGCATACAATTACGAAATACTTCAGCCTCGGGCCAAATTCTACTGCATTGATTAAGCTAGCAATAAAATAATCTTAAAACAAAAAGAGAGGAAGATAACGGAAAGAGCGGTCATTGAAAGAGTGAGGTATAAGACGAGATCAGATAGTGAGAGATGTATAGACTGGAGAAAAGTAAATTGCTTAATTTGTATGAACAGTAAAGAGTTGGGGCCATTCAATAAAAGCTTGAAAAATATTTATAAATGGGTAGTATAGTATTTGAAAGATAATGTAGGCTTACATTAATAATAAGAATTTCCCAGGTAAGAAGATAAAAATTCCACTTTATTTACATTTATATTCAGGCAGGAAACACTTTAACCCCACAAGAAATAAAATTGTCATATTAAATACTCAAGGGAGTTGGAAATACATGTCGGGGTATTAGGCAGTTTACAGCTGGAAAAAAAAATTTTTACTTAATTAACAGGGAAAAGAATTATTTTTATTTAATACGGCATATCATAATACCAATATAAAAAATCTCAGATACCAAAGTATAAATCAATAGAATGTCCAGGACATAGATACAAATCCGGTAAAAATAGACAAACACGGACCTCTGGAAACCAAGAGGTGGGACCAAACAAATCATCGCCTTTTGAAAGTTTTTGTGAATTACAAAAATTGGCCATGATCATGGGGCTATAAATATAAAAATACAATTATTGTAAAGAATTTACAAACTAAATTTCATAAGCTGAAAGTCAAAATAGGGGAAAAGATGTAAAGTACTGTTGATTATTTTCAAATTTTACAGACAATTAAACATATACAATGTAGTGCAGTGGTTGTATAAGAAACTGTGTTTTTAAGTATATGGATACAAATTGAAAACTTCGGAGGAGTAGTTTTTCATTTTGGACAATAACTTTTTGTCAAGCACATGCCCGTCGGACGAGTGGTTTCAAAATTTGTTCCTGACCCCTGTAACGTAGTGATCTGCTCTAATCAAACTATAAATTATACTGTATGCTTGCTTTTAATTTTATTAGATTTCTTAGATTACCACATTTTATTTTGATATAAGAAGTGAAGTGATAACTGGCAATATAGAACAGTAATTATTTACAGGCTGGAAGTGAATGTTTTTGTTTTTACTGTAATTTGAATTATTTTCATTTTATCTTGCCTATGTACATGTAAGTGCAAGCCACTCCACACTTGGAGAAGTAGGACATTATTCCTCCATTTCTTTAGCCAAGTCTCTCTGTTATGTGATCGGGGAAGAATTTCGGTCTCCCTCAATATATGAAAATTTCCCAAAAATTCAGCATTCATGTGATAAGTCTCTAGATCTTGTCCCTCAAGTTAAAAATATGGAGAGCTTTGGTCAGTGTAAAATGTTTGAATTACAAAATTAAATTTTGATCACTTTGCTTTCAGCCACTGACACAAGTCCTGCAGCCAGACCCACTTGAAAGCCTGAACAGTATTGATTTTTATGGTCAACGACCTTGGCGACAAGGTCACCAGAGTATGTTTTTGTTTGCATCTCAAGGTCACCCAGGAAACCTATTCCATTGCCTTTTGAGTACTTAATAGATATCCGGAGCCTGTGGATATAAATAGCAAACTTAGATTAAGAGAGAAAGCTAAAAAGATAAACAGAATATATGCGTTTCACACATTTCATTTAAATAGCGAGAAATATTTGTCCTAATGATTCAGTGATACGTTGATAATTAGAACACAGTTCAAGTATCCAATGAAATGAGAGTTATTTGTCAAGTGATATCAAATTCGAAATCACTCTTTTTATCTTACTCAGTACACTATTTTGTCCCAGTTAAAATCATTGTTTTGTTGTAGTATAGTGTGGAAATGTGCTTTTTTTTCTTTATGATAATCTGTACATACAGTGCAAATAACGTTGATTGTAGAATATATGTATTGAAATGTAACTGTGATATCACTTATTACCTCACCACTACGAAGTTGAGGTGTTGCTAGGTGTCCACATGGGGCTAATGAAAATTGGTTGGGGTCAAATATTTGCTTACATCTGTTTCTCATGCAATCAGGTTTAGCTGTTGTGTTTACAGTATCTCTTTGTAACTTCAGTTAATAACTGACATTAGTTCATTATGACCTTGATTTGTACTTTAACCTTCACCTTTGACCTTGACCTTTGAAATACAGTTCTTTGCAATTTAGTTGTATTTTATGTTACAATAAAAACTGCCATAGTGCTCACCTATTTATATAGCAACTTTGCTATTAGTTGTCAGTTTGAAGTATCCCTATTGAATTTTACTATATAATGTCCCTTTAAATACAGCTCACCTGCTCAATGCGGTCACCAAACATGTGTAACAGCTAATGCTATAAATATACATTTATCTCAATATCTTCTTGAACAAATTATTCTTTTTGGCTCTCATTTTGGCCATTTTTGATAAGTTGACCTATTTACAGGTATAGAACCCCCGGACATGCAAAAGGAAAGGGAGGGAATTCTGGCTTTACAGAGTTTAGAGGTTAATGTGGATCATTCTGTGAGTATACATATATATATATATTTAAATCACTTTTAGTTCATGAAAGATTAATTCATGACAGGATCCATTCACAAATATAAATATCTAGCAACTATTTGTATGAATCTTTGCATTTATAAATCTTTGTCCAAAACTGTGTGGCTTTTGAGGTGTTTTTACAAAATGTTTAGAAAGCACAGCATTCCAAAAAGCATTCTTTATTAATCTGAAAATACAAATAAATACATACTGCAAACATGATATTATAGTCATATTGGAGAATTAATATAGTCATCCGAGAAATCATGTCGGAAAATTAATGTAGTCATCCGAGAAATCATGTTATCATGTCGGAAAATTCATGTAGTCATCCGAGAAATCATGTTATCATGTCGGAAAATTCATGTAGTCATCCGAGAAATCATGTTATCATGTCGGAAAATTCATGTAGTCATCCGAGAAATCATGTTATCATGTCGGAAAATTCATGTAGTCATCCGAGAAATCATGTTATCATGTCGGAAAATTCATGTAGTCATATTGGGGAATTCATAATTAATCATATTGGAAAATTTATCAATGAGAATACACAAAATGTATTACTAGCAGGCGGTACAAAATCAATCATTCCCCATTAAGACAGAAAAATTTCAAACCCCATAGCAATATTGTTCCATCTCCAGTCCTCGACAAAAGTCTTGCTATATTAATGAAAGAATCTTGTCCCTTCAGGTTGAAATTTGTCTATCTTACCTCCAAAGGCAGAAAGAATCTATTGATCTTTCCTTGACTACAGGTATAGGACAGGAATAGTATGAGTGCTTCAACTTGTTGAGTGAGACATAAATCTACCACTACTCTTATCATGTGAGACAGATAAATTTATCACTACTCATCATGTGAGACAGATAAATATATCACTACTCATCATGTGAGACAGATAAATCTATCACTACTCAACATGTGAGACATAAATCTATCACTACTCATCATGTGAGACAGATAAATCTATCACTACTTATCATGTGAGACAGATAAATCTATCACTACTCATCATGTGAGACAGATAAATCTATCACTACTCATCATGTGAGACAGATAAATCTATCACTACTCATCATGTGAGACAGATAAATCCATCACTACTCTCATCATGTGAGACAGATAAATCTATCACTACTCTCATCATGTGAAACAGATAATTCTATCACTATTCTCATCATATGAGACAGAAAAATCAATCACTGCTCATCATGTGAGATAGATAAATCTGTCACTACTCATCATGTGAGACAGATAAATCTATCATTGCTCATAATGTGAGACATAAATCTATCACTACTCTCATCATGTGAGACAGTTAAATCAATTACTTCTCATCATGTGAGACAGATAAATCAATTACTTCTCATCATGTGAGACAGATAAATCAATCACTGCTCATGTGAGACAGATAAATATATCACTATTCATCATGTGAGGCAGATAAATCTATCACTACTCATCATGTGAGGCAGATAAATCTATCACTACTCATGTGAAACAGATAAAGCTATCACTACTCATCATGTGAGACAGATAAATCTATCACTACTCATGTGAAACAGATAAAGCTATCACTACTCTCATCTTGTGAGACAGATAAATCAATCACTGCTCATGTGAGACAGATAAATCTATCACTACTCAACATGTGAGACTGATAAATCTATAATTATAGACTGTGTGAGGTAGACATATCTTTAATGACTGTTAGAAACAACACTATGTGAAATTCATGACAGGTGTTTTGTAGGTTGGGAAGTTAGGTGACCAATATGACCCTCTCTGACCTGTATTTTTTTTATTAACAGACAAAGATTTCATAGTTTTCTGTTATTAGATTTGTTGTTTTCATTTCAGTGGTTGATCATTCCACTATTGAGTAGTGCAGTTGGACAGTTCAAGAAGTACAAGTCACCAAGAATGAAGAGATATCTCAGTAAGCTTTCTTCTATATTCTTGTTTTTCTTAGCTTTTTTTACTTAATCTCAGTGGAGTTCAGAATGTTAGTAAAATATAGGTGTAATACAATTATTATTAGATATCAAGAGGATACAGTATCTCACTATTTCAAACATATCTAAAGAACATGGCATCTCACTCTTTAAAACATATCTAAAGGCACCCCATATAGCTCACAACTTTAAACATATCTAAAGAACATGGAATCTCACTACTTTAAACATATCTAAAGACATCACCATATATCTCACTACTTTAAACATAAGTAGAGATCCCCCCCCCCATATCTCACTACTTTCAACATATCTAGATACTGTATATCTCACTGCTTTAAACATGTCTAGACAACATATAGTCCTGTAATAAATCATGCTTTGTCAGAAATAGACAATTTCACTTGCCTACTTTAACCCCTTCACCCTCAAGTAACTAAATGCTCTTATGTCTTAGACCAGTCTATTTTCTGTAGGGTTATTGTCTTTTTTTAGACAGTGGTTCAAATGGGAGAGGAATATTTCCATGCTAAAGTCTGTAAGCTTGAAAGGTAAGTTACAGATGTATGCAAGCTTTTGTAAGTGTAAAGTTATCTTTTTAATGTTGGTTTCAAATGTATGCAAGCTTTAAGAGGAATATTTCCAAGTTTTAAAGGTTAAAAATTGTATGCAAGCTTTAATGTAAGTGTAAAGTCATCTGCAAGCTTTAATGTTGGTTAAAAATTGTATGCAAGCTTTAATGTAAGTGTAAAGTCATCTGCAAGCTTTAATGTTGGTTAAAAATTGTATGCAAGCTTTAATGTAAGTATAAATTTATAAGCAAGATTGAATGTAGATAGATTTGTGTTTGCTGTTTTACATTCCATCAAGAATTTTTCACTTATATTGAGATCTCACCTGCTTTAGGTGAAGTATTACAAATTTTGACCTGTGCTATGGACTCGCACCAATGCTGTGAGGGTTCTTTTACATGCCGTGCCTGCCATGATGCGGGACCTCGGTTTTAAAGTCTCGTCCGAAAGACCTGTGACTTTCACTTCATATGCTGAGTGGTTGGAAATGTAGGTATAATGGCTCATCGTGATTTATTGTGAATGTCTTTTTTCTGTGGTCGTTCTTTAACCATTGTTAAATTTTACACATTTCACCTTCTTCTCAAGAACCGTTAGGCCAATTTTAACCAAAACCTGTGTAAAGCTACATAACATTTGCCAACAAAAAGCTGCTGGAACCCCGTAGAGGCCCCCATTGTCTCAAAACCACAGTCCAGAATCGTTATCACTTACTTGCATTGGCTGCGGCTTCGTGAATAAAAAAGATATGCATGAATGAAGGATAGAGCATTGTGAATCCGGACCGTGGTTTTACAACAACATGAACGATGGAGGGCTCCAAAAATGGCTAAAAATTGGTAAATCTATAAATATCTTCTTCACATGAACCACTGATCAGCATATTCTCATTAGAATCATACAGATGATCGTTAGGCCCTTTGGGACCCTTATATTTATGCCCCCAGCCTGAAAGGTCCGCCGGGGGCATCTAGTGTTTGGATCGTCTGTCTGTCTGTTTTCAATTCTGTCCCGCTGACATAAAA
The DNA here is from genome assembly GCA_030159075.1 of Atrina japonica. Taxonomy (NCBI): domain Eukaryota; kingdom Metazoa; phylum Mollusca; class Bivalvia; order Pterioida; family Pinnidae; genus Atrina; species Atrina japonica. Next base: position 66,802 of record BROG01000632.1, read on the forward strand.
AGTGTAATATTTCAAGTTTGGATTGTGATACAGTAACCAAACTTGGACTGTAAGTTCATATAAGGGTTGCTCACACTTCACTGATATCAAATGCCCCTGGGGGGAGGGTCAAAATGTAGGACATTGCAAAAAAATTTGGGACCAGGGGCATTTGTGTTTCACAAACACATCTTGTTCATTGCAGGTGCACAGAAACAAATATCTAACACAAACAACAAAACAATACTGTTCCTTATTTTTAATCATTTGTTCTTTTATATATCTAGGTTACTGAATAAAGTGACATGGGATTACAGAGGTGAAAGATGGTGGTCATTGCTGGCTTCCATATTGGAGATTTCTCTCAAGTGTGCTTACCTGACCGGTAAAGTTGAAGACTACGTGACAATCTGTCTGGAGCTTATTGGCAACTGTATCCTTCATTGTCCTTATCCGAACAAGTTCGCTGTCAGGTCTATAATTGGTGACATGTCGATAGTCCGACGGTCCGATAGTCCGACGGTCCGATAGTCCGACAGTTAAATCTTCCACCTATCAAGAGGATTGTCTTAGAACAAAAAGTTCTTAAATATTGTTACGCACCAGTCTGCTTTGTCACCACGTAATTTGTAAAAGGGCCAAAAAGCCATCTTATCCAAGTCAAAAAATATCTTTTCTCCATTAAATTGGTCATCTTGTGTCTAATGTTCATGAAAATCAAACATTTTCCCCTATTATTTAAAATAAATAGTGAATGGTTTGAAGATTTTTATTGTAAATATAGATATAAGTCGTTCATTTAGTTCACCGTGGTCAGAGTTTTTCTCCTCTGCAGCGAGTTCATCCTTATCTTGACCCGTCGGACTATCGAACCGGGGCTATCGGGAAGAAAAGACGAATTAACATGAATAAATCCTTTTGAAATGTCTGTAAGTATAGGCAATGTTCTGAGTTAAAACCACCCCTTATGTCTTAGTGGTATGTTCTTTTTTATTGTTAAGACCAGTCTTATGGCCTGTAGGGTTGAAAGGGCCAAGAATTAATCCAAGTCAAAAAATATTTTTAGCTTTAGCTTATCTTGTTAATGTTTTGAGAATCAAAATAAATTTTTGAATATTCACAAATGAATAGTAAATGGTGAAGACTATATCTTGTAAATATAGATATAAGTCTATTCAGTTTAGTTCACCGATTGTCAGAGTTTTTGTTATGGTGAATATTCCTTATCTGCTGGTCAGATGTTAAGTGGGGCGAGGAAGAAAAGACGAGGATTCAGATGAACTTAACCAGGATTATGTCTGTAAGTATACTAATCCCAAGTAAAACCAGGATTATGTCTGTAAGTATACTAATCCCAAGTAAAACCAGAATTATCTCTGTAAGTTTACCAATCCCAAGTAAAACCAAAAATATCTCTGTAAGTTATACCAATCCCAAGTAAAACCAGCATTATCTCTGTAAGTATGCCAATTCCAAGTAAAACCAGCATTATCTCTGTAAGTTTACCAATCCCAAGTAAAACTAAAATTATGTCTGTAAGTATACCAATCCCAAGTAAAACCAGAATTATATCTGTAAGTTTACCAATCCCATGTAAAACCAGAATTATCTCTGTAAATATACCAATCCCAAGTAAAAGCAGGATCATCTCTGTAAGTATATCAATCCCAAGAAATAAGTTTAAACAAATTGTTTAATTATTACATACAGAGACATACATATGAAAAAATATACAGTAAAAAATATTACTCAAATGTGATTGTCATTAACATATATTTTATGGTAGAAAACAAAGTGCAAACATTACCCAATGCTCTTTTTATTTCTTGTTTTTAAACTTGAAGGTACAAAGTTAATGAAATTAAAATGAAACTCTCACATGTATTTCTCTTTATAGGAATTTGACTTTGTAATAAAAAATTGACTTTGTAATGTTTGTATTTTCTGTAGAATGATTGTCCTGAACCGGAGCCCGGACTTGATGCCACATGTATAGATAATGCCAGAAGAACGTGGCTCACAGCTCTAGATGTTCCTCTGTCTTTCAAAGTGGATATGCAGAACATTGTGCCGTTCGGTTTGTAGATTGTCGGAATATATTTTATTTGATTTTCATTAGCTCATTTCTCTAAAAGTCTTGGTGTCAGTGTTAGTGAGGGCTTCTGTTTGAAATACTGTATACCTGGACATATTTGCCCCTGGTTATTTTTGCCCTTTTACAACAGAAAACATATTTGCCCTGTCTTAAATTCGCCCTTAATTACCATAGTCTCATGTATGTCCATGCTTCCATTATTTAGCTTGAAATTTTCGCTTTCATTTTAAATTTGCCCTCTCACCTAAGGGTGAAAATGGGGAAAATTAAACGAGAGCGAAAATTTCCAAATATACAGTATACATCTTATAATTGAGCTATCACCAAATTCCAAACACGGCACCTTTTAGCAAACTTGTCAGTTATGACGACACAATTAATAAATGGTCCGTCAAATGCTTGCATGATTAGGACATCACAATCTGATGACCTCCAAAAAGCACATGAACCGCCATGTGTCAGACACTTGGCGTGGGGTCATTTCTTAGAATATGTTATGCTTCAGGTGCTGGATTAATCCTGTATGTTTTTGGACTTGATCTTTATCTAATGATGTTTTTTTTTTTAAAGAAGATTGGTTGATCAATCAGGTTAAATGGGGGGGTGAGGATGTACCAGTAAATTATGTTGTTGTGATGTGAGCTTTATAATTTATTATCATTGTATGAGTTTTTGTTGGAGTCGGCCTGGTTCAGTCAGTATTGATTGTAAGTTCGTGAGTTTGAGTCTAGCTGGCAGCAGGTTGGTTTCCTGTCCTTCAGATGAGACAGTAAAAACTCCCTTGTCACAGTAGGTGTCGGCATGTTAAAGAACCCTCACTGCTCAATGACCGTAAAAGGCCAAAATTTGAAGTCCTTCACCGGCATATTGTGAAGTCTCCATACGAGTTAAAGATTCTTGAGTGGGACATTAAACAACAACAAACAAACAAACATGAGTTTTTGTTTGTAATGAAAGGAAAGGCTTCATACAGCACATACAGGTTATCAAACATATAATAATAGCCTATTCATGATTTTGACATATTTTGCTCAGAACGTAAATACTGTATGTGACTTATTCTACAAAATGAAGCAAAATAATTTACTTTTTACTTTTTCTATAAAATTGTCCACTATGGAATTTGTAGAAACACTGTATTCAAATTTGTTCTTCATGTATATCACTTGAATGTTTTACAGTGGAATGTAAAGCTAAATTTGTGAATGAAACAGTCCCAGCTGATAGCGAAATTCAACTAGAAGTTTACATCAGGTAAATTTGTTTCTATTTAGAGATTTCTGTATAGCATGAATGTGTATTATCAGTACATTTCACACGTGTGTGTGTGTGTGTGTGTGTTTGTGTGTGTGTGTGCTTTACATGTTTGTGAAATTTTTTTAATACTTTTTCCAACTTTAATGTCTAGTATTAAAAAATAATAATAATGTTTAAAATGCAAAGCAAAGTACCCCTACCTGTTCTATATTTCTTTTCATCAAAGGTTAACATGGTTAAGTACCAGTAGTCTGTCTGTAATTTTGTATCATTAAATGGTTCTTGTTATAAATGTTATATACTGCTAATCTGTTTTAACTATAACTTTTTACAATGGAATGTGGTGGTATTGTAACAATATGAGGTACGGGAGATAAATCTTTTAGGAAATTATATACGTAAATAAATTGGTGTGACTTGAAATAGTATTGATGTATATTATATGTATTTGGGAAAAATACGGGCAGCTAAAATTACATGATTTCTAATTCGGTCAAGTAAATATGTTGACAAAGTTAATTTAGATATAAAATTCCAAATTCAAAATTACTCAGCATAATATTTAGTAATATGACTTAGCATTATTATAATATACTGTTTTGGATAATAAACAACTTGTCAACACCTTTACAAATTCAGCAGCAATTGAAGCTGCATGTTAAAAGGTCAAATATCTGTCATCATCAGTTTTGGTAAATAAGAATTGATGTTAATGATAATTAATATAAAGTACTGAAGTTGTACTAAGAATGATAATGTAAAAGGTTGCCAAAGGTTTGCATTATGACAGATTTTGATGATGCAGGCGCCCGTATTCTTCCAATTGTAGATGCATTTAACTCTCTAGAAGTTTCTAGAACTTTAGTGTTTTGCGTTGGTCAAAAACTGACAAATGTATATAAGCACTGGAGTTCTGGAAACGAGAGAGACCAGCGGGAAACCGCCTAGAGAGAACACCACATACTCTCTGATTGTTGAAACATTTGTTACCATTGCTGTACTCTGCTGTGCTGAGAATAAAACTATACGATCACAGACCGGACTTTTGAGTTATTGATATTTGTGGGCTGGTTTACAAATATCGATTTGGTGCCTTTTGCCCTGGATAAAAGACCTGGGAACAACACAAGACTTGAAACGAAAAGGTAAGACTTTTACTTTTCTTAGTACCTTATTATTTTGACCACAAATTGTGAACATTCTTTTTGACAAACTCTAAAACTTAAAACTTTAATTTAATAAAATTTAAATTAACCAAAACTCTATTTTAAACAAAATCTACAACTTTAATTTATTTAGGCAATAATATAAAAACTTATTTTGAAAACGTTAACAAAATTAGTTAAACACAAATTTAACATTTGAAATAAAATACAAAATTAAAAACAGAATTAATAATGGCAGAAGAAAATAGTAGACTAAAATTCAGTAGTATGGCTACGGCTTTAGGAGAAATTGAGGATAATTTAATGTTAGACGACATAAATAAAACTAGACCAACCACGTCAGATCAGACAGACATGCAAAATGAAACTGAAAATAGAAATAAAACAAAAGCATCAGGTCAGTCAGACGTACCAAACAAAACCGAAAGTAGTAGTAACAGGTACTACAGTATATCGGGGGGAGTAGGAAATAGAGAACCACCATTTTGTAGAGTGTCTGGGATACCTGAAAACAAAGGGTGATAATGATGAAAAAGAGATGTTTGATAACATTTTGAGACAATTCTCTAACATGGCAAGTGCAATGGCAGTACCTGTACATCAGGTAATTAAGAACTTTTCGGGTAAAAACCGGCAGACCTTAAGGCATGGATATCAGACATAGAAAGATATGCAAATTTAGTTGAATTAAATGTACAGAAAATGCCGGGTATAGCATTGGTAACATGTTCAGGGGCGGGTAGCGGATTTCATTAGGAGGTATTTAATAGAACAAGAAAATAACGAAAATGTAGCTAGTTGGGGGGACCTCAAGAAATTATTAAAAGAAAAATTTGGGGAAGTGACAAACAAAAGACAGGCATTAATTAAGTTAAGAAATCTAAAACAAGAGACAGACGAGTCAGTACAAATGTTTGGGGAAAGAATAATACAAGCATCTGAGGATGTTTACACGACAGAGCAGACTAAAAACAAAAGCACAAAAGACTTAGTAGAACAACAGTTGATAGACATATTTTGTAAAGGGGTGACTTTTGATTACATCAAAATGAAATTGATTAGAGAAGAACCTACAACTTTAGAAGCCGCAGTTAAGATTGCGACACGCGAACAAAATGTTAGGGATCAAATTGCATTGACGTTAGACGGCACACAAAAATGTGTTTAGATTTAAAACTGAAAAAGAAGACAGAGACATACAACCAATGGAAGTAGATCACTTAAGAAATAAACTATGTAAGAATATTGTTTAAGAAAAGGTCACACTACTCAAAATTGCCCTAAAAATGTAGACATAAATGCAGCTGACGAGACAGACAGTGACGATAGTGACGATGACTTACAAATATCATTAGCAGATAATAATAAGAAACAGGTTAGGTTCAAAAACGCTAGAAAACAACAAACTCAGCAAACACCAAGGTTAAAATATCAAATACAAAGAAACAACCAAGTAGGTCCAAGTAGACAAAATTCACAATCTGTACCAGATTGGGTATTAGGCGCAGAATGTTGGGTATGTCACATGATAGGTCACCTTAAAAGAAATTGTCCAAATCGAAACATTAACCCTCGCAACTGGGTACCATATTGGCAGTATAATCAGGGACCACCAACGAATCGTGGCAGGGGTAGAACAAATAATAACTATCAATATAGACAAAATTACGATCCTCCACCCTCGCAGTTTACACACAATACTTATCGGAATAGGCAAAACTTCAACTTTCGACCTCCACAATTTACATATCAGCAAAATCAGTCAGATGATCAAACATTAGCAATACCAGAACCACCTCAGATGTTAGCACTTCCGGCACCCCCAATGCGAGATAATACATCTCAGTCAAATAAACAGTTAGCACTCCCTGCACCACCTGTAGTAAGTGAACAAACTTCAGAAAACTCCACCCAGCGAATAGGGACAACAATGGTCTCAGTATAGGGAACATAGGGAACAGGAAAACTAGAAGGCTCTTCTTATAAGGAAGCCGATAGGAAGAGTTGTAGTAGAAAATTAAGAAAAAGTAAGGTAGATAACTCTAGTAGTAAATTAGATAAAAATTATGAAATTCAATTGGCGGGAAATCCAAGTTCATGTGTACTATGGATTCAAAAACAAAAATTTAGGACTTTAGTAGATACAGGAGCAGAAGTATCATTAATTAGTAAAAAGTGCTTCCAAAATCTTCCAATCAAGGTTAAGGTTGTCAAAGAAAAACCAAATCTTAGGGCAGTGAATGGTCAATCACTTAAAGTAATAGGTGCAGTAAATATTAAATTTACGATGAATAAAATGACCATGAATCATAAGTTTTATGTCACCGATGGTTTGAATAGAAACTTTATCCTTGGTAGGGACTGGTTAAGACAAAATGGAGTAAGATTATACTTTGATTTAGGTTGCTTAAGAATAGGGAGAACCTATGTCAAATTTGAAGATGACACTCACATATCATCCATAGTAAGAGTATCAAAAACAACTACATTAAGACCACAGAGTAAGACAATATGTTTTGTTAGGACAAATAGAGCATTTAACAGGGGGAATAAAGAAAATTTTGAAATCTCAAGCATCAATGATGGATGTCTTTTAGATGACCCAGGACTTGTAGTTCAAGAATCAATAGGAAAAGTAACGGGAAATAGAAACATTCCAGTATTAGTAGTTAATCAGACAAATAAATTTTATAGGTTAAAAAGAGGTCAAGTGTTTAGGAAAAATTCGAGCTTTAGAAATAGATGAGATACAAGTAGAATCAACAGCTTTAAGTCCAGAAAATACAGTAGGAGATGTAGATTCCTTTCAAGATATTGACGCACCTTCAGAGTATAAAAGAAGTATTTTTAGTCTTATTACAAGAAAACAAAGATTATTTTTGCAAAAAACTGATGCAGAGTTAGGTCACACTAGTACAGTGAAAATGAAAATAGATACAGGGGACCATCCACCAATCAGAAATAGACCGTATAGAACACCCCTTAACAAACGACAAGTAATTGACAAGGCAGTAGATGAAATGTTAGATGCAGGTATTATAGAAAGGTCAAGGTCAACATGGGCTTTTCCATTAGTTGTAGTTGGGAAGAAAGACGGATCCAAAAGAATGTGTGTAGACTTTAGATCCTTAAATAAAATAGTGAAACCTATATCATTTCCCTTACCATTGATTGATGACATCTTAGCTAGGTTGGGAAAGGCCAAACATTTCACTAGTTTAGATCTTAAAAGTGGGTATTGGCAAGTACAAATGGATGAAGATAGTAAAGAAAAAACAGCTTTTACTTGTCACAAGGGGTTATTTCAGTTTAATGTAATGCCCTTTGGGTTAAGTAATGCTCCAGCTATCTTCCAAGAACTCATGAACATAGTATTACAAGAATGTGAGGACTTTGCCACTGCTTACTTGGATGACATTTTAATATTTTCAAAAGACTCAGAAGAACATCTTAGACATATTCAAATAGTGTTTGATAAGATCAGGCAACATGATTTAAAAATGAAGTTGAAGAAATGTAGTTTCTTTCAGAAAGAAATAGAATATTTAGGTTTTATTGTTAGTGAACATGGAGTGAAACCTAATGAAAAGAAAGTGAAAGCTATAAGAACATTACCTGTACCAAAGAATGTAAGAGAAATTAGGGGATTTATTGGCATGTGTAGTTATTATAGGAGGTTTCATTCCAAATTTCTCAAAGATAGCAGAACCTTTGATTGAGTTAACTAAGAAATATGCTAGATTTAAATGGTCAAAAGAATGCCAAGTAGCCTTTGATTTTCTCAAAGACAGTTTAACAGTAGTACCTTTGTTAGCTTATCCTGATACAAACAAACCTTATGTGTTATACACAGATGCTAGTGATACTTGTGTAGGTGCTTGTCTCACACAGCTTACAGATACTGGGGAAGAAAAACCTATCTATTATTTGTCTCACAAATTAAGCAAATCTCAGAAAAAATGGTCAACAATAGAAAAAGAATGTTTTGGAATAGCTTTTGCTCTCAAGAAATTAGACTTATATTTACATGATGCTCAGTTTGTAGTACGTACAGATCACCCGACCATTGAAGTATTTATTAGATTCACCTATGCAAAATAAGAAAATACAACAATGGGCTCTCAGTATCGCAGGTTACAACTGTAAGATTGAGTATATAGAAGGTAGATTTAACTGTTTGTGCTGATTTGTTGTCAAGAATACCAGACAGTCAAGAAACAATTGACATTACTGAATCAGAGTCAGAGTCAGACGAAATAGAAATAGATGATAGATTTTTAGAAGTAGGTGCATTAAATTCAAACAAGTTCACTCCCAAGAAATACGCTAGTTGTAAGATAGATCCACCAGATGACTTAGTCAAGCCGTTTATAGATCTTCCAGGGGACATAGATATGAAAACAGAACAAGAAAATGATGAAAAGATAGCAAAACTTAAGATAAAATTAGACAAAGGTAGTGCCACAAAAAGGGAACAAAATAGTTTAATAGTAATAGATGGTTTGTTATATTTTTTATCTCAACAAGATTCAGAAGATCCAAAACTTAGATTGTACATACCTGAAAATTTAGAAAACATTGTCATTAAACAACATCATGACTTTGTAGGACATATGGCAGTAGATAAAACATATGACATCATTAGACCAAAATACTATTTTCCAAAAATGTATCAAAAGTTGCACACATATGTAGATCAATGTGTAATATGTCAAACTAGAAGCCAAAAGAAAAAACACATCCACCTCTTAAAGAAACGGACATTCCACCTTATCCTTTCGCAAAAATTGGTCTAGATTTGTCAGGACCATATCCCACCACCTTATCAGGCAACAAAGTACATTGTCTCATTCATAGATTTATATTCTGGATGGCCAGAAGCTTTTAGTGTACCAAATAAAACAGCTGATAATATAGTCCATCTTATATTAGAAGAAATATTTCCAAGATATGGTTGCCCACTTCAGATACTAACAGATAATGGGTCAGAAAACGTGAATAAGACCGTGCAAGAAACACTTAAAGAGTTAAACATAGACCATATTACAACATCTTATTATAGTCCTCAAAGTAATGGCAAGGTAGAGAAAGATTTCATAGAACTTTTACATGATGTAATGGCTAAGAAAATATCTGATGATGTACAAACTTGGGACTTGTATTTAAATCAGACATTAGCAGCAATTAGATTTCATCCAAGTGAATCGACCAAATTCTCACCCTTCTACTTACTATACAATAGGGATGTAGTATTGCCATTAGATACAATTCTTAAACCTAGAAGAAAATATAATGGGGAAGACCAATATCAAGTAGCATTACAGCAGCAACATAAAGCTTTTACGTTAGTACACAAAAATTTAGAAGACGCGAAGAAAAGACAAAAGAAATATGCTGATAGGGGTAGTCAAGAAATTAATTTCAAGATAGGAGATCCAGTATATATTAAGAATCAAAGAAAAACCAGTAAATTTAGATAATAAATGGGACACCTTATTATAGAATTATTGAAGAAAAAAGGACCTCTAAGTTTTATAGTTAAGAATCAGTTGACAGGAACAACAACTAAGATACATGCTCGACATCTTAGGTTAGCTAATTTAGATGATTGGGAGATACCCCAAGACAAATTAAATAGACCGATAAGAAAATCAACATATGTAGTACCTCCAGATTCAGAATCTTCAGATGACGAAATTGATAAGAATGAAAATCAAGATATTGTAAAGAGATCTAGGCAAATTCGAGATGACTCAGATAGTGAGGATGATATTCCTTTAGCAGAATTAAAAAGAATATACAGAAAACACAAAGTTAGATGATAGAGAAAAGTTAACAGAACAAGACAATCAGACAGAAAACAAAGAAATAAGTAAGGATATAGAAGATACAGAAATAAATGAAATTAAGAGTTCAAAAAGAATTGTAGATGAAATGGACCCTACTATTAAAGGGATATTAATTACGTTAAATACAACATTTGACAAAATGAGTAGAAACAATTTAGATATGTTTAATAACATGTGTCACACAATGAGAAATCTCAGACTATAAGACGTACATTGTTATTACAGGAAAACAATTAACAAGAAAGAAGACTCAACTCTTATTATATGGCAGAAATAGTTAGGGAAATAATTGAGCAAATATTAGAGAAAGTAGATAGATATATTAGTGAAATAGAATTAGATGAATTAATAAGTAAACTACCAGAAGAAATAAAGTGTAAAATATATAAAAACTATACAGAACAGCAAGTTAAAAGTAAAAGACCACTTAACCAAGAATTCTTAAGAATAATTAAAATTAATAAGACACTGCATCGTAGGAAAGAATTAGACATAGTAAAACCTTCGTTAATAAAATCAATTATAGCAATAAGAACTACCATAAAGAAAATTAAGACTAGAAGATAAAATTATGGATAGGAAAAGACTATTTGTGAGAAGTAGGCATGCAAGATCTCCGCCCCCTTCTCAAGAAAGAAGAAATATAGAACTTATATCAAAATTTCCAACAATGAGGCTAAGAAATTGTCCGAAAACCGGGAAGTTGGCCAAAAGCTTATCAGGAATTTAGGATTTCACCTTGGGAATGGGATAACAACATCCATCTCGAAGGATGTACATTTGGAAATGTAAAAGTCTATGTTCCATTATGTGTGACTTTTCAGATAAGAATCTAAACTTAAAGATTGAAAAGGAACAGGAAATAATCTGTAATTTTTGGGAATTTAGACCGTAGAGAATTTTGTAATAGAATGGATCCTAAACATAAAGATTATTATTGGGATGGGGAAGAATACAAATGGAAAAAGCTTAAACCTTTAGATTTACCAAAAAGAGTAAAGGCAAGAAAATGGCCAATTGTACAGATAAAACCCACACAGTTGGATACTTGTAGTCAAAACATATCACACTTACCCTCCTTAGTAGTCGACGAAATAAACAGACAGCTGATAAAAATCACAGTTAAACAATTAAGGCCGTTAGTGCAAGAATTTAACCATTTCAAGAGAATTCAAAAGGATACTCTTATAAAAGAGATGATAGGACTAGAAGATAATGAATATCTGCAACCCTCTCTTATTAAGATAGTAAAGGGAGATATCAATATTTACAAACTAACACAGAACCTCATTAGACAAATAAATTGGTTAGAAATGACAAAAAGAATGAATTGGGTAGAAGCACAGGAACATACAATAATTTCGATAGGGGAATTAATAACAGAATTACATGACATACTATCTAGATGTTACTTTCCCTTCAGACAAGTAAACAAATTTCTTTATTCTCTTCCAGCGGAAGAGGAAGAAAATGATACTGCCACTTATACTCATATACATTTTCGCCGTCGTGCATACCACGCCTACATTGCTGAACAGAGAAAATATCATATTCGAAAAAACTAATGAGATAACAACCTCAAAATCCAAATGGACAATAGCATTTCAGATTCCTGTAACTCCATACAGAATTATACTACATAAACTAAACCAAACAATCTCAGACTTAGATGAATACTTAGATGAAGCTAAGAAATTCACAATAGTAAACCTGAATGTAAGACAGCAAGTTTTGACAGTTAGCTCTGAAATAAACAAATTGAAAATATTACAAGACACTTTTGAAAAGGAACTTAATGACATTTTGACACTTAGAAAACAGACTGGAAAACGTAGAAAAAGAAGTCTTATACCTGTCGTAGGTAAAGCTCTTTCTTGGCTCTTTGGCACAGTAAGTGAGGATGATCTCTCATCCATTCAAAAGAATATCAAATCTTTAGCACAGAATCAACAGGGTATGAAACATGTTTTAAATGCAAGTTTGACCATTACAAAAGACAATCGACATAAAATTTCAGAAAATCGAAAAACCATAACTGACACTTTGACGACCTTGAAAACACTAGTTCAAAGAAATGAAAAATGTGACAGATCAAACGAACAAAAATAAAATAGCAATTGATAATTATATCCAATTAGATAGAGCTTTAGATCATGTTAAGAACTGGGTTAGACTGGCTCAAAACAAATTACAACATCTTGAAATCCAACTGAACATGTTGTCATTGGGACACCTCGCGCCATCTGTTATACAACCTTTACAGTTTCGGGCAATTACTTTTATCAATCAAAAATCAATTGAATCCACGTTTTGCTTTGCCTTTTGACCCTGAAAAAGATCTTTGGGACCTATACAAAACATTGACTTGTGCTACATATTTCAAAGACAAAAACATTGTAGTTATTGTGTCAGTACCTTTGGTTGACACAACAAATGCCTTAGAAATTTACAAGATACATAACTTGGCATTACCACATATGAAAGAACCCTCGGTACTCGCCAAATATGACTTAGAGTCAGAAGCCTTAGCGGTAAACAAAGAGAAAACACAATTTGCACTTTTAACTCAACAGGAGTTAGAAAAATGTTCAAAACCCTTCGATAAGATATTGTTCTTTTGACAGTCCTATCTATACTGTTTCAAACAGACAGACATGTGTGATTTCTATATTTCTGGAAACACGATCAAAAATTGAACAAAACTGTAAGACCACACTGATCAATAATGCAATTCTTCCTCGAGGACAGTATGTTACAGAAGGAAATTGGTTAATCATTGCTGAAAAGTTACAAAATTTCATGATCATGTGTGACAAAGAATCAATGATTAAGAAAACCTTACCACCTCTAGACATTCTACATTTGGAACAAAATTGTCAAGCTTCTAACGGGGATATATGACTTTAACACCTTACATTTATAAGGAAAGTAATTTTAACTTTAGGGATCCTTTGAAAACATTAGTTGACAAGTATAAGAAAGACGAAGTAAGTTTGTTTTGGAGATATAAACAAAATTTCCCACGGTATGATAAGATTAAAATTCCTAAGACATTAAAACCAGTAAAAGAAATTAATTTAGATAATTTGATAAATGAACTAAAACTAGAAGAAATGCAACCAATGCCAGAAGATGATTTTTGGGTTAAAAACGGTCAATACTTTCTCATACCAATAGTGCCAGTAGTAACAATCTTAATAATTAATAATGGTAAAATGTGGAAAAAAGAATAATAAGAAAATGTAGGAATAAGCATTCAGAATCGTCTGTCAAAAAGAAAAATAAAGATAATCCTAATGTTAAGTGGTCAAGTAATGAGGGAAAAGAGGAGTTGAGTCTTCCAAATCTTTCAAGACTTCTAAGACACCAGAACCAACAGCCATATCAGGAGCACCAAGTAACAAACAGTCGATCATGCATAAATACACAGTCAACAGCAGATGATAATGACATTCGCAATCTTATAACAGAAAAGATGAAACAACGGTCAAGAAACACAGCCAGTATATACAAAGAAGACATTCAAAACTGAACAAGAACCGAACGCATATCCAGATAGAAAACTTTGCAGTATGTACCTTAAGGATAAACACGACATAGAATATCCAGACATGAAACTTTGCAGTATGTACCTTAAGGATATAAATACGACATAGACTTAATACCAGTAACTGATCAAACCAGAATTAACATTGAAAACCGAACACTATACAGTCAAGATAAAAGAGAAACAGAAAACACGAAACAAAATAGTCAAGGAGAAATGAAAAACAGTCAACCAAAACTACAAAAATGAATATCCAGACGTACATTCCTGTGAAATAAAGGAATACAAACACGATAACCATGAAAATAAATCATGAACTTTATCAAGACCCAGAAACAGGTGATGTGACACCGCAAGAATTTAACGATAACAACAAATCGTCGATTGAAAACATCGAAGTGGATGAGACCACTTGGCTTCGATCCAGAAGCCCGATTACCAGTTTTAAGTTCACCAGTAACTAAAGACACTAACATTCGACTACTGAAGACTATACAAGAAACTTAAGTAATAATCACAGTGTAATGTGAATACAACACGATAATAATTTAAAGAAGTCGAAAACTTATGATTATTAAAGAAACAGAATATTGCGCAAAGGACGGAGGACTTTCCGTGAACATATTAAGGATGGAGGACTTTCCATGAATATTTACAAGGACGGAGGACTTTCCGTGAATGGAGGATTTTTCCATGAATATGTTTAAAAGTGTTAAAAAGTGAATTATTAAACGTATTATGTTATAATGAACTTTAACATTAATGAACTTTACTTATGGACTGTAATAATGAACTTTATTTGTATTGAGACAATGATTATTGAATTGAATTATGCATAAATTCTCTCTGCTTATTGAACCGGTTTATATCGCTTTATAATGCATGAATATATATTGAAATTATAACCCAAGTCACATATTTTTATCCAGGTCACATTTTTATATTAATCCAGATCACGAGTTTTATGAATTGTTGAAAATCCAGGTCATAATTGATAGTGGATTATTGAGAAATCTAAGTCACAAGTTAATTTGTTATTACTCCAGGATATGAATTGTTTATCGATAAAATCCAGGTCACAACTTATTCATTTCATGATTAGTAGTGAAAACTTTATTGAATTGTGTATTGATAATTATGTTAATTATGTTATAACTTTCAAGCTACACCAATGGGAAAATTTTATAAAAGTTACTAATTATAATTTGGAAAGTATTTTATAAGAATGAAATTTTTACCATTTAGTAAAAATTTCAAGGATAGGGACGTTTGTAACAATATGAGGTACGGGAGATAAATCTTTTAGGAAATTATATACGTAAATAAATTGGTGTGACTTGAAATAGTATTGATGTATATTATATGTATTTGGGAAAATACGGGCAGCTAAAATTACATGATTTCTAATTCGGTCAAGTAAATATGTTGACAAAGTTAATTTAGATATAAAATTCCAAAATTCAAAATTACTCAGCATAATATTTAGTAATATGACTTAGCATTATTATAATATACTGTTTTGGATAAACAACTTGTCAACACCTTTACAAATTCAGCAGCAATTGAAGCTGCATGTTAAAAGGTCAAATATCTGTCATCATCAGTTTTGGTAAATAAGAATTGATGTTAATGATAATTAATATAAAGTACTGAAGTTGTACTAAGAATGATAATGTAAAAGGTTGCCAAAGGTTGCATTATGACAGATTTTGATGATGCAGGCGCCCGTATTCTTCCAATTGTAGATGCATTTAACTCTCTAGAAGTTTCTAGAACTTTAGTGTTTTGCGTTGGTCAAAACTGACAAATGTATATAAGCACTGGAGTTCTGGAAACGAGAGAGACCAGCGGGAAACCGCCTAGAGAGAACACCACCATACTCTCTGATTGTTGAAACATTTGTTACCATTGCTGTACTCTGCTGTGCTGAGAATAAAACTATACGATCACAGACCGGACTTTGAGTTATTGATATTTGTGGGCTGGTTTACAGTATTATTCATGTTACTTACAAGTTTTAAAAGTTTGTAGAAATTTTATCATGTTTACATCTAAAATTTGTTTTTCTGAGTACATATTTGTAAAACTGACAACTGAACCAGCATGTACTTCTACTTAACCTTTTTTATTCCATTATTTTATTCATTTATTTTTTTTTTTTTACAGAGTTAAGTGCCCCTTTCCAATCCGTTTCTCCAAGTTGTTTGTGTATTTGAGTAACCAGATCTATAATGACTATTGTAAAGTCGTGGATGGCCAGGGAATTTCAGCTTCCTCAGACCAGGACAACAAAGAGAGGGATCTGTATCTAGTCCCTAACCAGACCAAATGTTACAGGTTCTCTTTTCTACCTGTCAAAGAGGATATTGATACACAGCTAGAGGTATGATATTATATTGTAATAATATATATCCTACTTTCATTTTCTATTTCCTTAACCACTTCTATGTGAATGACGTCACCACGTTAACTTTCCCTGAATGCATAAGATGGATATATCCGTCATCAAAAAGCAAATAATCAGCAACAACATGTCTGTGCTTTTGATCAGTAAATAAAATAAAGAAACCCTACTGCATAGTTTTTTGTCTTCTGCTCACGATGTTTGTTTGTTTATTGTTGTTTAATGTCCCACTCATATGGAGACGTCACCAAATGCCGGTGAAGGGCTTCAAATTTTGGCCTATGCTTGGCACTTACGGCCTTTGAGCAGTGAGGGTTCTTTAAGGTGCCGACACTTATTATGACACGGAACCTCGGTTTCTACTGTTTCAGTCAGAAAGACAGAAAACCAACCTGCCGCCGGCTGGACTCGAACTCACGACCTCACAATCAAGAGTCGAGCATGCTACCGACTGAGCCAGGCTGGCTCTTGTCTGCTCACGATGTAAACCAAAGTTTGAGTCCAAAATATTGGCGCTAAAAACTAGCAACGACGTTGTCATATTGTTTGTTTACATGTACCTAGCAACATTAATTACACAACGTCATAGAGATAACGCTGTGTCATAATACACACTGAAGCGGTTAACATTAGATGAAAAGGTGCAATATCCTACCATAAACACGATATACGTGAAGGACCGGTTTTGAGGTTCCGGAACTACTTTTACGTTATATTCATACGTGCTATAACGATGACACATTACCAATATATTTGATGTTACTGTGATTTGTTGTGGATTCACTGAGGTATTTCTAATTACGACCATTGTATCCTTGATAAGGATATATAATCAAAATGTTATTGAATATTATATGTTGAAATATTGACGCCCTCGTTCTCGGTGTGGAGAAGAACTTGGTTGTAAATATTTCAACACATACATTCAATAACCTATACATATTAGATACAGTAAAACCTCTTTATAATGTCCCTTGTTTCATTGGCCACCTCGCTTTACATCACAGTTTTTGAAAGTCAACTTTCCCAATTTTCTGTAAAATTTCATTTAAGGGTTCCCTCAACCTATCGTCAACCTCTTTATAATGCCAAATTTGGGCTGAACAAATGGTGGCAGTATGAGGTTTTTTCCTATTTTTATAGTATTTGAGATTTTCTGCTCAGAAAATTATGAAATAAACAATAAAATACCAAACACAAATAAAACAAAAAGGAAACAATGCAAAAGTAATAAAAGAGGTTGACGAAAACTACAAAATTCAGCTTCTCAAAGTTAATGACAATCTGTCCACTATATCTTACCTCTGAACTTTTCCTTTATGGATTACCAGAATAATCTTACACAAAGGGAGATAATTCATTCACATTGTTATTACTTAATTGTGTCTCTAGATATCCAGCATCATCCTGGAATTAGGAACTGAGACAGGAAGATGTGCCAAACTTCAGTGGATGGGCTGTGGTGGAGATGCTGTCACTCAAGTCACCACAGCACAATCATTGTTACCACGGAAACAGTGTGCCACTGGTGACCATATTTATTGGGAATTAGTGGATACCAATCCATCAACCAGGTAACTAAATGAAAAGGAAGGATGAAAATATTTACTGTTTTTATTATACTTAAGCAAAAGAATGGTAGTATTTCTATGGCTCAAACATTTTTTCTCCCTCTATTTTAGTCCCATGTACTTAGATCAGAGGCCTTTTTCTTCCAATTTTGGGAAAATACCATTGGCAACACAATTGGAAATTTTAATGTGAATTTGTGTCAATATATTTACTGTTTTTATTATACTTCAGCAAAAGAATGGTAGTATTTCTATGGCTCAAACATTTTTTCCGTCTATTTTAGTACCATGTACTTAGATCAGAGGCCTTTTTCTGCCAATTTTGGGAAAATACCATTGGCAACACAATTGGAAATTTTAATGTGAATTTGTGTCAAATTTGCAAAAACAATTTGCTCTTATGTAAATGTAATGAAATCTCTCTTTTAAAAGCATTTCCGTCTGATCCTTCAACTCCAGCATACAACTGTGTATTTCACCCACTATATAAAAATAAATATGAAATTCAAACACCAACTATTGCGCTTTTGGGTATAAGAATTTAAGAACACATTGAAAAATGTGACTTGTTCCTTTACGGCATTTCGGACAAAACTCCATATTTAGTTCCACCATGAGAATTATCCAAACCAGTTGTTTATTTAAAGCTGACAGCTGATAAAAAAGTCTGAAACAAATCGTATAGAAATTAAACAAAAGTATTTAGAAATAAAAGAATCATATGATGAAAACAACTTCATCTCAATATTTACTGATGGGTTAAAAACTGAACGGAACATTTCTTCTGCTGCTGTTATCAACTACGAAATTTTAAAAACAAACTTCCTAAACATGCATCCATTTTTGTTGCAGAAGCTACAGCAATACTTACAGCAATGAATTATATTCAAAATAAAGCCATATGCAAATGAGTTATATATTCAGATTCCCAATTTGGCTTAAAATCTATTGAGAAATAGTTTTTTGGATTCCAAGTCATATTGGAATAATTGGTAATACCAAGGCAAACAAAGTTGCCAAGTAAATAATAAATTGAAAAACATTAATCAAAACTTTAACTTGACACCCAGTTATATGATCGAAAAGATGAAGTTAAATTCACTCGAATCAAAATCGATCACACTAAACTGGCACATGAATATCTTTTGTTTGGGAGGATCCACCGGAATGTGTCCCATGTGGATGCATTTTAAATGTAAAACATATTTATATTGACTGCTTTGATTTTAATCATATACGTGAAAATTTTTATTCAGAAGCTAATTTAAAATCTTTGTTTGAAAATGTCACTGGCAATTTTATTTTAGCTTTTTCTAAGGAAATAAATCTTTACAATAAACTCTGAAAATGTTATTTTTTTATAAACATTTTAAAAAGTATCAACTTTGTTGAAATATATATAATTGTGTGTTTGTATGTTTATATTTATATTTGTATGCATATGGTTTACAATAAGTATTATGTTTTTTATCAAAAAGAAAATAATAAAAGATTCAATCCCGCCATGATATAAATGAAATACTGTTTAAAGTGGCATAAAACAATAACTAACTAACTAACCTGCATTCATTTGTTTTTCATTAAAATTGCACTCTGTACACCAAATTGGGAATTTTTTCATCAAATTTGGAAAACCCACATGTATTTTGTATTGGGAATGGGGCTAAATATCGGCCCTGTGGAAACTAAAGATAAAGGCCCAGATCTCATATATTCAGTATTTCAGGTAAATGGCATCCGCATTAGTGTAATTTTGGAATAATATATCATTTTTGTATATGGTGACTACTTTCTATTTTTAGAATTATTCCAAGAACAGCAAAGATAGAAATAAAGCTGCAACACGATCCTCCATGTTTATTCAATGAATTCTACATGGTCAGTCTTGAAGTGTGTAATCTGGAAGACAAAGATATCAAGAACGTCAAGTAAGTGTTACTGAACTGAGATATCAGATATCAACAACGTCGAGTAAGTGTTACTGAACTGAGATATCAGATAACAATGTCGAGTAAGTGTTACTGAACTGAGATATCAGATATCAAAAATGTCGAGTAAGTGTTACTGAACTGAGATATCAGATAACAACGTCAAGTAAGTGTTACTGAACTGAGATATCAGATATCAACAACGTCGAGTAAGTGTTACTGAACTGAGATATCAGATATCAACATCAAGTAAGTGTTGCTGAACTGAGATATCAGATAACAATGTCAAGTAAGTGTTACTGAACTGAGATATCAGATATCAACAATGTCGAGTAAGTGTTACTAAACTGAGATATCAGATAACAACGTCAAGTAAGTGTTACTGAACTGAGATATCAGATATCAACAATGTCGAGTAAGTGTTTACTGAACTGAGATATTAGATATCAACATCAAGTAAGTGTTGCTGAACTGAGATATCAGATAACAATGTCAAGTAAGTGTTACTGAACTGAGATATCAGATATCAACAATGTCGAGTAAGTGTTACTGAACAGAGATATCAGATATCAACAATGTCGAGTAACTGTTACTGAACTGAGATATCAGATATCAACAACTTTAAGTAAGTGTTTACTGAACTGAGATATCAGATATCAACAACGTCGAGTAAGTGTTACTGAACTGAGATATCAGATATCAACAACGTCGAGTAAGTGTTTACTGAACTGAGATATTAGATATCAACATCAAGTAAGTGTTACTGAACTGAGATATCAGATATCAACATCAAGTAAGTGTTACTGAACTGAGATATCAGATATCAACAATGTCGAGTAAGTGTTACTGAACAGAGATATCAGATATCAACAACTTTGAGTAAGTGTTTACTGAACTGAGATATCAGATATCAACAACACCGAGTAAGTGTTAATGAACTGAGATATTGGATATCAACAATTTTCAGTATATGTTTACTGAACTGAGATATCAGATATCAACATCAAGTAAGTGTTACTGAACTGAGATATCAGCATTGTGTATAGACCATGTATGTAGATACAGTCTAATCTGTTTTAAGAAACCATTCAAGGAAAGATAAACAAATTGTTACATATGACAGGCAGTCTCTTAATTCAGGTGACTCAATATTTATTTTATATTTTTTTTTTGCGTCCGTTTTATAACTTTCAATTGTATGTCGGCAGCCAGATTTTTATGATGAATTGAGAAAATCTTATCACAATGTACTGGGGAAGAGACCTCTACCTTTCGTCAAATAAATTGTCAAACCTCTTATACTCAGCTTAGGTCCCAGTGAGGCTTGAACCCACATTGACTTGAGGTGAGAGACTTCATGGTTTAAGTTTTAAGCCTCTGATGTCCCCTGACCTTGCAAACTATAATCTGTGAAGATCATCTTTAAGTTATGAACATTTATTTTGTACATGTTACATTTACCTAGAGTTGACTTTGCTGAATCTATATCACACATTTATCTTTGTTTGATATTGTTTAGTTGGTTTGAAAATAGAAATTTTACAATACTTGGTGAAATTCTTCTTGAAACACTTGGGATTTTAATGAGAGTCATAAATTTCATTCAATTTAAAGATAAGATAATGGTACTTCCATGCTTCAGATATTTAGCATGAAATTGTTCCCTACAGTTCAGTTTGAATTCCCCATTTAAGTGTGAAAATGGTGAAAATTAAATTGGGCTTCAAATTTTCAGATATGTAATTTTCAACACATTTATCACATACTTCCTGTTGGTTTATTTTATTTAATATGTACTGTTAGTTGTTTCAATGCTTTTAAACCTTTAAATTATTTAAAAGTATGATTTTTCACAAATGTATATACATCTTTTGCAATTTTTGACAGGCTGTCATTTGGTGTCAAAGATGGTCAAGGAAATTCCAGTGAGCAAGCTAGTAAGTCATTTACATTGCCGAAACACGAACCAAGACTGATGAATCATTTTAAGCACATGACTGTGAAGTTGATAAGGGACTTATGTTATTACCCCATTGTCAGCGTCTAGTTAAGAAGTTCAGTTGTGGTCAGGTTTACCTGCTTGTACAACTCGTACATCAACCAAACTGGCGTGGCGTATACGTCTTATGATTTTGAGCACGTGTTACGCTTCAGATGTTGGGTCATACTTGTTTATTCTTTAAGTCACATAACCCAAAGGCTACGATCGATTTTTATCTGTGGTCTGTTGTTAATATGTACACATTTTGGAGAAATCCAATGGGATAATTTTATTTAAAGCTGGCATGTGAAAACCACACAATGTTTGTGAACTGAAAATGATCAGATTTCTTTCAAATTTGGTATACATTGTTACTAAGTCAATATCTACAAAGTTTGTAAAGAAAATATAATCTTCTTAAATATACCACTTGTTTTTCAGAAATGACCCTGCTTTGGTCAATTTTTAGTGCTTTGGTTGTGAAGGTGTGGTAACCAAGAATAATTAGGGGGTTGTCAATAATGTTGATTTGATGTTAGCTTTGTAATCTTTGATTACTCATGCTTCTGGCTGGTGAACAGTTCCGGTACCAGTTTTCACTGTGACAAATTTTGTGGTGTTTCAGCATGCACGGTCATTCAAAGAAAACAGATGAGCAGAATATTATTGAACTACAATTCACTAAAACCACAGTAGTTCCCATTGTTCCAATACCTTCATATGTTTAGACAAAAACTAGTCACCAACCAGTATGTTTATTAAAGGTGAAAGTTCAGGAAACAATTAAGATGTAAATATGTTTTATGCGACTCTTCAGTCTGTATCAGCCTGTATCAAAGCAACTTACAGGTGTTCTGTTTTGAAATCATTCATTAACTGGGGGTGTACAAAAATGTTTAGACAATGCATTGTAGATGTCTTGAATCACTCATATTAATATTGAAACATCTCACACCTATGTCAAATGTACCTCCATACAGCAACAATATAGAGCTTGTGTTTCTTTGTTAGCCCCAATCTGTACTTTTTCTCCATTCTTTTTTCAGTACATGTATGTTTGGACGAGGCCTCATACGAGGGAGATATTGAATACCAGAAATCTGACCAAGACATCGGGTCTATCCAAAAGGGTCAGAGTGTAAGTCGGACATCCACATATGTTAGAAGTCATTTAAAATTTTGTATTTCTATAAATAAATGATACAGATGGGACAAAATTATATTTCTCTTACAGAACACTGACTGATTATATCTTTCTGAATCACAACACAGCAGTTGTAAGAAGTAGAAGATTATCAAATATTAATCAATCATGTGAGAAATAGGGTTGTGATAATTATGTACAGCACCAGCCAAAAATAAGGACATGCCCAAAAGCTTTCAACAGGGACTGACAAAAGTAAAGAACACTACAAAAAATGTTTTCTACAGGGATTGACAAAAGTAATGACCATTACAAAAAATAAAGTTGTATGCAAAAAAATTATTCCCTTTAATATTAGGTTAGTCTATCAAACAAGCTTCCTCATACAGGTTTCTGATATGAATTTTCAAGGACAAATGTAAAATGCAGTCAAAAATATACAATTTTCTTGAAGTGAGTACTTAATTTTGTTTTGTACTATATCACCCCGTTTTCAAAACTGTTGTCCAATTTCAGTGTAGTAAGAAGTTGTTTTTCAAAAATATGCAAGCTGGCACACGGAGTACATTTGTCAAGGTAAGTTTCAGTCAGTTATATGCTTTTTTGAGACATATGAACCTTATTTTGCAATATGGTGTATGTCTTGACTTGTCTTAAATATAATACTTCATTCGAGTTACATTTGGATAAATAAAAATTGAAATTAAATAAAAAGTGGAAGAACCAGTGAAGCTATTTGAATGGGTTTCACAAATTTTTAAATCCCTGCATTCGAAATACACATTGTCTGTAAACGTCCATAGAGTACCTTCTGAAAAATGTTTGACTCTAAATTTTATATCCATAAACTGTTTTCCCTGACACAAAAGTGGTGCCCCTCTCTGTTCAAACCGTCACCATGGCCAAAGTTTTACAGTCTTGAGATATCATATGTGGAAAACAGTGATATATGAAATATCAGTTAAAAAATGGACGTCTCCGTTAATGTCATTGTTTTTTCATAGAAATAATAATTAAATAAAACTGCCAGCCGAAATACCATTCAGTTATACATATTTCACAGGTTGAGTATGTGGTTGTCATGGAAACCAAATATGGAGAAATAACATGTGCTTGCAGCAAAGAGGAATCTGTCACCTTGACAACAGTAACTCCTTTTGATGTGTCTGTTAAAATGCAGTCGATGAAGGTATTCATTATTTTACAAATTACAACTTCATATTGAAAAGACAGCTCAATGAAGTAAATCTTGTAAAAATATTGACCACTCAATTTGAAATATGTTGACAAACACAGTTTTACGTATGAACAATTTAAACATTATAGGGGTCAAATTTAATATTTCTATCTAATTAGTCAGCTTGACTAGTTAGAAACCAATATTACTAGTTGTACAACAAATGCACTAGCCCAGAAGTGGTACAATGAATTATCAAATTGGCACCCATTTACCGAATTTGTACCAGAATTACACAATTTTGTAATTAGCTTGACTATTGCAATGTTGTTGCTAAGTTCACACTTTAACATCAGTTAATACCGATTTTCTACTAGTCAACCGGACTAGCTGGAGCACTAATTTTGACTAGTCCGCTGCAAAAGTTACTAGTCTCAGACTGGTGGATTAGTGCTAATTTTGAACCCTGATAATGTAACATATGAACTGGTGTCATCTACTTCAAATGTATAGCTTATCCTGATAAAGTCAACAAACAGAATATTTTTAAAATAAAGAAGGCATTAGAGTTTGGCATAAAGTGTTGGTATGTCATGCACTATTGGGAGGGGGGCTCCATAAAGGAGGTTAGAGTACAAGTCTCTGAATCATCGTCTTTCACCTCTAGTCAGCTTTGGTTTGAGTCCCAAAGAAACCTCATCTGATTTTGTCAGAAAAATTGTCAGTTATAAGAATTGTCAAGTGTTGTGTAAAATACCATTAATACAAAAAATATATCTATTGTTTCAAATCAGTAGATCATTTCATCACCACGACACTCGTTTCTTCTGTGATTTTGTTTACGACAAATAACAGTTATATTACAGTAAAATATATCCATTTCCTTTTGATATCAGTATGACCGATTCTACTTTCAGTTTGAACACATAGATACAGTCCAGATAGAGGAACCATTCCTTCTGTTGTTGGAGCTGAATTGTACCTCACCCTGGCCAGTTGAAATGAAGTCCAGCCAACTAAGCATGGTCAGTACTACCGCATCCATTAACGTTTTTGTTGCTGTCTAATTTTTCATCGTTTTTCACCTTAGATGAGAAGGAGAATTTAAAATGAACACGAAAATTTTCAAACTAAATAATTGACCTATTGACAAGTGTCTGACACATGGCTGTCCATGTGTTTTTTGACTTCATTCGATTGTGATGTCATAATCACAGAAGTGTTTGACAGGCCATTTAATTGTGACATCATAATGAAAAAGTTTGCCAAAAGATGCCGTGTCAGGTATTTGGCAGTAGGTCAGTTGGAGCACGGACATACATGTCATCCGTGAGATTAAGGTCATTTACAGCAAATTGAAGACGGGGTGAATGTTTTCTGACATAAAAATGGTTGAAATAACTGAAAAAACATGATAAAGTCTTTAAAACAGTGTATGAGTACTTTTTACTTTCAAACATTTCAATATTCAAAGGTAAATTGTGATGTATATATCATGTCTATATAATAAAACTTTAGTGATAAGGCTAAATATTAAAGCTGTATCTGATTCTCAGACAATCCATTGCCTGCGAACTTTTGACCTATTGTTTCTTTGTATCATGTTTATTGCTATCTGATATAAAAACACACCACCTATCCATATATTAGAAAGAAAAATAAACTCCTTCCTTATAATGCAAGTAAGTTTAACATACTGATACTCAGAATTTTCAAAATAAAGATAAATTAGCTGGGAATATATATTTTTTTCAAACTTTATTATTCTCAGCAACTGTAGAGTGAGTAGAGTTGAGGAGCTCTGTTCAGCTTTTACAATCAAATAGTTGAAGGAGCCGACCTGTGTCAGTTGGTAGCACTCACGAGTCTTGATCATGAATTTGTGAATTCAAGTCCAGCCGGCAGCAGGTTGGTTTCCTGTCCTTCAGATGAGACAGTAAAAACCGAGGTCCTGTGTCACAGTAGGTGTCGGCACATTAAAGAACCCTCCCTGCGCAATGGTTGTAAGTGCCGAGCATAGGCCAAAATTTGTAGCCCTTCACCGGCATTTGGTGACATCTCCTTATGAGTGAAAGATTCTTGAGTGGGACATTAAACAACAATAAACAAACAATCAAACAGTTGAAGAATCGATGAATTGTGTAAATGTAAGATATTACGTTAAAGTCATCTTCCCCAGTCAGAGTTTTCTGATCCACGTCGTTCCTCATACAAATTGACAGATTACATTTCATATTTGGTGGTCACTGGTGGCAACATCTAGCACCAATCACTTAAATTGACTTGACACTGACCCCTGGCTTTAGCCAATGAAAAGACTTGTAGCATAGCCAGCATGTCACCATTATTCTGTGTTTATGTACTTTCCCCTCTACTTTCATGTGGCCAATGCATGATCTATTGCTGAACGTGTTCTTATTGGCTGCATTCAG
Source organism: Atrina japonica (assembly GCA_030159075.1). NCBI lineage: Eukaryota > Metazoa > Mollusca > Bivalvia > Pterioida > Pinnidae > Atrina > Atrina japonica. Next base: position 93,332 of record BROG01000632.1, read on the forward strand.
CGGTAGATGTGGCCAATGGAAATCGACGCTGCAAAGTCACAATATGCAGGCCAAATCTGTCAAGGTGTTTGAAGAACGAAGTGGATCAGAAAACCTTGATTTGGGAAAATGCATTAACGCTAACATGGTTAAGCTATATCAGTAGCTTTTATGTGAAATTAATTAAAAAAAAAACTGGGAATATACTTTATTGGTTGTTCTAATGTTGATTCAAAATTTAAAAAAAAAATACATTTCCATTTTGTCTTCGACTTTGTCTTACTTTGGACCCAATTGATCAATGATGTATGCCTGCATTTAAAGGAAATTTGGTGTATGAATAGAGATGTGTAGGACAGTAACCATAAAAAGAATGAAAACCCTAATAATATGTGATTGAATATAAAAACATAAAATAATAACCCCACCTTCCTAACTTCATTTTCAAAATCGGTCATCTGAGAAACAGACAAATTTTTAGATAGTCTGATAAATGTTTAAACGAAAAAAATGAAACAGAAGTTCAGAAGTTTTCTTACAAATTTGAGTTATTTTCTATTTGCAGAATCCATATGTCAAAACAGTCGACGGAGAAATCCAGTCTCAGCTACAAGGAGGTAAGGGTTCTGCTTATTTAAATGATTTACTGTCCAATGTCTTTCTATATGGGTGCATATATACACCAAAGATTCAGGTACTTAGAGATTACTGTCCAATGTCTTTCTTTATGGGTGCATATATACACCAAAGATTCAGATACTTAGAGATTTCACCATCACCATAAAGCTGATCAATGACCTATGATAATTCAGAGATGAAATATTCCTTTTTTTCAGTGTTTATTCTATTGTTCAATTTCTGGAAGCTTTCACTCCTATGTATAGAAATTCTTAAATTATATTTTTAATAATCTAGGTTAATATTGCTCTTTCAGCTTTTCTAATTAATCCCTTGTTAAAATCGTACAGTTTAACCTACCTTTTTGACTCGCTGTATTTATCGACTACCTGTCTTGCGTGACCCAAATAAAGTTCCCCAAAGTATTATCAGGTGTAAATGACCTGATTTAAGCGACTTCCTGACTGACATGTCTAACAACTTAATTTTTTACTGCTAAATCTTTGAACTAACCTTTGTTTAACAACATTAATATGACCTCTTGTTTAATGCTGTACTCTTTTTCTGTGAACATATTTGTCAGTTATCTTTTCTGATTATGCATTTTCCAATTTTCACACCACAGTTTCTCTCAACAAATCAGAGAGTGCTACAGAGTGTGTCTGCTTGAAAGCGGGCAACTGTGGGCAGTCAGCAGTGTCCTTGGGAACATACACAGTCTGCTGGAGAAGGTAAGAATCCTGTCAATTGTGCTAATTTTAAACACACTACATTTAGTGTACCCATGAGTATATACAGTCTGCAATTTAACTGTTTATTGGTGGGGGTTTTGACGGTTTAACTGTTTCATTAATGATGTGATATTTTCAAGCATAGATGGAGAAGAAATATTTCAGAAATTTCCTGTTTTTGTTTTTCATAGTTTTTTTTTCTACAAATGAAATGATGGAATGAAAAAATTAATTTATAGCTTCGTGCATTTTTCCATCATATTTCCATTCATATTACATATCTTTTTTTCTCACATATTTGCAAGAAAAATATCATATTTAATCTTCCCAGAAACTGACATATTTAGTTAAAACAATTCACAGAATTTTAACCAGAATTTTTGATTTTGTGTAGATTTATTTAGAATAAAACAAGTCTGCTATATTTTGAAATACATGGACTGACATTAAAGGTGCTATTTTAACAGAAAGTCATTTGAAGATTCAAAAGTTTCTTTTGATGACTGGGGATTCAGTTTATAAGCAATATTTCAGTTAACGGATATATTTATGAAAAATAAAATTAGAACAAAAATTCATGAAATTTGGTTACAGAGCATTGTTAAATTACATAAATTTTTACCAGTGAAAATTTTCAAGTTTTATGATAAAATTCCGAGTAACATCACCGTTGGCTGATTTCCTAAAAAGATGAAAAAAAAAGCACTGAGCATTTTTGACATGTACTTATTTTGTATTGATGACATTCATTTCAGGAAATCAAGTGATCTGATGGATTTACCATTCGTTACGACTTCCTTCCCACTTCCAACAGTCAATACAGAATACATACCGATATCTATAGAACTGAAACTTCCGGCTTACGGCAGCATCAAGTCCATGTTACCACTGTGCTATATCATACATAATCGTACTCCTTACCCGCAAGAAATGGAGGTGTCCATGGAGGCAAATGACTGCTTCATGTTTTCTGGAAATAAGCAGGTAAAATGATTGTTCATTCTAGAAATATTGTCAGCAATTTGTATACTTAATTGAGAAGTCCTTTTTTTTTAATCAATAGTTTTACCATTGTTCTATGTATGATCAAGACTTTTTGTATTATATGGAGAAATCACCAAATATAAGTAAATTGCAAAATTGTTTTACCTATGTTCTGTCAATGTTGTGAAAGCTTTTTAATGTGTGTAGCATCTCCAGTTACCATGGTAACTGTCTGTTAGGAATTTCTGTTGTCAAGTCTAATACTTGATATAAATCATCAGATATTAGTAAGGGTCCTGTAAGAATTTGTATTGGCCAAATATACATACATCTAGCAATGTACATTCTACAGCTCAGGAAAAGGTAATAGGGAATAATAATATCATTTGATATAGCTTTGACAATAGTTTGTATGAAATATATATAAAACCTATACACATGATATGAATCAACTAGATGAAGTAATATTGCTTTAATGCTATATTATTTTCAGTTCCATTTCCGTGTTTTACCTGGGAAGGGTTACAACTTGACCTATAACCTTTTACCTTTGGTCGCTGGACATGTCATGCTGCCCAAGCTGAACTTAGCAATGACCAGATTTCCTGATTCAATTGATGCGATGCTACAGAAGATGCTTCCCACTCATGTCTTTATTAAGGTAATTTATAATTCGCTTCTCAGTCACCGTGTCTTTATTGCGGTAATTCATAATTCATTTCTCCATCTTCATACTGCATATATTTATCTAATTAATTCAGAAGTCACTTCTCCATCTTTATTATGTCTGACTAAAGTCATTATAATTCACTTCTCGATGCTCATAAAACATTTCTTTATTAAAGTCAATTCACTGAAGAACATTCCTTAGACATTTTAGTGTATTCTGGACCTTCAAAAGAATCACGGTATATAATAAATGCATATCAGATCTGTGAATATAAAATGTCTGAGATTGATAAATCCTAATACCAACTATTGTAAAAGTCAGTAATTGTTGATATTGCCTGTTGTAAAAGCTTAGATACGAAACTGTCAATAAAAATCTTTAATCATGACCTTGGTAACAAAAACCTTTTTGAACATATAATCCCTTACAAAAATACTCAAGTTAAATCTTCGATTTACTATTGTTTCATAATAACAAGTTTTTAACAACCTCTGTTTACTATAGGAAAAACTTTCTGTTTACAATAAAAACTTTGATTTACTATGGTAAATATTTTTTTACTTTAGGAACTATGATAGTTTATTATAGTAACTGTAGTTATTCAACAATAAGTTTACTGTGGTACTTTTGTTAGGGATTACACACCCTATGAAAATATTTTTGATAATGTGGATTTATTTGAATTGTTTTTCAGCCATCTGGGAAAACATTGGCACAAGGGACGTAACTGTAGTTAATCTCAATCCAGCTGCTAAGAAATTTATTACTGTGATGAGGAAGAAATAATTACATAACATAAATAGGGGAAAAAGTGCAATAATACTGCTACATAATGATGGGCATATAGTGAGTGTGTATGGTTAAAACAACTCTCGAAAAGTTTCATAATGGAACTAAGACAATTCGAACTCACTATACTTAAACAAGGATAAACTTGTTGATACAAAAACAACATTCGGAAATTGATCATGCGTCTATGTATCTGTTTATATATGTTATATACGTGAAGTTGAAAAATAAGTGACTTTCCATGTCATTGAAATGGATGCTATTCACAATATCTGTTTCTGTTTATGAAAGTGATAAGTGTGTACATATGTAATTGACATAGGGTCTAGATATTATGGCTTTAAGTTTAAGTACAGTGTTTCTATGTCATTGACATTGTGTCAGGTTAAATGGATGCTCATGATAATGACTTTGGTTGTTTCTGTGTCATTGATAATGTATCTATATTACCAGTGCAACCGTTTATGAAATGAGTACATTATTCCCGAATCATTGATTCCGGATCTAGAGAGTGTGTTCTGGTAATGAATTTGACATTGGATTTGTGTAAAATATATTTGCTTTTCATGATTTATAAGTTGTAAACAGAAAAAAGTTAAACATGTTAAAACCTATGAACAGATTATCCATTTATCTGCAATTGTTTAGAATAATAGATTACGTTGCCTAGATACAATCAGAAAATACACAGAATTCAATCAGTGGTTGAAATATTCCCCAGCAGTGACTGAGGTCTGTTTTACTTGTGCAGTGATAGAGGTCTGTGTCCCAGTCCATATCAGTTACTGAGTGTCGTCCCAGCAGTGATACCGAGGTCTGTGTCCGTCAGTCCATATCGGCAGTGATACCGAGGTCTGTGTCCGTCAGTCCATCCTTCCTGTGTATGTTTTATAATCTTAAGTCACATTAGATAGATCTAGGAAATTTAGAATATAATTTACATTGCAATTGGTTGTCCGATTCCAAAAAATGTGCTGATATCAATAGAAAACAAAAAAGTATATCCTGTATCTTTTCTACATACTTTTTTCTTTGTTTGATCACTTCAATTTTTGACATACTTTTCCTACGGGAATCTCTGTGTTAGCCATGCGATGTCAATAAATTGGGTCATGTGGGTAACCGTTATTTTACTCCTGCCAAAAGAGTAATTTGAAGAGGAATAACTCCCAATGTTTTACATGTATATGACATAATAAAATGAATACACATAATATGATAATAGTTGGAATGCTCTGAAAACATGACTTTTAGATGATTTTATTTTACATTCATTTTGAGCAATAAACGGTCCCTTTCTTTCACATCCGCTTTCAAACAGTAACAGACTGTCATTACCTATGCAAAAGTCCAGTGGGGCTAATTTGAGTGTGAATATCTAGAACAACAGATTAATTTTTATTTGTCATGAGCATGGATAAATTACTCAGTATACATAGAATACCGCTACGTTCAATTCAAGAGGCAGGAATCAACCATTTTATTTTAATCGGCCAAAACCAGTTGACACAATTAATGTGAGTTAGACTTTAGTGTAAGTTTTGGTCACCAGTCACATTATGGTACTTTCACGTTTAGGGGACATGTGTTGATTCATCAATTTTCTCAGAGTGCTTATTTTCCTTTTATCATTGATTGTTCTTACATAAATTAAAAGGTCGTAAAATTGTTTCTTTATCGTCAATCTTCATAAATATGCGACAGTTACTGTTATTTATTAAACATGTCACACCATAGGAAATTGAAACTCAATCTCCAGTGTAGCTGGGTATTTAAGGAAATTAACATTCATATTTACCTGTTATTCGAGGTAACATCATATATTTCCGGAAGTTTTAGTCAATGTTTGATTCACTGGTAGCTGGATGATGTAACCTGCATTGAATGAAATCAGTGAACTTTAAAAACAAACAAAATATTTCTCATTGAGTTATTTCTGTAAATTGTTCAAATAAAGCGAAACTATACAGTTAATATTGTATATTCGCTTGGACAATTACCAGGCTTACAGGAAATATATCATTCATATGACGTCACATTGCTCTGTTCACTAAAATTTCACTGTGATTTTTATATTTGTAAAATGCATTTTGTTGAAATATGATTTATAAATGTGTACATTCGTACAAAGTTAACATTATACACAAATATAACAATCTTGTTTCATTTCATCATATGTGTATATCACATTCACACAATTTCATACATTCCAAAACATTACTGTCTGATGTGAGACTATAATCTTCTTATTACATGTATTAGTGTTAACTCTAGACCTATCACTAATTTGTTGGCGTCATGACAGCATATAGATTAAGTATATGTAATAGGGTTTTCTACAACTGGAGTAGTCGATTTTATCCATATAATTGTATGAATGTTTTTGATAACTGATGAATCGTTGTATCGAGTTGTTTGGATTCTTTTAGGTGTAGCTTGAATCAATGATTATTTATTTAATACGAATGTAAGATTTCATTTTAGATATTCTAAATGATGTAACCGTTTTTCTTTTCAGTGCTATTAAAGTTATTTTCATTCTGATGTAAGTTTTATTTGTTTTGTATTATTTACAATTTAAGATAATATACAGGTACACATATAATAGACCATTTTTCGAGTTGTCTTGTTACGTCACTATTCGTCATAATAGAATGCGGTTTCAAAGAGCAAAGTAGGGCATCATTATATTCCGGATAAGCAGTTTATCGCCTGTGTGACCAGGGATATTAATATCATGAAGTAATAGGTGCCAGATTTGAAAATTAGATTACAGGAAAGTGATGACACTTTCCATATTTACAAGAGAGATAATGTAACTAAAATATATTCCAAGCAGATGAGGTGGAATAAGATACCGCCGAGTATCGTCAATGAAAATATTACATAACCTGAATCGACCTTGTCCAAACTTTTAAATGACGTCACGTAGTCTGAGTACAACATAAACTGAACGGAATTGGACAACTCCAAAAAGGTCTCTTGCCAGAAGTAAAGTGTACCATCACATGTGTCTGTCGTCTGGCAACATAGAACATAAGTAATCGTTGATGAAATATGTGTAGAAGTAGAAAACCACTGGAGATACATCACTGTCAGCGAGGGAATAGATGATATTTAGTTTTGATGGAATGATTGACTATGAATCAAGAACAGAACAAACTACAATTGGGAGGAACAACAGGGTTCAACTGATTTGGTTTAAACTGAAGTATGCTGATAAGATATATTAAATGCGAAATACTTGGGGGGGAGGGTTTGGTCTTTTTTTTTTTTTTTTTTTTTTTTTTTTTTTTTTTTTTTGTTGTTGTTGTTTAACTGTTTAACGGCCCACTCAAGAATATTTCACTCATATGGAGACATCACCATATGCCGGTGAAGGGCTTGAAATTTTGACCTATGCTCGGCACTTACGGCCATTGAGCAGTGAGGGTTCTTTAACGTGCCGACACCTACTGTGACACGGGACAGGACAGGAAGCCAATCTGCCGCCGGCTGGACGCGAACTTACGGTCAAGAGTCGAGCGCGCTACCGACTGAGCCAGGCCGGCTCGCAAAATACTTGAAGAGATCTTCATTATATTTCTATATTGAAGAACTGAAATCCGGTTAATGAAACATCATCTTGAACATCTTAACCTGCAAATGATTATCACAAAATGCACTTTACCTGATAAATCTAGCATTTAGTGAATTGTCATTAAAGAACGATACCTCTTCATATTGGTCCCCACAAACTTATTGGCCAAAAGAACAATGCTTAGATTTGGATTTGCTTATCAATTTGAGATAATCACCTTTTTAAATTTCTATTTTCATAATCAGAAAAAATAAATTTTGATCAATGTATTATTTGCCAGAGAACCATAATTTCCTTATTTGTTTGTTTGTTATTGTTTTATATCCAGACAAGAATATTTTGCTTTTATGTCACCAGTTTTAGGTGAAGTGTCATACGGGTTTTAAGTATCATCCGAAATATCCGTGACTTTCAATTTGTATGATGTGCGCTTGGCGAAAGGACAGCCACTCTCACTTTAAAAAATATTAGCAGTGATTCAGTTTGTTTGTTTATTGATGTTTAACGTCCCACTCAAGAATCTTTCACTCATATGAAGACGTCACCAAATGCCGGTGAAGGGCTTGAAATTTTTGCCGTTGAGCAGTAAGGGTTCTTTAACATGCCGACACCTACTGTGACACGGTACCTCGATTTTTACTCATACGAAGGACAGGAAACCAACCTGCCGCCGGCTGAACTCACGATCAAGAGTCGAGCGCGTTACCGACTGAGCAAGGCCGGCTCCAATGATTCAGAATCGAATCTGCAAACTTCTGCTAGACCATCACAAGCACCCGTAAATACTAAAACTGTCAAGGTGATAGCACAATGGAGTACTTTCTTTTGTTTACTAAAAGAGTGACACATATTATACATACCTACAGACATAGAGCACCTGGCCATAAGCGAGTCATAAAAAATGAATTGAACTATGTGACCTTAGTAAATTTGCGTTTTTCCAATAACTCTTCCAGAATTTGTAGATTATCCTATTTCAACCAAATTTTCTTCCACAAAAGTCGAAGTTTTTGGTAATCATTAAGTAGAAATTTCATGGCAATCTATTTATCTTTGCGGGAGAAATACATTATTCTTCATGGGAGTAAAATTCTACCGAGGTCATTTAGATGTTTATTACAAAGATAATGAATGGATCTGTGATGTAATGATAAACATAAAAATAAAACCGTCGATACCTAAGTAATCTATGGATGTAAACTAACAAATATATTATCACAATTAGGCTCAGACTCCCAGGATTAAACGTGCCATTTTTCTTCAATTTAGGATGTCTACCAAATTCAGAGGACAAACAAAAGCAGAATTACCAAGGTTGTATAGTTATATTCATTTTTATGACTCACTTATGACCAGGTATTGTACATCGGTAAATTACAAAACATAAACTTAATCAGAGATAAATACAGATAGGAAACTTTCCTGAACAACAAATCAACCATCTTTGAATTTGCATGATTTTTAAAAATATATATATTTCGTAGTGTCTACTTGCACGTCGAACACATAAATTTGCAAACTTGACAATTTTATTTGCATGGGCACGCACGTTAGCTTGAATATTCTATTCACTTAACCATCATAAACGTAAACTTTTAAAAATTCTATTCGCATGACCATTATGTACGTAACTTGAAAAAAAAAATATTTGCATGACCATGACCATTGTGCACGTAAACTTGAAAATATGTGCACATGTAAACTTTGAAAATTGCATGGCCATTGTGCACGCGTGATTCCATGGCCATTGTGCACGTAAACTTTAAATTCTATTTGCATGGCCATTGTGCACGTAAACTTTAAATTCTACACGTAAACTTTAAATTCTATTTGCATGGCCATTGTGCACGTAAACTTTAAATTCTATTTGCATGGCCATTGTGCACGTAAACTTTAAATTCTATTTGCATGGCCATTGTGCACGTAAACTTTAAATTCTATTTGCATGACCGTCTTCTACTTATACATTCTCAGTGAGAAATCACAAATTGATGAGGACAACATAGCGATGATGCAAATGGATAAATGTGCAATGGTAATTTGAGATGAAATGTCTGTTTACTTTGGAAAATTAAAGCCGAAGTCGCCATTTATTATGTACTTCGAATCTCAGTAACGGCTCCTGCCTAGAAATACATCATTCACTAATACTCAATACTCAAAAAAGTAATTATTGCTCATACCAGCACCCTCAGTTTAAATATCCAAATTTTATAACAAACACAATAAGTGACATTTTAATCTTTTCAGCTAGCGATCTATAATTTCCATAATATTGTGAAATAATATGGAACTTCCAAAAAACAACTTTCGCTCCTATACACCTAATTCGTACAAAATCTATCTCACTTCAAATAAAACATTTTATTTGAAAAGGTGATATACAAAAGTTATCTCCTGCAGTTTATTTTTGGATCTAGGAGAAACAACGGGGCTATCCACATTAAAATCAATATGTTTAATTCACTTATACCAAACGATTATGGATTCTGCATGTAACAACAATCCTCGTCTTGGACAGTCATTCCGGTGATTTAACATTGCTGTAGTTAATAGGGCACAATTAGGAGAAAAGAATGAAAGGAAATACACAGTTGCCAGAAGTGCTGACAGAACTTTTCAGACAGATTCTTAAAGAAGAAATAGTAACGGAAGTTAGTATATCATACTATACTCATTATAAAAATGAGAAAATTGCGTCAATTTCATTGATCTAAATATCCACGATTTTTTTCAATCTATTATTATTTTCTTAAAAATTGAAAATAGACATAAAGTCTGTATAAAATAAAACAAAATAATTTAGTATACCCAGGTATTTAGCTATAATTATTATTCATTTAAAAAAGATACCATATAGATATATGCTCTATTAAGTAAAATGTCAGAAATATACATAATAACTTTGCCGGTGTCAAAATTCTATTAAATATTCTTTGCAAAATGATTTTAAATATTAGACACCCATGGAAGGTTTTCTATACAGAACAGAAGAGGACTTGGAATATCCATTTGTGGACAATAATGACTTGGTATTATCATAGGAATGGTTGAAACTGGTGTAATTTAAACAGCTAAAAAGAGAGATGATGCCATTGCTTTCAAGCGCCACTTTAAGTGGTATGAATGCAAATGAATAGACAGACAGACAGGTATACAGACAGGTATATATAGACAGACAGACAGACAGACAGACAGACAGATAGATAGATAGATAGATAGATAGATAAATAAATAAATAAATAAATAGGAAAAAAACATGGTACATCCGAGTTCTGTCTAAAACCAAAACAATAAGGTATATTTTCCAAAATCGATATGTACAGATAAAACGTAATGCCTTACACGGTTTCCATGCATTACTGAACCTCAAATCTATGTATATCCGTATCCTGTCACCCCGTTATGATTTCAGTAAAAACGAAGAAGTACCAATAAATAACCGAAACTCCAAGTCCACATCGTCTTGAGCATTATAACTTTGTTATTATGTTTATAATATTTATAACCACTTGGTCGTGTACACGTTTATACAACATTACGACTAGATTTAAAACGTCACACAGTTTGCATTGTCTTAATTTTTTAGAATGTGTTTATAATGCTATTTCAGTAAATTGCAGGTAACTTTTTTCCATATACATATAAAACATTATGCTCTTTTTGGAGGGTGTTATCTGAATTCCTGTATTAAATATCCCAAATGTCTACGCAAATGAAAACAGAACTACTGTTATTTCAAATATTTATTGTGCACATTAATATTTATTTTTTATTGAAATACTCATCAGCAAATTTGAAATTGAATTTTTTTTTATTTGTTTTTTTTTTTTTTTTTTTTTTTTTTTTTTGGTTTGGTTTTTTTGGCAGGGCGGTGTTGAGAAATTAGAAATATCATAAAAATAATACCAAAGTTTTAATTTCAAGATAATCGTTTTTCTAAAGAGAAAGCGGTATCAGACAAGTAATAAATCTAAATTCCTGTAATTTATTAAGCCTTAAAAAATTTTGAACTGAATTTCATGTTACTATTGATAAAGTACCTGGTCAAAGTGGCAGTAGAACTCAAAAAATGCCAAAAATGATTGATACCTAAAGAACGTCACGATGGGTACCAATTTCACAACAAGCCATCGTTTTATACCAAACATCTCCTCAGTTTCTGGATCGTGGGAGTCAGAACGCGACCAAATAAACGTTGCGTCAATCCAGGCAATACAATTAAATAATGACAAAAATTGAAAAATGAAGATCACAAGATTAATATGTTTGGTAGTATGAAAGAATTTTGTGGCCTTTTTCAAATTAATGATGAATACTGTTTGTAAATATATAGAAAAAATGCTGGTAACACTTTCCACCAGTTCTGCAGTTGAAAAACTGAAGTTTGTGCTAAGGGTTGACACTACTCCTAACATTATTACAGAGATTGTTCCAGCAGTGGTTATAATCAGCGCAATATCGTCACTCGTAACGCGCATGCGTACATTGGGTGAAGACAGTTTGTCCTCAAATATGTAGAAAAGTGCAAACAGGCACAATAGAATTAAAACTTTTAGAGCTGTCTCGTAGTAAAACCAAACTGTACGGAATATGTGGTCAGTTATGACAAAATTCAAAAGACAATTCAAAATTATTATTCCTAGACATAACACAATACTAATGGTATTTCCTATAATCTGAACAAATCGTTTACGATAAGGCCAACACCTTATGCAGTCATTTCCTGAAGAATGAATTGCATCCTGATTCTGTGTTATATCCTCTGGTATTTCAGATCTCCACATTGTTGCCATGATGCTTCCGGCTAAGAGGGCAAATTGTAAACGACAAGGAAACAGATATTCCCATGCCATGTTCCGGATCCTGTTTATATTGGAATGAACGTAACAGGCATCTGAGTTGTTGATTTTGTCTATAAATGTAGAATTTATGTTGTCAGCCATTCCTACACTATGTACGACAGTTTCGAACCATGAACACAAATTCTTTACGATGACAAATGAAATACCATAATTCACTAAAGAGCAAATTTTAAACTTGTGGTTCTTGAAATATACAATGAAAGCTGATTGTGAGAAGTAAAAAATCGTCATCACTGAGGGCACCGTTACAGCAATCCAGGATGTGACGTCATCATCTGATTTCTTCCAACAATAAATGCCAACCATGGTGTCGAAAGCACACAAAAGTATTGCTCCCACGGCGAAAACCCATAGGATAAGAAGTTTGATTTTCATTGGCCTAGTGACTTTTTTGAAGACGCCTCTGTATGTATATACATTTTTCCTTTCTGAGATAAAAATACTGATCATGAAAATCAGAGCGATAGAAGTCCATATTATATTAAAGATGGACATAACCGTATAATTGTATTGTCTTTCCCCGTACGAGAAAATAAGTACAAAGGAGCAGGATGCCAATGTGACCAGTGTCACCACTGATATTAATTTGCTGTCGATATTTGTCGACATATCTCACTGTGTCTTTGATATTGACAAGGGTACACCAATTTTGATATCCTACAAACAAAATGTAAAACATCATTAGACCTTTGAATATAAGGATATGAATATCGTATATCACTGATATTGATTGTGTGATGTAAAAATTGTTTGTTCATTAAACCAAAAACTATATATATATAAGGGTTGTCAATTCTGTCCATTTCTATTAACCGGTTAAACGAATGTTGGTTTTTTTTCGATCGAGTACTCGGTTACAGATTGAAATTGCAGACCCAGATAATATTCAAATTGGGAGGTGCAAAGAGATAGTTATTTGCCCGAGGAGGTATATCATCTTATATCAGATGAAAATTTAATCTTAAAAACTCTGCTATCGTAAACTACGTTTAAAAGGAAATTATGTCTTGTCTAAAATACCACATTGGTAGCTTTATTAATATCACTGTGTTAACTGTGTTAACAAATGGTATGTTTTATAATCATTTATAAGAATTTAATGTTTCATTGTATAGTGCATTAAATGGTTTGAAATATCTGAATTAGCGCTTCATAAGAATAAAGAACTTGAATATGAATTTGTAAATAAAATATGAAGGCTCATTACTTTTTAAATGTGGACAGTTGTTTGTCGAATTTCCACTGACGTTTTGTCACGTAAAACTTTCATCAGCGTATGATATCTCACTAACTCAGTTTGCAAAATTATATAAATTTACATTAGAATGACAAGTTGCAATTGTTCAATGTCGAAATAAAGCCATGACAACAATATAAAAAGCACCAATGCCACAATATTAATCGTCCGAAGACTCAGTGGACAATGTACATATATAAGTTTTCGTCTTCCCTCTCTGTGCATAACAAGCAGTGGCGTAGGAAGCAAATCGAAAGTGCTGGGGGTGGCCAAATTTTTTATGAAAATGTTTTTCAATGATAAAATAATGGATTTTTTTTTCATATGATTTTTGATTATGCAATAAACATATACAACAGTAGTAAATTTTTGAACTTGATTAGGAAAGGGTTGAGGCTATTGTCATAAATTTATACTTTTGAAATATACTATGTAAAGCGATATTTGTCAAAAGGAAAGTAGAGAATTAAATTTGGATGTGTTGCAAAGGCGAGGCGCAGATAAACATTGGAAATTTGTTTTTAATTTCCCGACTTTAGATAGAAAAATTAAAGGTTTTACACCTATTTTATCAACTATAGGGGCACGTTCTCCATGGTCGATGCACATATTTTTAAATGTTGGATTACTGGTTGGGCAATATTTCATTAGGGAGTCGGATAATATTTTTAATTTTGTAAATAAGTAGAGGCATGTTTCTGTGTCCAAACGCAAAAATACGCCTAGCTATCCGCCAATAAATCACGTTGATTATACAAGAAAGTTGGATCAGCAAAACACTTAACATCGGGACAGCATTTCGGTGTATAGTATCCTCCAGACATTGAATAATGACAAGTACGTTTGTTCTGTGATCAAATGAATAAGCGATCCGTTATTGCAATCACAAACATTAAACATTTCAGTATTGTTCTTTGTCCACTGTTTCCGCTTTTACCTTTCTCGATATTTGAACTAACTCTAAGTAAACAATTTAAAGTTTTACGAAGTGATTCACTACGTTTAGTTTAGCAATACAACTTAAACTGGCCGATTGCCTAATTTTTGCTCTTTTTCATTTATCAATTTTCTAGAACAGAAAGATTCCTAAAGCTTATTTTTCATTGGAACACGAAAGACAACAAATAAAGTCAATACTCTGAGATCTCGTAGGAGATTTGCCATGTTCGACTTCAAAGTTAGACTGAAAAATTGGTGATCTCTTGATTAAACGTATTTTTTTTACAGTTTGTCGGACAATATGATCACAATTGTCTTAACTTTTGTTTTGGTATTTACTAGGTAAAACAATACTTCATTGACTTGAAAAAAACATATAAATAACCATAATGTCTGTCATTCAAGTTATACTGTCGAGATTAAAGATAAAGAACTCACAAAGTGTTATAGACAATATAGTTAACTGGGAGCGTCTCCAGTAATGATTCAGTTTTTAAAATATAATTATACTGAAGAATATTTTTCAGTAAACAGAGAAAAAAAATTATCATAAAATATAATGAATAGATTTATATGAAATTTCGTGTAAAAAAGCATCTTTACCGCATTATGTATTTAGAATTATTTTACCTGTGTAACATTCAGATTTCCTTTCACCTGTAAATGTTGTATGAATTGTAGCAATAAAAATACAGTGTTTGAAGGAGGCATACCGTCCCTCATGTTAAGTGGTATAGAGTAAATATAAGTACGCCAAGCTGGATTATGCGCTATACATTCAGTGTATTGTCAACCCAGAAGGCGGATACTGAATGAGTAATGGGTTCTATAAAAAGTAATCCCGTGTAAATAATGGAAATACAGTAGCAAAGTTATAGATTTGCTGAAACAAACAAAAAAAGGCCAAAATAATTTATCAAGACGGTTGTTTCTGTAAATAATATATTTTATCAGTATTTATGGGGTTAGTGGGGGAGGCTCCGTGGCCTAGTGGTTAGAGCATTGTCCTTTGAACTATGAAGTCTCTCTCTCCTATCCCAAGTTCGAGTCCCTCTGGAGCATAAACTGTTCTTTTATTTTGTGTGTGTGTGTGTGTGTGTGTGTGTGTGTGTGTGTGTGTGTGTGTGTGTGTGTGTGTGTGTGTGTGTGTGTGTGTGTGTGTGTGTGTGTGTGTGTGTGTGTGTGTGTGTGTGAGAAAGTTTGCTGGTTTACTTGCGGAAGGTCAATAGTCTCCTCCCGGGTAGATTGCAACCGGTTCTTTACACCAACATTTAAAAACTGGCCTCCTCCATATAACTGAAAAATTGTTGATTGTGGCGTAAAACAACATTCAAAATTAGATATAATTAAATCAGTATATAGGTATAGTTCTGAATGAAAACAGTAGTATAAGACAGGGACAAATACTAAACCTACGTGTATTAAATACACCACTTATTTCTCACGTTTTATACTTTTGATGTGAAATGAATTTTAACATTGAATGTTGCCTTCCACAAACATGTAATTGTAACTTTACAAAAACGTACAAATTATCTTTTTTTAACATAAAATAAGTTCGCTTATTGCGACGAAAACTGATATTATTTGAATGGGTCACGCAGATAACAAGTACATGTATTTGATATGATCCATGAAGGTGATATCCATTCATTATTTACAATTCTAAATTTCATTATTTATTGCAATATTCATTAATTTGGCATTTTTTAATTCAATCCATAGATAATCTTTATTAAGATTCCATGATCTGTGCAATAATACAAAAAAAACCAACAGTAAAACACTCAAACTGACCTTTATCAAATGATAGACGACAATATATATATTAGATAATATAATAGTTATTAATAGATTATATGATTTTTGCAATGAAGCTGTTTATTATGCAGACTTGATACTACGTAACTAATATAGATAGTATCGTCTTTCTCGTTACAAAGGCCAACGGGCTGAAAATTTGTGAATTTTGAGTGTTTTACTGTTTTTCGTATAACGATACTTCCCTTTGGAGGACATTGAATTTTATGTGTAATAATAATAATAATAATAATAATAATAGATTAAACTTTAGTTACTTTACAACGATTGACAAACAAGTTAAAACAACTTATATAATTATCTCTGGTTGGGAGCCGGCCTGGCTCAGTCGATAGCGCGCTCGACTCTTGATCGTGAGGTCGTGAGTTCGAGTCCAGCCGGCGGCATGTCGCTTTCCTGTCCTGCGGATGAGACAGTAAAAACCGAGGTCCCATGTCACAGTAGGTGTCGGCACGTTAAAGAACCCTCACTGTTCAGTGGCCGTAAGTGCCGAGCATAGGCCAAAATTTGAAGCCCTTCATCGGCATTGGTGACGTCTCCATATGAGTGAAATATTCTTGAGTGAGACGTTAAGCAACAATAATAAAAAAAAACAAACAAACAAAAAACGTCGGCTCGTTGGCTCCAATGTTGGCGTGCGGGGGTGATTTGCTGTGGAAGGAAACCGAAGTGCCCGAGGAAAAAAAAACAAGTGTCCGAGTTGGCTAGCGTCATACCATCTCACATACTCACTTGTTTAATCCAAGGATCAATTAATCAAACAGACAGGCAGGAGGAAGTTAAAACTCTTTGACGTTCATTAATAATAAACATTGCTTATCAACGAAATATTTACACAGTGTAACTGAAAATAACTGTACTTAAAACATGCAATTCAGAGGAATATTGAGATAAAAATGTCTAATAAAGATATGTGAAGTGTTGTTAAAAAATTATAACCGCAGATAAGGTATCATAGATACAATGAACATACCTAGTGAAAGAAATCAAATGTCATGTTTCAATGATTGATTTGTTCTATCAACACAAATACAGTGGGGCAGCGCCTGACGACTATCCCCACCCCTACGGTGACCGCCTAACATTAGTTTTTAAAAGACCATGGCTACCGTAAATTCGGATATTTTGGCCATTGTTTTATTTTTGTCAAATTGACCACCCTATTAAAATGGCCAAAATTAAACCGTGCAAAATATGTACACATTCAATGACCGGAAAATTATAAATCAATAATTACGGGTTTTTTTTAAACCAGTTATAAGTGATTTATTATTGGATGTAGCCATAACCAGCATTTAAAAAAAATGCGGATCTATGTAATGAAGAATGAATAAAAAAAATTAACTAAAAATCAAGTGGTTTAGCTTAAAAATATCAGAGGAAATATAAAATGTTTAGCCCTGATTAGACCGCAATTTAAACGTAGACCTAACTCAAACAACATTATTGGAAAAACTTTAACTGACCAAAATATAACTCTTCATTTGACTAAAGTGGACAAATTTTAGCGACCCCAAAATATCCCAATTCAAGGATTGATAGATATCGAATTGGTCCAGACCTTCGCTAACGCGACATTTTAGTCTTGATGTAGTATTTTAGGTTTGTGCCACAAAGTTGTTATCGAATTTTGAAACAAAATAAACTTCAGAGACATGTGTGTGACTTATGCAACGAATTTGTATACGCGGTGAATTCTACTTCTTTGATAATATTTAGATCATGACTATTTGACAGTGTATATAATCCTACAGATCTACCCTCACGTGTTTGTGTGTGTGTGTGTCTGTGCGTGCGTGTGTGTGTGTGTGTGTGTGTGTGAAAGTCAATATTTTCATTTACTTTATTGGATTTGAGGAATGAATAAAATAATTTTTCTGGGTTGGTTGATTTACCATACAGGAAAAAAACACAGAAAACTGCATCATTCCCAGCGTAGAACAATGATGTTGGGGTTTTCCGTGTGGTAACCATTGGCAAATACAGCATTGTCCCCAGATAAGTGACCTTTAAACAAGTTAAGTACCGTTTTCAACACTAAATGTTTAACCAAATTTGATAACTAATATTTTTAATATCAAATACAAACAATTTTCGATAATTTTATTTTCGTTCCAGCTTCACTTCAAAATACATGTACAAGACTTAGTGTGTTTTGTGGAAATAGATATCCGTTAGCAAATTGTATGGGAAACCCCCTTCAAAGTTGTCCATGGAATTCGTTTATTCCATATTCGCTTATGTAAATATCGAATCAATTATGATTTGATGCATAGAATTTACAGTCTCTGTATAGAGTGGTTTTAATCAAGAGTTTTACTGGGTTTTTAGGGGCATTACCTGTGTTTGCCATGTGGTATTCGTAAGTTGAGTTAATCAATTGTAATGGAAAAAGTGTAAACCTGTGTTTCTCAAGTAATTTTCACAAAATATACAGGAATTTAAGAATTTTTATGCCTGTGTACATTTCCTTCTTGTTATTGTATATCAATCTAAGTAGTACAAAAGGGGGAATGATGAAAAAAGAACACAGCTAATGCCCCTTTAGATATTATAGTTTGTTAAGTTGATTTCCAATCAGCTGGGTTGACTTCCTTTTTCCTCGTTTCCTTTTTAACGCCCAGAAACTGTATGCCCTCAAAGATTTTGACCACTTTCTGAATTGCATTCAGTGGAAAACTGTTCCGTTATGTTTACAATTTGAACAAATATGTGTTATTAGATGTAAAAACAATCACCACTAGCCTATGAGTGCTTGATGCAGGAAGTTATGGGATAGCAAAGTCCATTTCCATAGTGCCTCTGTTTTGCTAGAAGCCACTTTAACACCGATACCACATTAATTTTATAATTAATGATGACCATCATGCATAATGGTCATCATTAATTATAAAGATGTGTGACTGTCGCTGATACTTGCCTTGTTGAAATCCGGTGGCAACTTTTACTTAGAGAGATTTTAAAAAAAAAATTGTACAGTATGTTGATAACGCGGCTTTGTTCCTTTGTCAATTCCGCCAGGTCCCGAAGTGTTTTTTCCTCGGCAGCGAAACTATTACTTTTCTTGTCAGACGAAAGTGTTTGGACCATCAGCATTTATTTATTTTTATTTGGGGGGGGGTATTGTCGTTAGTGATTGTTGAACTTTCCTGAGAGCAACGGGTCAACATTTCTAATTTCCCATGCCTTGTCCAATTGGGAACTCGGTAAAAGAGGGTCTGATCCTTTCTTACCGGAGCATTAAAAAATGGTCAATTTGTCCACCCGGCGTCTTTGCATTAAGAGGTTTGCACAAATGATCGTTTCCTTCCCCTCTGCATATATCATGGCCGAGACATATGTAGAGGAAGACGGGTAAGATGATATAAAATTCGATTTTCATCAATAAACTGAATGAATGATAAGTTTGTTATATATGATCAAAATAACCAACATGTATTACACTTACACTGAGAACCTTTGAATATTCTTGTAAGAAAACAGATTAAACCATTGGTGTCTCATATGTATGGCACGCCAAAGTCAGGTCAATGAGTTAAATATAGTTTTTCTCAGTTAAACTTAGTTTTTCTCAGTTAAACCTTGTTTTTCTTCAGTTAATGTGGGTAACGAGTTAAAACTATATTTTCTTTAGTTAATCCTAGTTTTTCTCGTAACCCACATTAACTGGAGAAAAACAAGGATAAACTGAGAAAGATTAGGTTTAAATGCCCCAAATAAAATGAATACTCATAATTGTGATTTTGGCCCAGTTAAACCAAATTTTTCTTAGTTAAACTAGGTTTTACTCGAGAAAAGCTAAGTTTAAGTCATTTTATGCTTTTGGCACAGTTAAACCTAATTTTTCTTAGTTAAACCTGGATTTTCTTCAGTTAATGTGGATTACTGAAAAAAAAGCAGTTTTAACTGCAGAAAATTAAGTTTAATCCATTAATGTGATTTTGGCATGCCATATGCTAACCCCACTAGCAAAATACTAGGTTTTCGGTGCATAAAATCACTATTACATATTGCTCGGATGCACTATAAAGGAATAAAAAGCAATACACGAATGTATATTGAACTTCAAAATTACATGTTATTGTAAATATTTCAATTATGATTGAGAAATCAATTTCAGGTTTCAATTGCTCAAATCACAACCAAATGTAAACTGTTTTGATTTTCCAAGTCTTCCTGCAAGACTTGTTTGCATTAGCAATTTTTAACAAGATTTTGTCGTGGGAATGATACTTCATCCTCGAGATCTCCTCTGAATACAAGTTGATCAACTGTTTTATGTTACCATATGGATCGCGTTATATATCTTAAGCCATACCAACCAACCACTTATAAGTACGACCCTACAATACAGATAGAAATCATTAGAATGAAATAAAACACAGCATGAACAATAATCAAATTTTGGTCTATTTGTCCCTTGTCATACACTAGATAAAGAAACAACAAATATAAAACCACCTTTCTGACATTTCACTTCCAATACCCCAAACATAAAATTTTTGCTGTAACTTTTGAGTACCAAGTTCAAAAGCATTCGGCACGCCATGAATAACATGTAACATAGGTCTAATGAAAATCTTTGTGCAGATACGTCATAAACTTTTATAATTTGCATATGACATCATTATATGTGGATCGTCTGACCCAATCTTCCAAAGCTATAAATGAGCGAACTGTAGGCTATATCAACAACTGGAATATTGTGAGATGTTCGAATGTCGCTAATGATACTATACAAAATGCTACTATTGACATAGTCCATTTGTGTTTACTTTATATCCGTCTTTGGTTTTGTTACATCCGAAGTATAGGTTGCCAGAAGCAGCAGGTCTAGATCTACAGATTTTTTTCTCTCGACAACTCACTGGGAGACGTGTCACGCCGTGTCAATCTATGAGAGTGCGACATGCTCCAAACTACCACATGTTAGTTCTATTCGCGAAAATAAAAATGGAATGCGGGACGTTTCGCCCCTGTTGTCGTTTCGCACCGTGATTTTTCACCCCTATAGTATATTTAATTAATTTTATAAAACAGAAGTTTGAATCGCGTGTATTGTAAGTCTTATATATCGCTGGTGTTTATGTATTTTATGTTGTTTTGTTTGTTTTTATATTTACCGTATTTGGGGTTTTTTTCCTACGGAGGTAATGCTATTTTTAAAAATGTCCGGAACTTTTCTTCAAGTGCCATTCTTGTTAGATTTAGCAATAATTGTGAAGGGCAATGAGCACTTTAAGTGGCCAATACTAGTAATTTAACATCAAAAGGGAAATTAAACATAAATTAGTTTCCCCGATAAAAGTTTTTAAAATGGTTGAACAAACGGGAACATTCTTATAATCTTAATATAATCGATATATTAAAAAATACATGTAGATCAGTTGGTTTAATCAGAGATGTATAAAGCCTTTATATATCGTTGGTTTAATGTAAAAACTAGGTACATGTAAAACTTATCGATATTTACACCGCTGAAACCACAATGACAGAACTTTCACGAGACGACACGTATTCACTAGGCCTATACATTGTTACAAATATGTAAATTTGAAATGTCTACTTATTTTCAAAGTGCAATCATAATATAAAACGAAAATAAACATGCATTTGTGTACGCATATTAGTATGTTACGCTCCGTAAATAGGGGCGAAACATCCCGGGGCGAATCATCTAGGTGCGAAACGATAATCGGGGCGAAACATCCTGACACCATAAATATCCCAAGCCTTTCGCATGAGACTTTAAACCTCGAGCAAATTATGCCTGGTATCAAGGTAGGCGTGACACGAGCTATATATAACATCACGGCAAGTCTGTAGCGCGGGTTAAAAGTTGTGACTTTCTCATGTACAGCGTGTGACGTATCTAAGTGAAAATCATCGGAGGAACGTTAAACAACAATGCAACAACAAAATCTTTACAATGGTGTGTTAATCACGATATGAGCGCGCGCGTGTACATATGCATATATAAGGGGTGTGTATATGCACTTGAGTCTGTCTTATTGGAATAATACCATTATAACGTTTGATGAAAAGATATGTGCGTTATATCGAGGTATATATATATATATATATATATATATATATATATATATATATATATATATATATATATATATATATATATATATATATATAAGGGGTGTGTATATGCACGGGAGTCTGTCTTATTGGAATAATACCATTATAACGTTTGATGAAAAGATATGTGCTAATAAGTTATATCAATATATTAATTTTAGGTTTTATATATATATATATATATATATATATATATATATATAAGAGGTGTGTATATGCACGTGAGTCTGTCTTATTGGAATAATACCATTATAACGTTTGATGAAAAGATATGTGCTATAAGTTATATCAATATATTAATTTTAGGTTATATATTCGATATATCTTGAAAATGAAACAGGTTAGATTTTTTTAGTTTTATCAATATGCATTTATAATTATATATTTTATCTATTTATTTATAGGCCTACATGTATAAAAAATTTATTAATAAGAATGTAAATGGGAGAAGTACTGTTAATCCGGTCAGTAAATTCCGGAACCGTTCGCTATGCTTTGCCTGAATCATTCTCTCCTTTCTTTTATTTTTTTTTTAAAGACACGTTTGCACATGCGCTGCAGGAACCGTCAAAACATTTCCTGTTGACATTCACAACAAATATGCAAAGCTTATGATGCTTTAAATATTTAGAAAGTCTCCTCTGTTTGTGATCATATTTATGGTACGTATCTGGAAAACAATTTATCTGTAGGTTACATTTCAATTTTCCAACAGGTGAGTAGAGGGATTCGTAAACTTGTGGTTTTATCCTAGCCCAACAGGAGGGGTAAATTCAAAACAAGAATGTACAAGTCTTGGACTGTGAGCCTGTGTGAATTTAAAAGTCGGGTCCCCCACACATGATGGTGTATGTATTGTGCAAATTGCCAATGGTTTGTCGGTCTACTTAAACATGTTTATGGTTGATGGGGACTAAACCCGTTTTCCAATACTTGAACTTTAAGGAAGATTCAAGATATTCAATTTTGTGAATACATGCACTGATTCAGTCAGTCACAGTGCTTCATTTCAACACTTTTAGTTTTGTGTCAAGTAGGAATTCGGGTCAGGTGATTTACCAAAACATACTACACTTACCTAAACACACTAAAATTACTGGAGCAAGATATAAATATTGTAGTACATGTTTTAATACATATATTTAAAATGTATTTTGGAACATAATTTAGGTATAATTATGTCTTAATTTCAGATAAATTTCTGAAACAAAACCGAAACACTTTAGATACAATTACCGAAACAGACAGAAACAAAAGCGGTCTGTTTCGGTATAAATTGTAGTGTTTTGGTTTTGTTTCAGGGATTTATTCGTAAAATTCAAGTAGAGTCCATAGCTTTTCAGAGTAGGATGTGTTAAGCAAATAAATTAAGTTAAATATTTACCCTACATCATGTACACAGGACAATCTGTCAAAGAACACCTTTGCGCAGAATAAGAATAATATGAACTAAGGCAATGCCTTGAAAGAGAGCGCAGCTCCTTATTTTACTTGTATCCAATCTCAGGACAGTAAAGCAACACCATTCCCACAAAATGCTGTAACAATTAAATTATGATGTCAAATATTTAGAACAAAAAATTGCAGTTCCAGTGTTACCATATAAACTTAATCTACAAAACATTTGCTAGTACAATAGATAAGTACCTTGTTTTCAAACTTTTTTAGAAGTTGATTTTTCAGTGTTCATGGAGAAAGTAAATGAGACTTTAGTATAGTATTGCATTTTGGGTAATTTCTAATCTGCGCTCACTATCATTGTTTGTAGATTATCTATGATAAGTGTAGGGTCTCTGTGGCTGAGTGGTTAGAACATTACACTTTGACCCCTGAAGTCTCTCACTTCTGGTCAGCACAGTTTTGAATCCCGCTGGAAACCTAAGCTGATTTTTCTGAGAATTTTTGCCAGTTTAGATGCATAAAGCTGGTGGTCTCTTCCTGAGTACATTAAAAGCTGGCTGCCACCATTTCACTGAAAAATTGTTGAGTGTGGCTTAAAATAACATTCATTATAAAAAATCAAAATGATAAGTGTAGGTTTCATTGATTTCCATACCTGCAAAGTGACCCGATTTCTGCGGGTTAGCCACGGAATTTCGGCCCATAACCCACAATGCCAAAGTCTCCCATCAGATTCCTGATTTTGTTAAGATCACCCGGCAGAGATTAAGATCCAAATAATCTACCCAAAATTATATCTAGACTCTTAAATAAACCAAGCATATGACCTGTTTCTACCACCTTGTTTCCTTTTTGTATGTCCATTCTAGATTCTTATTCTCCAGTGCAATTCCACAAAAACGACAAATGTATTCATTACTTCATTTGTAATAAAATAGGAAATTCTTTACCTTACATGTAGATCTAGAATGAGAGATAAATAAACATCATTTTGGCTAGGACTTGCTACTTTCGGAAATAGAACATTATAGATAGGATACCAAACCTGACTTTCATTTGAGTTATGGAAATTTAATAAATACTTTTGAATGTACTAATGATAGTTATATAAAATGATTAATTTACAAAAATGTTAATGTCAATTTTACATATGATAAAATACTTACTTGAAATGAATAAAATAGATATAATTTTCAAATAAATAAATTTGAGACAATTAGTAACTTTTCAGTTTTGCATCTAGATTTCTAGAAACATGTAAATCTATATGTTGTAATTGTATTACGATTTATAGATTTTTATATTAATTTTTCATATGGTTGCAACTTTTGTTTATAGTAAAACACCTGTATTCCATTTAATTTCTTAAACTTTGACCTATGCATGTATGTATACAATAATAATGTTGCATTAAAGTATAAGAAACATTTTTTATTCTGAATAATTTAGTAAAAATACTTCGTTACACGCTATGACCCTCATTTTCATTTGGAAATGAGGGTCATTTTCACTTTGAGAGGTTGGCAGGTATGGATTTCTAAGATCACAATATCATTAAATCTTGTCGAAGGCAGGTATGGGGTCAAATGTTATTACATATACATATTATTCTTTTACAAATGTAGTTGGCTTTTTCTCTTAGAATATAACTTTTAGCAGTGGTACTGGATAGTTTACAAGTAGTTACTAAATTTGACCTTCATAAGTATGAAACATACATTTTGTATTTCTATGATATTAATTTTACACAATTTTTACAACCAATTCTGTTCTTGTATTATTAGCACAATAGTTCCTAAAGAGGATTAACCATGGCATTACCAACAATGCCACATTACTGGACGACTAGGCGAAATATTTATGAAAATGCCATCGTAAAGCAAAGAAACCATGACGACCACTTCAGACAAAGATGGGGCACTACAGCAAATTACTTCAACAAGTCAAATATTGCAGCAAATAAAAAGAAGGAATGGGAGTCAGATGAATCTCTGAGAAACAGGTAAGGAAACCAATCTAAATTATATCATGTGAAAGTGACATAGATAATGGACATTTTGATATATTAGGACAATGACATTGATCATAGAATATTTTATTTCATCTAAATAGGGCATAGATTATACCTGCCAACTGTTCCTATTTGGATAGAATTGTTTTAATTAATTCTGATATGCCATTTTCCCATTTTCCAGGTATGATTGATTTTGTTCTGCTATTTATTGTATGTTTCATACTACATGTATTTACTTAAGGATTGTTTTTCATCTTTTGAAAATCATGGAATATACGTGCAATGACTCATGGAAAAAAATTCTGTGCAGCATGATTTATATATATTACCATTTTCTGTGAATCTGTAGTCAGCTGGATACGAAATTCATTTTATATAATTGACTTTTCGGGGGAAATTTTCATATGACATAACAGCTGAACAGCTGTGTGTCAAGCATTGAATATAAATGCAACCGGTCTGTATACTTGCAATGAAGGAAATAATAGTAGATATGTAAATATAAAATGTTTGTTACTGGGGGTTTTTTTTCTTAACTTTCTATGTACATGTATGCCTGTCTGTAAATCAGAAAAACATAATACAGTAATGGAATCAAATAATCAAAATCAAGTGAGACTTACATGCAAGTTCCCACCAGAAGAAGATTAGTACGAGTACTTGTGACAATGGCAAGGATTACAGTGGAACCTCACTATTAAGACAACCTGACTGACTGACTCAAAGTGGTCTGATTAGTGAGGTCCTCTCCTAAATGACATTATGTACTGATTCAATATGGATGAAAAGACTGGAAAATACTGTCGGCATGGAAAATACTCATAAATGCCGGCATTTTGTCAACCTAGCTGGAAATTCATGGTCTTAATTGTGAGGTGGTCTCTTAAGCGAGGTGGTCTTTAGGTGAGGTTCCACTGTCCATAATCAATGAAATTATCAGGTACTATTGTCTTCTGTAACTATTCAGATAGTCAATAAACTCTTGTTATTATACATCATAAATAAAACGGATTTAATTATTGGTACAATAGATCTGAGGTGGTCATACAATAGATCTGAGGTGGTTACAATAGATCTGAGGTGGTTATACAATAGATCTGAGGTGGTTACAATAGATCTGAGGTGGTCATACAATAGATCTGAGGTGGTTACAATAGATCTGAGGTGGTTATAAAATAGATCTGAGGTGGTCATACAATAGATCTGAGGTGGTTACAATAGATCTGAGGTGGTTATATAATAGATCTGAGGTGGTCATACAATAGATGTGAGGTGGTCATACAATAGATGTGAGGTGGTCATACAATAGATCTGAGGTGGTCATACAATAGATCTGAGGTGGTCATACAATAGATCTGAGGTGGATACAATAGATCTGAGGTGGTTATACAATAGATCTGAGGTGGTCATACAATAGATCTGAGGTGGTTATACAATAGATCTGAGGTGGTCATACAATAGATCTGAGGTGGTTATACAATAGATCTGAGGTGGTTACAATAGATCTGAGGTGGTCATACAATAGATCTGAGGTGGTTACAATAGATGTGAGGTGGTCATATAATAGATCTGAGGTGGTCATACAATAGATCTGAGGTGGTCATACAATAGATCTGAGGTGGTCATATAATAGATTTGAGGTGGTCATACAATAGATGTGAGGTGGTCATATAATAGATCTGAGGTGGTCATACAATAGATCTGAGGTGGTCATACAATAGATCTGAGGTGGTTACAATAGATCTGAGGTGGTCATATAATAGATCTGAGGTGGTCATACAATAGATCTGAGGTGGTTACAATAGATGTGAGGTGGTCATATAATAGATCTGAGGTGGTCATACAATAGATCTGAGGTGGTCATACAATAGATCTGAGGTGGTTACAATAGATCTGAGGTGGTCATACAATAGATCTGAGGTGGTCATACAATAGATCTGAGATGGTCATACAATAGATCTGAGATGGTCAAACATACAGATGTAGTACTTAGCATAAACTCTTTAATTTTTTGGAAAATACAGCATGGATAAATTCAACAAAGAAAAAGATAAAAACAGAAAAGCAGAAAACTTGGCACGTCGGCGACGGAAGCTTGGTGAACTGTTAAAAGAAGAGAGATTGGAATATGAGGTAAATATGACATCAATCCTTATCATTTCAGCTTTCCAGTAAAAAAAAACAATCACAAATAAATCTGGTTTTGTTTCATGTTTGTTTCAGTTCTTGAGATGTGTTAAAATATTTTGTCAATCTCAATGTTTCAAGTAGATATTACTCTCTGTCATTTTTCATGTACAGTGAAACCTGTATATTGGGACCACCCAAGGACCCTAAAATATTGACCTTTATGTGCAGGTGACCCTTATACACAGGTTCAATTTAGTTGAAGTATGCAATCAATGGACTTGAAAGAACTGGCCTTTATAAACAGGTAATCCTTATATAGAGGTGGCTGCTATAACAGGTTTTACTGTACAATATTTTGAATCAAAGACATTGATGTATGAGAATCTTTAAAAAGAATAAGAAGAAGTTAAATAATTTCACTTATCCATCAAGTAAAATTATGATTGTTATGCTCTTCCATATTTAGTTCTTATAGTTTTGAGAAGAAGAGAATTAAACATGTTAAATTTACATATTTTGTCAAGTTAAATTGACGTTATGTTTTGCTTTTTATATTCCCAGGCTGAACTGAAGGGATACTCAAGGGCAAATTTTGAGAGACTGGAAGACATGAAAGATCGTGCTGACACACTTAGAAGTGCTAGAGAGGAGAAACGTAAAAAGGTGAATAAAAATGTGGAGACATCTCTTCTGCTTGCAAAATAAACTGTCCCTACAAAGAACATGAAACACTCCTATGATCTAATTCACTTCATCAAATGAACATAAATAATTTATCAAATAAAACACAATTCTCATCTCATTGTAGTTTTGCAGTTTGTTCATCCTTTTGCTTTCTCCCAGCCATACATGTATATATCCTCCTCATTTCTTCAACTGGTCTCCACCATATTGTCACATACAAACAATTGCACTGCTTCCACACTTATTATTACTACGTGTCTACCCAAGTTGTGAGACTATATAATCCTCATACATGTACATGGCTTACCGAGCATAATATTTCTCTAACACATTTTGTTTATTTTAATTTTTTGTAGCTGGCAGAGGAAAAGTTATATGAACACTGGAGACAAAATAATCCTGATCTCAGAAAGGTTTGTGGATATCAGATTTGTTTCAGAATTTAAGTGACATGTAAAAGACTAAACCTCCTGTATGTCCCAGCCAACCTGGATAGTGGTTTTTGATGTTTACGTAAAACAAAAACCATAAAATTATCAAGAAAATTGCTATTTTATTTGAAGGTCATAGTCGCAATCAATTCTGCATTCAAATTTGAAGAAGACCCTCCAATACTCGAGATCCTAGTAGTTAAACCCTTCATGATTTTCTGACCTAGATTAGCAGTAATGGCAGCGTCCATTGTTGTTGTTGATTTTCATTAGAACTGTCTGTTATTTTTATCGGGGTGTATACATTTCATCACTTGTAAGTCACAATAGACACTGGATTGAAAATACTGGCAAAACACCCATGCACGTAAATTGACTCCTCCATTGCCTTGCGCACAAAAACATTATTTGTAAACATCTGGTTTCATTAATTTCCAAGAAAAGATAATGGATAGAATTTAGCGATTTGTGATTATTTAAGATTTTTCTGTATGTTGAAAAGAGTTTTTGACTCTTCTTATATTTGATGACTGTATGGATAATGTTTCCACATGACTACATTTTTACAAAATATTTATAAACAACCACTTTCCAAAGTTGCTGGGACACAGAGGACTCTTTAAATACAGATAAAAAGAAAATGAATGAATGAATGAATGAATAAAAATATATATAAGCATGTCCTTATATATCAAAAAAGTAAGACAGGTATAATTTGCACACTGTATACCTGAAAAAAATTGCCTTTTTTTTGTTTTTGTTTTTTTTTAGCCCTTATGTTTTTTCAGAAAGATGAACTCAGGGGTAGAAATTAGCAGGGCCCAGTAGTCCATGGCAAATAAAAACTGAGCTGGGCTAGTAGGTTTCAGTGTGGTAGCCCAGGAGGCTACTGAAAATTTGGGGGTATATCTTAAACTTTCACAAATTTCAACTGATATTCTTGTAAACTGAACATACCTTCATCCTTGCTACATGTAGCTAGAGTATGTACTACTTTAAATATGTTTTTGTATTAAGATTTTTTTTCAAATTGCATGTTATAGGAAGAGCAAGTTCCTGGACTTCCAGACATGTAACTGGGCTTCCGAAAATCCTGACATATGAGCCCAGATAGCTCCTTGATTGCAGAGTTTAATTTCTATCCCTGTAAAATTATGAACTTTTTATTAGCATCTTAATGTCTATATTCATCCATTCAGACTTTGCTATATTCCTGTCATCTACTTGACCAATCAAATGCGATGATTTGCTTAATAAAATTTTGCTGAATGGTTCTAATGTTTCAAGTTTTGTCACTAAATTGAAGCAATGAATAATAGATAATAA
The DNA here is from genome assembly GCA_030159075.1 of Atrina japonica. NCBI lineage: Eukaryota > Metazoa > Mollusca > Bivalvia > Pterioida > Pinnidae > Atrina > Atrina japonica. The sequence goes on from BROG01000632.1 coordinate 123,621, forward strand.
ATATGCTAAATTATTCAATGTTGAACTTTATTTATATATGGGAGAAGTCATTAGAGCCATTACAATAACTTCTGTGGTTAATCTTTTGTAATACATAAAAGTAAGGCCATCCTTAAAAAATTGTTTGTTTGCTATAACACGACTCAAGATTTTTTTTCTGTGAGTAGGAGTTTTTCTTTAAACCATATATTTATTTTTGTAAACCATATATGCATGCACAATACAAGCAATGGGAACATATCGAAAGACTTATGAAAAAAAAAAAAAATTCTTGGAATGGTAATAAAAAAATTTGAGTCCCAGGGTTTTGAATGAGTAGGTAGCATTACAGCAAACCCAACAATTTTTTTATGGATGGTCTAAAGATTTTTGTTTTTTTATAATGTTATAATTGTTCATGGAAAAATGTTATATGATACTCTATTTTGTTGTTCAGATAGAATCAGAACAGTTACAAGACCACGTGATAGACAAATGGAGTGTACAGTTAGAGGAGAGTAGACAGGTATGTATTCTGGTAACTCATAGGTGATACTATGAGATCAGAAAAAAAATTGTGGAGTCAAGATTTCCTTGTTTTAAAAATGAAAAAAAAATTCGTTGACATTAAAATAAAGGCATCTCTTCTTTTCCACCCATTGTTAATCAACCCTTATCTGTCTCGACCTGACCCATTAATTTATTGTCATCTCTGAATAGTTATCTCAGAAGTAATCTGCGTTGAATTTTGAAATAAAGAATGTCATTCAATTAATTTATTTTGAGGTATCTGACCAGCAACTATGCTTTATTGTTTGTTTGTTTATTGTTGTTTAACGTCCCACTCAAGAATATTTCACTCATATGGAGACGTCACCAAATGCCGGTGAAGGGCTTCAAATTTTGGCCTATGCTCAGCACTTACGGTCATTGAGCAGTGAGGGTTCTTTAACGTGCCGACACCTTCTGTGATACGGGATCTCTAGTTTTTACTGTCTCATCCCAAAGACAGGAAACCAACCTGCCGCCGGCTGGACTCGAACTCACGATCCAGAGTCGAGCGCGCTACCAACTGAGCCAGGCCGGCTCACTATGCTTTACTAAAATGATTGACACTTACTATAGACAATGTGTAACATCATATTTTACCCCATTTGTGTTGTCTTCTTTCCCGTTGAATAAAGAAAACAGGGATATTTAGAATAACTGGACAAACAGTACAGTACAAATTACGAAAACATGCCAAATGTTTGTAAAGAAATGTACAGTCAACTCTTGTTGTAACAGCCAGGTTGGCATCCAGTAAAATTGTCATTATATCAAATATGCTTTTATATCAAATTCCCAGGCTTGGTGCCAAAATAAGATTGCATGAACATCCTTTGTTGTTAAACCCCTGTTAAATGTTAAATCTCATTTCAATATGATTGCATGAATGATATAAAATGACTACAACAAATAAAATTGTTTTTATTGTTATTTTCATTCGATCAGTTTAATAAATTATGGCAACAATTTTTCATTTTGTGAGGCTTTTCTGTTATAACAAGTCAATTCTAGAGGTAAAATGCATGTTTGATGCCAAAAATCACTGCGGGTGCCAGGAAGCAAATATGCCATTATATAAAAAAAAAATAACATGGATGTAAATTTGTTACCATGAAATTTCTGCCATTAACGATAAATGCTGTTGACTGTATTTCTATTACTACCTGATTTTGTGTAAATTTCATCTTAATTATAATTTCGTATATAAAATATAAAAACCATGAAATAAACAAAATTAAAACCCCATCAGAATCCTCCGATTCTTCAGTCTAACCTGTATATAGAAATGTGTTTGTGTATTTTTTTTTATTATTATTATTATTTACTGTGATAATAGAAAAAGCAACTGTTTTTTGGGGAATCTTTTTGATAGAAAGTGATTTCATGGATAAAAAGTATTTACCTTAATTTCAGAGGGTAGAAGAAGAGAAGAAAGAAAGAGAGAAATACGAGCAGGAGATGGAATTAGAGAGAAAAGCAGCTTTACAGCTACAACATCAGCAAGAAGAAGAACGGTTGCAGGAAGAAAAGCAATTGAAAAATGTATTAAAAGAACAAATGATGGAACTGAAGGCGAGGGAAGCAGAGGTATGTCATTTTATTATCAGCTATTATTAATCGGTGTTCATCTCACAATTAAAAACACGGCAACACTTTCTCACTGGGTAATCCTCTCATGATTCAATATACGTAACCTTTTCTCACTGGATAATCTCGGGGATTTTCCACACTGTTTTAGGAATGGGGCCTGGGCCTTTTGAATTGGGAATTTTAGCAACATTTCATTGAAATTGGGCAATCTAGAAATACACAAAACTATGTGAAAATACAAAAAAAAAACTCTTCAAATTCATTGTCATGTCACTTCAGTTGGGAAATTTTAACTGCAAATTAGGAAAAAATGCATTGTTTTTTTTGCATTGGGAATTGGGCCTTATTTCGGCCCCATATTATAGGGTGAAAAATCCCTGAATCTTTTTGCAATTAAGAGAAAATAACACTTTCATGACTTTCTCACTGGATATTCTTCTTGCTATTAAGAGAAAATAACACTTTTATGACTTTCTCACTGAATATTCTTCTTGCAATTAAGAGAAAATAACACTTCTATGACTTTCTCACTGGGTAATGTAAAATAACACTTCCATGACTTTCTCACTGGATATTCTTCTTGCAATTAAGAGAAAATAACACTTCCATGACATTCTCACTGGGTAATGTAAAATAACACTTCCATGACTTTTTCACTGGATATTCTTCTTGCTATTAAGAGAAAATAACACTTTCATGACTTACTTACTGGATATTCTTCTTGCTATTAAGAGAAAATAACACTTTCATGACTTTCTCACTGGATATTCTTCTTGCAATTAAGAGAAAATAACACTTCCATGACATTCTCACTGGGTAATGTAAAATAACACTTCCATGACTTTCTCACTGGATATTCTTCTTGCAATTAAGAGAAAATAACACTTCCATGACATTCTCACTGGGTAATGTAAAATAACACTTTCATGACATTCTCACTGGGTAATGTAAAATAACACTTCCATGACTTTCTCACTGGATATTCTTCTTGCAATTAAGAGAAAATAACACTTCCATGACATTCTCACTGGGTAATGTAAAATAACACTTTCATGACATCCTCACTGGGTAATGTAAAATAACACTTTTGTGACTTTCTCACTGGATAATTTTTCCTAACTCAGTATACACAGCTTTTTTCTCTGGATAATCTTGCAATTAAGAGTATATAACACTTTCTCATTGGGTTATCTCATAATTAAGAGTACAGCACTGTTACTTTATAAACTTCTGTGATATGATCAAGCACTCCACATTAATTTAATTTGTAGACCTTTCAATAAAGATCACAAAAACATGATCTCACTTACTGAATGTTGTCATGATGATCAAATCAACACCATCTCACCTTGTTGACTATAACTTCTGAACATAGGAAAATAGGATCTCACTTTGAAGAAATTCATGAGATAAAAAAAAATGACAACACCATCTGAACCTGATTTTTGTTAAAAAAGACATCATAGCATTGCTATATTAATTATTGATAATGTCAATTCAATTAACCAGGCTGAAAGATTGAAAAAAGAGCAAGATGCATTACAAAGAGAGCAATGGCGATTAGAGGACTTAGAGGATCAAAGAAAAGAGATGGAGAAAAATAGACAACAACGAGCTGTAGGGTGAGTGTTTGGGGAAATATTCTACCTCTATTATCAATTATCTTTTATATACATTTTCTCAGTCGAATTCTGAACTTCATGTACGTCTGGCCTGGAGAAGTGGGTGTCAGAACAAATCCGCACAGAACATGCAGAATGACATTTCCAATTATTTGTTCCCTATGTAATTTCAATCTATTATATTTTAATTCCAGCTACATTTTCTTACATGCACATATGTACCATGTTTACAGTTTAGCTTGCCTCTACAAAGTTGAGTGAGATTTAAGGCTATCACCCTGATATCAGTTTTCTGTTCAATTAGATTGGTTGAGGTCAAGGGTACCTGCTTCTTCTGCTCATATATGAAATAAACTAATTTTTCAATTTGAATTTTGAACAGTGTTTTACGCCACACAACAATTTTTCAGTTATATGGTGGCAGCCATATTTTAATGATAGAGGAAAGACCGCAAGTACAATGTAAAGTGGCAAACTTTCTCACAAAAATCAGCATAGGTTTCAGCGGGACTCGAACCTGCCCTGACAGGAAGTGAGAGACTTCATGATTTGAAGCGTGTTGCTCTAACCACTCGGCCACAGAGGCCCATTAAATAAACTAAGCTTGCATGACATATAAATCTTTATGATTTATAGCACATGCTATGCTACAGATGCTGGGTAGTCTTGTATTTTGTGCAAAATTGATCCTGTTTTGAAACTGATCCATTTTCAATGCTGTGGTTAAGATGATGGATTGATGACAGGTTAATTGGAAGATATGAAATGTTTTGATGTGAGATAAGTTTTGAAATCCGAGATTAGATCTACTCTTTGTTTTATTAATTTTTCATGATATGACTGTCATGTGTACCATTTCTTTTTACAGTCGAATGTTGCTACGTCAACATAAAACACAGCTAATGAGAAGATCTCGACAGATACAAGAAGAATTGGTAAGTTTTGTCAGTTTGTAATTCATCTTTTAAAAGTTTACTACTACCTACAACTGATTTTACTGAAATAGTCATTCATCATCAAAACATACTTTAGTTATACTTTTAACAGGAAATTTTGTATGAGCAAAACTTTGTAATATTATGGTTACATATACCATAATGCATGTCATTTTTCTCAAGATCAGTAAAACCAGATAAGTATTACTTTAAAATTAAGAAAACTAAGAAGTAAGAAAGTGATCATTTGGATCGAACATAGATAATTTGGACGATGTATTACAGATTTTAGATTTGTTAAATGCTTGGAACTGCAGAGAAAATGAAGTATACAGCAAGAAGATTTATGGAATTGTAAAGATAATTATCAGAATTGTAGAGACAGTTTGGAAACTTTGGAAATCTGTTGTATGTAAAAGTATAACTGCTTAGGAGTATAAACAAGATGGCCACCAGAGACCTTCACCCTTGACAGATTGAAACCAAAAATAACAAAACTTTTTCCCCAAAGGTTACTGAACATTCCAATGATGTTTCATTGAAATCCCTTCAGCAGCACTGGAGTTTAAGTTCCAAATAAATTTTTCAAGATGGCCTCTGTGGCAGCCATCTTGGCTATCAAACCGACCCAAAAAATAACAACAACTGTTCACGGCCGGGTACTGAATATTCCTGTGAAGTTTCATTCAAATCCCTTCAGTAGTTTTGTAGTTTAACTTCAAAACATAAAAGTTTACGAATGACAAAGTCAGATAGCAAATAGGTCACTTGAGCCTTTGGCTCAGGTGACCTAAAAATGAGTACCAGCATAATAGAGACAATTGATAATGTATGGACATTTATGAGTGTGTAATGATATTCTCTTTGTTTTTTTCCATTTCTCATATATATATATATATCTATGTTATCATTTTGATCAATATATTTTTACACATTTTAACTCATTCACCCCTAAAGACACATTTGGACCGATCTAAGTCAATGATTTATAGAAGAGTCCATTGTTTTTCAAGGGGTTGATGAGATAAAAGTAAGTATGAGTCAGTGCACACATTTTTGCCAAGTATTGTTACTATGGTAGACCACTTTTAAAAGAATGTGTCTCTTTCAACAATTTTCTCGCAAACAGGAAAATGATAAAAAGATACTAGAAGGTTTACTTGAAAGAGAAGAAGAAGAAAGGGAGCTACAAACGGCACGTCGTGAGAAAGCTAAGGCCGATGCAGCATGGATGAAACAGGTGAGACTGTTTTGCTTTTGTTTTCCTTTTGTTTGTATTTACAGATGTACAATGTTTGTTTGTAGACAACATTCTAAGATATGTGTAAAATCAAATGAATCTGAGTCACAATTTTCTATCACTATTTCAGAGAACTTTTTCTTTAATAACCTTTCAGAAGTTTCCATATATTAAGCTTGATCATGCTTGTGTAAACACAGAGGTGTTATAGGACCTGTTATATATTACGCATCAAAAAATGGTGTCTATTTCATGCACCCAATATTGAAGAAAGGCGGCATATTGTTTTATGGTGTGACAGGGGGATGTTGGTCTGCTCCAATTACGACCCTCCATCAAATAATACTCGGACATCATAGACATACCAATATGATCTACTTTTCTGTGTTTATCGTGTTGGTTGGACTGTATATTGTTTGTCTGTCTTTGCAACATCTCTTCAAATAATCTGAGTTTCTTCCTCAAATTTAAACAAATCAGTTACTTTAGAAGTAACATTTATATTGTATCATGTAAGATGGATAATATATACTCACAACATTTTGTTATTTTGACCACAGGTTATAGAAGACCAGATTCAGTTAGAGAAAGCAAGAGAGGCTGAGCTAGACATGCTGTACCAGTAAGTTACATTTCAATGTACTGTGGTGTAGCCTACTACTGTATCATTGATTAATTTCATGGGGAGAAAATTTCTGGTTTTTCTGAAAGGAACTTATTCATGGGTATTAAATTTCACGCAAGACTGTTTCCAAAACAGAAGTATAATAGGAGTTGAAGTAAAGCGTATAAACATTTTGTGATTTGTGTATATGATGTATGGTAATATATGAAATATACATTTTGATGGGAAATAACTTTTATAATTTGATTGTTATCGTATTGTCTTTCTGATATTTCATATGTAAAAAGTATTATATTCATGGGTATTTAATTTCGCAGTATTTTCTTTGACCGTGAAAATAGCAAAATTAAATCCCCGTGAATAAAAGCAACTCTACAGTAATTCAAATATATATATATATATTGTATGTGGTCTTACAAGGTAGGTGATCACCAGTCTTGTGAGACCACATATAAGTGGCAGAAGGGGTGGTCTCTGAAGGCAGGTTCCACGGTACTACCAAAATAACATGTAGATGTATGGAATACATTTATGACAGTAGAAGAAATCAGTTTTAGATATCATGTCGAAACAAACTTACTACAAAAAAAGAAAGAAAATCAATACAGAGATAATGCTGTGATGATAAAGGTATTACATGTTCAAGAAATAATGGGGAATATTTTGGCTAAATGTATCAATTTAAACTATTTAGGGATGTAGAAAAAAAGCAATGCATAACAACAACAAAACATTTCTAAGCAAGTCAAAAGTTATATTAAGTGATTACAATTCTTTATTATCTAATTTCAGAGATGAAGCTGCTCGTATGTGGCAGAAAAGAGATGCTGAGTGGGAAAGAGAAAGAAAAGCCAGGGAGAGACTAATGAATGAGGTGATATATTTATCAATTTTCTGTTTTTTTCTTTCCTCAGAAAACTAAGTTAGAAAAAATGGTAAATAAGCTTAGGGACTGTATAAAATGGGTCATTAACTTTTTATTTATACTCATTATATAAAAATTCATGGAAATACATCCTCACATACATTTTACATCTGTTTCTGCTTAATTAAAAACATCATGTACAACGAAATAACAATTTCAGTCAATGAAAACCATTTTGAGTACGCAAGAGACATGTTGTCATGTTGGGGAACCTTACTGATTTTCAACTTACAATGTCAAAGGTCACCAAGTGTGAATTGCAGCAATCTATACAAAAGGTATACACTTGATATACTGAGAAATCTTTGCTTGATAGTGATGACACTTCATATATGAGTTGTCCAGTGTACTCCTATTGATCTTCAGGCCAAAGGTGATGATGGGGAGGGGTATATATGTTTTACAAATATTTCTTGTTTCATTAAAGATTTTTTAAATATCTGTACATATATCTATAGGTATTAGATGATAGACAGAGACAAATCGAAGAGAAGATGGAGGAAATCAGAATAGAACGGGAAGAATCAATAAAGCAAAGAGAACAGTTAATAGCAGAAATGGAAATAGCCAATCAAATGACACATAGAGAACAGGAAGAGGCCAAAGCTCAAAGAGAGGCTTTCAAATTAGATCTCAAAGGACAGGTATAGTTATATTGTACAGTATTTATGATATATTAAAATTCACTAACATTTTTGAGAAGGGAAAACATTGATACAGTAACATGGATGTTTTTATGCAAATCTAACTGTTTGCATACAAGAATATTGGTGAAAAAAAACCAGGAATAATAGCATTTGACTATGCTTTAAATAATACAGAAATTTGATAAAAAGTACTTAAAATGTAGATTTGATATTAGCATATGATGAATAAAGTTTAGAAATTTCATTTTTAAGGATTCGTTTCTGTCACAAAGTTTTGGCACTATTGTGTAGTCTAAGCTGCCTTAATAACCACTTTTATATAACGACTTCCTCCTCATAGGGACCATTTTCATCATTCCTGGTGCATATTTCCAATATTTCTACACCCTGTATAGCAATCAGCGACTGCTGAAACTCAGAACTTACATGAATGCGACATAATTCTGAATTTGTTTTTACAGATAACAGCACGTGAGGAGCGTGAAATAGAAGCTGTTAAAAGAATGGAAGAAGAAAAATTCCAAGAAGAGAAGGAAGAAAAGGATTATGAAGAGTTCCTCAAACAAGAAACGGAGAGGATGAGACTTCAAAGTTTTACTCCTCGTGTAAGTAATCAGTTACGTTTTACCTATAATTTGAGAAATTTTTTCTTTTAACTTTGGACATTTTTTGCAAAATTGGGGGGAAAGTCTTAAATTCAGGGGGAGACTAATTTTACTACTAGGGGAAACAGCCTGTGGGTGACTGTAACGTCCTCCTAAAGGCAGTGATAACTGACAAATTTTCATAAATCAATAAAAATTTTAACTGAAGGAATCTACTTTTTTGCTTTTAGAAATTAAGCAGTTTCAGTTAAAATTTGATTGGCTAGGAAGCCAAATTTATAGATCCATATTGATCTTAAAGAACCAAAACTAACACTTATGGGAAGATCAGATTTTTAAAACAATAACTTAAACCTGTCTGCACTGTTGTACTAATCAAATTAAGTCAGTGCTCACCAAGACCTTTCTTCAGACAATATCAATACACCATTTTGTATGGACATACAAATAGTTTGGTCGACTTTAAGACTACCAAGACATTAATATCAAGATTTTTTCTTAATGATTTTCACAATTACATTAATGCTTGGAAATGCTAATTTTAGCAAATTTTAGAGGACCAGAATTTTTAATTCACTTAATGAACAGTTCATTGTCTTGGTGGAATGAATCGAAATTAAATTCAGGGTAAAGCAACCGAGGCTTCAGAGATAGACATACAGTGGAATCTCGATATGACGAAAATCAGATGAGTTGAAATCCCTGTTATGTTATGGTTGAATGACTGGTCTTGATTTTTATGGATAAATAAATTTGTTAAATAAAATTTTGTTAATTAAAATTTTTATTATCTCGAATTCCGGATATCTTCAAGTAATCGGTGTGGTCCGGTGATTATTGAAATAATGATATTCTTCTGTATCTAAAATCTCGACAACTTAGATATACAGATATATGATGTATCCGTGTCATTTTACGATCTGCAAAATTTGATTAAAAAAAAAACACAAAAATCTTTCGAATGAAATGTTTACAGTTGTAGAGCGATTTGTCACATGAGTGAAATATAGAAATGTAGACAAACCACATAATTTCATGGAATGAATTATACTAATTCCTCATTATCTATAAAGCGATGCCTTTGAATTTTGTTTTTCACAATCACTATATCTGTAACTAATTCACATTTCAGCATCATGGTAGAAAAACGGCATGGATGTAACTAAACTGAGATATGGAGGTGGACAAACAACATGGTTCTGGCTGGATCCTAGGTTTGCAATGGTGATCGAATAAAATGTATGTGAAACTCCTGTCCGATAGTCGTGAGATTTGGATTGTTTATTGGAAGTACTGTAGTCTCCTGTATCGTGATAGTTCGTTCATTTCTGTACGAAGTATATGATATGTTGTAGAGCAGCCATTAAGCAAAAGTAGCATCTCTTCAGTCTACTGGGTTTTTTTTAACACTTGCAGTCTGTTAATGAAACATTTTCTTTATGTAAGATGATAATAGAAGTCATGTTTTAGATCTGTTAAATGTATCAAAAGCATATAAGCAGTCAAAATGGATTTTTTTTTTTATATCAAAAGTTTCAAAATTTCAATGTTTTATACAAATAGATGTTTTTAAAAAATGCCAGGTTGAAAAAAACTACTTATGATGTCGTATTTGTTAAAAGAAATTTGATGTGAATAACGGGCATGTAAGCAATTGAATTCTTACATGGATGGCAGAAATATCAATTGTTGGCATATTTCATTCATTCTAGGCAAAATATGCGTGATCTGTTAAAAATGTCTATGGCAATATATCTTTTAATCAAAGTTTTGGTCTAATCATGGGATATTTTGTTTATCAAAATGACAGCCTGTTTGCCTTTAAAATATCTCCGATTTTGTCATTGCTGATTTGCTGGAAATCCGATTTTTCATTTTATGTACATTTAACATTTGATATGAAGCAACATCAACAGTATTTCCGTTGATAAAACATTTTGTAAATTTATAGTATATGATATGAACTGGTTTCTTTTCTCTGTTTGGACCTATTATTTTAATTTAGACATGTGAGAGTTGTATTACCTTATGTAGAAGTGGAGTGAACAGGATTATTTCATTTTTTTTTATCAAATAAACTGCATAACTGTGATAATATCAAGGCTTCAAGATGTGTGAGAGTGCAGCATGAAATAAAAACAATGAAATTGTAAATATTGAGACGACGCATTCATGTAAAAGGTTATCCATTAAAATGTCATAATGTATTAACCATATAACAGTATCACTGACAGTGTGTGTGTGTGTGTGTGGGTGGGTGGGTGTGTGTGTGTGTGTGTGACAGTGTGTGGGTTTGTTACAGGATATTGAAGATAAACATCATTATTATGTTTGTGAACATGGATATTAAACTCATCAAAAGTTTTGTCAGTACTTGTTCGAAATTTTAAATTTTCAAGATATCTATATACATAGATATTTTGTCATATACATACTTAGATATCTGGTCATATTCATACTTAGATATCTGGTCATATACATATTTGGATATTAGGTTATATACATACTAGGAGATCTGGGTATCTTTATACTTGGGAATCTGGTTATGTACATATTTGAATATCTGGGTAGTCAATAAGGTGAATTATTTAGTGTACATATGCATGAACTTGGAGATCTGTGTATATACATCATTTGATATCTGACTACACACATACATATCTGAGTATATACATGATTTGATATCTGATTACACACATACATGTACTTGGATATCCCTGTATATACATGATTTGATATCTGATTACACACATACATGTACTTGGATATCCCTGTATATACATGATTTGATATCTGATTACACACATACATGTACTTGGATATCCCTGTATATACATGATTTGATATCTGATTACACACATACATGTATTTGGATATCTAAGTATATACATCATTTGATATCTGATTACACACATACATGTACTTGGATATCTAAGTTGGTTACATCATTTAATATCTGATTACACACACGTTCTTGGAAATCTTGATAAACAATAACATGGATACTTAGAATTATGAATATAAACATACTTGAATACTTTTGGCTGTTCTGATGCTTAGCTAGCTGGTTTATATACATTTCATTTACATTTCCATGAAGGTTTTACATGTTCACAGTTTGTGTACACAGATTGCTAAGATGTGGTGGTTTAAAGCTGTACATATAAATAACAAGAGACATTCTACTCAAACCAGTGTTTTACAAGTCTTAGTATTTTTGCATTTCTGATATGACATTGATCTGATTCACATTCATCAGTTACACGTAAGTTTCACACTCATTTTATTTATTGTTAGTGTACAAGAGACATGTATGCAAAGGGAAAATGTTGTTATGGTTGGTTAACTCACCTTCCTCTGAAAAGCAATGGACTGTACTTAAAAACAATGATGTAGGTCAGTCCAAATGTGTCTTATGGGGTAAGGAGTTAATATGGTACATTTTAAGGTTGAATTTTCCATCCACTTTTGGTAACGTTCATTATTATGGCTTCACATTCTCCCTTTATTATAGGTATTACTATTACCAGTAAAAATTGGTATTTTTTTAATGAAGTAAATTATGGCTGAAAAAGTGCACATAATTAATTTTAAACAGATTAAAAATATTATTTTTAGTAATGTGCCTAAAAACTGAAACTGCAAAAGTATAAACATGTATTGTTACTTACATGTGTGAAAGTTTTGTTATTTCAATTAAGGACACAACCAAGCAGATATGATGGTTATTCTGTTCATAATGACAATGAATTAATAATTAATTATTCATATTACCATATCTATATATATATATATATATATATATATATATATATATATATATATATATATATATATATATATATAAGTTGGTTAGCCATTCTGTACACTGCCATTAAGATCATAACCAGTTGAGATCTGTCGAGAGTCTGTTGTAGAATATCCCATTGTAGAGTAATATATATATATATATGTAAATTGTTTTGAAATAATTTGAAAATAAAATTGTACATATTCTAAACCTCATTGTGTTCATTTCATTGCTATCACCGAATCTAATACATGACATGTTCCATTTTCCTGTAGGCTCTACATTCCAATAGTGTTTATATAATCCTCTGCAAATGGAATTATTACAATGTTACATGGAACATGTGGAAACAACAGTCGATCAGATATTCTCCCCATTTCTTTAACCCTTTCTCCCCTTAGTAAATGGTATGATCTTTCCTATTGTCTTGGACCAGTCTATTATGGTATGTAGGGTTGAAAGGGTCAAAATATCATCTAGATTGCTTTATTTCTTCCACTCTAGGTACCTGTGGCGACATTTTTAATTGGAATCTTTCTGCACAATACATGTTCTTTAATACATAATGTTCAAAATACAACACAGTAAGGAATTCTCTCTGATTCAGAGTCGACCTATCCGTCCGTTACAAGTTAAATGCCCGATTTATCATAGATTTTGTGTTATATTTAAAACACAGGTGAAATAATATATGAAATAAGTTTGAAAGACTTGCAATGAAATCGAATGTCCTTTCCAGTAATCAATGTAAATACATCCTCAAAAGAAAGGGTTTTTTTTACAATAAAAACTTATTGGCATCTTTAAACTTGAGTTAGGCTATTCCAATTTTTTTCTATTTTAAGTGTCCGCGTGCGTTTTGGTTTAGGACATAATATTTGTAAAAAAAAAACACATGGTAATCAGGGAATGCATATTGTTCCTTACAACACATGGAATGAAAGCGTTTTATTTTTTTAATTGGTTTGATGCAGACATAGAGTTCAGATGAAATAAATCTTATATAGACCTACCATCAAATATTTAAAGATCCCTAGCACACTCAGGGCACTGTAGTTTACTCTGATTAGTAGAACCCATTTACTCAAATTGGCTCCATAAACTGATGTCATTTATTTCTATTAAATGATCTCAATTGTAATTGAAGTTTTATTATGTTTTTCATCAGGTTGTGTGTGATTTTTTTATTTCGAATAGGTAGTTTTGTAATCAGGGTGGATGCTTGACACAGAAAAAACTTGGAATTGCCGTAACATATTATATCTTATACATATACAGAACTTTATAGTAAAAACAACATATTTTCAAAAATAAAATTCTTTAATGAGATAAAAAAAAAACCAGCATTTCATTCATTTTCAAATGTTACATCCTGCATTGATTACAATATCCTCACACAGCTCAGTACCTAAATACAAATACTGAGATCTAGGTATGATAAGAGATCCATCAGCCTAGACCAAGCTGTTGAAAAAGAGATAATCAACTTTCATCAAACTCCGATAATTCTGTAAAGTCAAAATCTGTCATTCTGTATAGAACTGTGTTGAGTAGTTTTATCTTGACACAGATGGTTACATTTTGAATGGTCTACGTAGGGCAAACTTCAGGAAATCCCTCTAGAGTAAACATGGGGTAATTTATCTAGTGCAACTGACTTTAATTCATCTAAAGCAAGCTTGAGGTATCGTAATTCATCTAAAGCAAGCTTGAGGTATCATAATCTAATCTACATTTGTATGCTTGAATTAATCCTTCTAAAGTAAACCTGACATTATTGCTTCAGAGCAAATATGAGGTACAGTACCCACCTACATCCTTTAACTCATTCATCCCTAAAGACACATTTGGACTGGTCTAAGTCATTGATTTACAGAAGAGTCCATTGTTTTTCAGGGATTGATGAGTTAAAATGTACCAATATATTTCATTTGAATTTTAGCACTAATTTTATCATTCAGTTTCTTCTCTTGTTTCTTTTGAAAGCACAACACACTATTCTTCTACATTTGTTTTAATTAAAAATGAAAACACATACTCCTCAATAAACTCTATTCAGACTAGTCTGAATTTAAAATTGTTAGTTCTTCGAAGTTACCAATAGTAACCAATTGCCCTTAGCAGTCCTCTACATAAAAATTCATGTGAATTATTCTCATCGTTGCCAACTTCACACATGATGAATCATTAATGACAAATTTCATTCATCTTTGCTCAGAATGTTTTGTAATGATAATTATCCAGTGAAAACCATCTTTATACTTAATTCTGATTACAGATTTCTTGAATGATAATTCCAAATATCTGCTGCAGAAACAAGTAGAGAATGCTGATAAGTCTTTCAACTTCCTACTGTATGGTGTAGACATGCCCAGCAGTGCAAGTCACATGAGATTTTTATCCAATCATAATGAATGTTGTCCTGAGGTCAACATAGATGTACACCTGAGCCTTTATTACAAGCAGCTGAAATGAAGAGTGACATTTTTGATAAACAAAATACACATTACACAACTATATAGGAAAATACACATAAATATATTATTTCATATATGTATTTTACGCTCGGAAAATTTACTTTTCTGTTTACCATGATCAGGCTCCGGCACCATAAAACTTGAGAATTTACTCAAGTCTGAGAATATTTTCAACTTGGTCTGCTCAGCCAATCAGATTTCAGGACTAACCAAAGTAGAATAAAATTTTATATACAATAAACAATATTTTATAAAACTGACCACAGGTCCATGACTGAAGGACTGATCAAGAGAAATTGTTGATACATACGATGGAACCTGATATATTATAAAAAGTCTTTCTGTATCATGTGTCTACAATGGGACAGATTCATGTACCACGTGATAACCGATAACATTTGTGCGATACTAGTATCTCCAATGGTGATGGAACGTAACTACATAATCTTCCCGCTGAAATGACGTTAGCGCAGGACACCGTCATCTAGCATCATTCCATCAATAATAAAAACAATAGTCCCACAGAAACATTATCAGGTATCATGTGGTACATGAATTAGTCCCATTCGCTTTTTTTGGCTATTTTGTCATTCAGTTTAAAGAAAAGTAATTTGATTAACTTGTTAGTCCTACCTAAAACACTACTGAAAAATGACGCATATGTGGCACTACCAGTTACAACACCAAAGTTAGCAGGATTGCTGCGGACAGTTTTAACATGGAATGATTTTCCATCTTCAATATTGCCTGGTCCCCATACCTCAATTTCTACTATGTGCCAGTCTTTCATCCTGCAATGCAAGACAAATAGGAATTACTTGATAGGCATACAAATAATATAATAATTCTAACACTGTATACCTACCTGCACATTTTCACTCCTGTTTAATTTTCACCCTTAGATATGAGGGCAAATTTAAATTGAAAGCAAAAATTTCAAGTTAAATAATTAAAGCATGCCGGACACGAACTCATGACCATGGTGATTTAGGGCAATTTTAAGATGCGGTGAATATGTTTTCTGTCATGAAAAAAGGTGAAAATAACCAGGGGCGAAAATGTCCAGGTAAACAGTATTACAATGTGATGAAATCTTTGAATATGTAACACTTTTTAACCAAAAGAGTAATTTTTGGTTGGAATTTGATAGGAACAGGGCATTGTTGAGGAACAGGGCATTGTTGACTTGATACTGGGCAATCCTACCATTGCAACAAATATAATAGTAAAATACATCAAACATTTCAATTTAGCCCTAAAGCAGACTCATGTGACCTGCAAAACCTAAGATCAAGCATGCCCTGTATTATAACACACTGGATAAGACACATTACAGTCTGAATAAACACATTACAACCCTGTATTACAACACACTGGACAAGACACATTACAGCCCTGTATTATAACACACTGGATTAAACACATTACAGCCCTGTATTATAACACACTGGATTAAACACATTACAGCCCTGTATTATAACACACTGGATTAAACACATTACAGCCCTTTATTATAACACACTTGATAAAACACATTACAGTCCTGTATTATGGTATACTAGATCAGACACATTACACCCCTTTATTATGACACACTAGATCACAGACATTACAGTCCTGTATTATAACAC
Source organism: Atrina japonica (assembly GCA_030159075.1). Classification (NCBI taxonomy): domain Eukaryota; kingdom Metazoa; phylum Mollusca; class Bivalvia; order Pterioida; family Pinnidae; genus Atrina; species Atrina japonica. The sequence continues at coordinate 140,236 of BROG01000632.1, forward strand.
ACTGGATCAGACATATTACAGGCCTGTAATACAACACTGGATCACAGACATTATAGCCCTGTATTATAACACACTGGATCACAGACATTACAGTCCTGTATTATAACACACTGGATCACAGTCATTATAGCCCTGTATTATAACACTGGATCACAGATGTTACAGCCCTGTATTATAACACACTAGATCACAGTCATTACAGCCCTGTATTATAACACTGGATCACAGATGTTACAGTCCTGTATTATAACACACTAGATCACAGTCATTACAGCCCTGTATTATAACACACTGGATCACAGAAATTATAGCCCTGTATTATAACACACTGGATCACAGATGTTACAGTCCTGTATTATAACACACTGGATCACAGATGTTACAGTCCTGTATTATAACACACTGGATCACAGATGTTACAGTCCTGTATTATAACACACTAGATAACAGACATTATAGCCCTGTATTATAACACACTGGATCACAGACATTATAGCCCTGTATTATAACACACTGGATCACAGACATTATAGTCCTGTAAAATAACAAACTGGATCACAGACATTACAGCCCTGTATTATAACACACTGGATCACAGACATTACAGTCCTGTATTATAACACACTGGATCACAGATGTTACAGTCCTGTATTATAACACACTGGATCATGGACATTACAGCCCTGTATTATAACACACGGGATCACAGATGTTACAGTCCTGTATTATAACACACTGGATCACAGAAATTATAGCCCTGTATTATAACACACTGGATCACAGATGTTACAGTCCTGTATTATAACACACTGGATCACAGACATTGTAGTCCTGTAAAATAACAAACTGGATCACAGACATTACAGCCCTGTATTATAACACACTGGATCACAGACATTACAGTCCTGTAAAATAACACACTGGATCACAGGCATTACAGCCCTGTATCATAACACACTGGATCACGGACATTACAGTTCTGTAAAATAACACACTGGATCACAGACATTACAGCCCTGTATTATAACACACTGGATCACAGACATTATAGCCCTGTATTATAACACACTGGATCACAGATGTTACAGTCCTGTATTATAACACACTAGATCACAGACATTACCACTCTGTATCATAACACACTAGATTACAGACATTACAACCCTGTATCATAACACACTGGATCACAGACATTACAGTCCTGTATTATTACGCTTACAAATGGCATAATACAGTACTGCATTGTACTATAATACATGTACTGCATTTCATACCACATGTACCATACAGCCCTGTATTGTAACATTTAACTTGCATATGATACAATACAGCCTTCTACTACAGCACTATGTAAAAGACAAAATTCAGTCCTGTGAAACAACTCAAGGATCAGATATGAAACTGTCCTGTACTACTACACTTGTTTTGGGTTTGATATAATACAGCCCTGTATTATTACACTTGCATGTGTAATTGGGTCTGATGCAATTCAATCGTAGATTTTTATACTTACTTGGGTGATGACAAAATACAACCCAGTACTATTACACTAAGTTTGGGTCTGATACCATACATCCCTGTAATATTAATTACTTTGGGTCTGATACAATACAGCCTTACACTTACTTGGTCTCTGATACAATACAGCCCTGAAATATTACACTTACTTGGGCTCTGATACAATACAGTCCTGTAATATTGCACTTACTTGGGCTCTGATACAATACAGCCCTGTAATATTACACTTACTTGGGCTCTGATACAATACAGCCCAGTAATATTACACTAAGTCTAGATTTGATACAGTAAAGACCTGTAATATTATTTTCTTTGGATCTGATACAATAGTCATATAGGTCTATTATTACACTTCTAGTATATTTGGGTTCTGCTACAATACAGCCCTGTAATATCACACTTCCTTGGGGTCTGCTACAATACAGCCCTGTAATATCACACTTACTTGGGGTCTGCTACAATACAGCCCTGTAATATCACACTTACTTAAGTCTGCTACAATACAGCCCTGTAATATCACATTTACTTGGGGTCTGCTACAATACAGCCCTGTAATATCACACTTACTTGGGGTCTGCTACAATACAACCCTGTAATATCACACTTACTTGGGGTCTGCTACAATACAGCCCTGTAATATCACACTTACTTGGGGTCTGCTACAATACAGCCCTGTAATATCACACTTACTTGGGTCTGCTACAATACAACCCTGTAATATCACATTTACTTGGGGTCTGCTACAATACAGCCCTGTAATATTACACTTACTTGGGGCCTGCTACAATACATCCTGTAATATCACACTTACTTTGGGTCTGCTACAATACTGCCTTGTACTTTATCAAATCCTAGGTTGTGTGCTGCCACTGTTGCTGCTGCCATTGTGTTTACATTGTTTGGAGCAAGGGCACATAACTCTCGTACCGGACCTACAAAGGAAAGAAGTATCAACCTCACAACTCACTAGACTATAATTGACTCCTACAATAAACAATAACTGACTGCTGCTACAATAGACTATAACTGACTAATTCTACAACAGACCATAACTGACTAATTCTACAATAGACTATAACTGACTAATTCTACAATAGTCTATAACTGACTAATTCTACAATAGACTATAACTGACTAATTCTACAACAGACTATAACTGACTAATTCTACAATAGACTATAACTGACTAATTCTACAATAGACTATAACTGACTAGTTCTACAATAGACTATAACTTACTAATTCTACAACAGATTATAACTGACTAATTCTACAATAGTCTATAACGGACTAATTCTACAATAGTCTATAACTGACTAGTTCTACAATAGACTATAACTTACTAATTCTACAACAGATTATAACTGACTAATTCTACAATAGTCTATAACGGACTAATTCTACAATAGTCTATAACTGACTAATTCTACAATAGTCTATAACTGACTAATTCTACAACAGACTATAACTGACTAATTCTACAAGTCTATAATGGACTAATTCTACAACAGACTATAATTGACTAATTCTACAACAAACTATAACTGACTGCTGCTATAATAGACTAATTGACCAATGCTGTAATACACTATGGCTGACTACTGATATACAGTGTTCATATGTTTTTCCTTTCACAAAGCAATATGCATAAATATGGATAGATAGATCGATATAATAGATAGCCAGACAGAATCATGTCTTACAGCACTTGTTATCACATCTGTTTTGACAGTGTTTTACATCACATTCAATGATTAAGCTCAGTTTTACAGTGGCAACCAGGTTTTAACGATGATGAAAACCAACTGCCTTCTGCATTTCAAACTAGTTTAGGATCCAGTGGGGCTAGAATCAGGGCTAACTAGAGGTGAGAGACTTCATGGTTTAAAATGTGACGCTCTTCACACTTGGTCACTGATTTCACATTCTCATCACAGAGTCACCTATAGATTCATTCTATACAACATCTGTCTTAATACATAAACTCTACAAACAACAACTCCCACACTTTTTATATTATTAAGATGTGTTACATAATCTTATGACATAGCGTTTGATGTGTTGTCAAAGTAAGTACCACAGCCATACTTATATATGTCAGCATATAGCACAGCTACTTAGCAAATGCATTTTATTATATGTGAAAATAAAACGATTGCAAATATCTGGAGACATGCTATAATAGAAAACATGATAAATGTAGATACAGGAAATAATTTCCATTTACCTGTATAGTCATGCAGCAGCATTTGCATGCTGTTGAACATGGATCACGTCTACTTGGATAAAAAAGAAATCGTAAATTTACCATCATACAAAGCGACTGCCTCGTCCGTTACTTCCTCATTTTTGGTTTTCAGATGCCCCACAAGTTTGAAACATGAAGGATGTTTGGTCATTGTTATTTTGAGTGCCTGAAATTATAAAATCGAAGTTTTTGGTTGTTGTTGTTGTTTGAATAGTGTTTAATGCCACACCAAACAATTTTTCAGTTACATCACAGGAACTGGAAGTTTTGTCTTTGAGGTAAAATTGAGTCAAATAGCCTACAAGATCATCGGATAATCACACATGATGGGTATTTATCCGCAATCAGGTATTTGACTCTCGATTATACCTCACAGACAAAATTTCCGATTTCTGTGGGTTATACATGCTATATGTGGTGGCAGCCAGTTTTTAATGGTGGAGGAGAGAACCTGCAGGATACAATGTATGAGGTAAGAGATCACCAACCTTCTACAAGTAAACTGGCAAACTGTCTCACCAAATCAGCTTAGGTTCCCGATGGGCTTGAACCCAAACAAACAAGAAGTAAGAGACTTGATAATTTAAAGTGTGATGCTCTAACCACTCTACCATGGAGGCCGCAGTATATATTTCAAGTAAAGATAACTTTACGGCCATTTTGCCACATTCCACAATTTTCAGTGATAGGGACTTACACTACAATTTTTGGTTATTGGAGCCTACACCACAATTTTCGGTCATAGGGGCCTACACCACAATTTTCGGTCATAGGGGCCTACACCACAATTTTCGGTCATAGGGGCCTACACCACAATTTTCGGTCATAGGGGCCTACACCACAATTTTCGGTCATAGGGCCCTACACTACAATTTTTGGTTATTGGAGCCTACACCACAATTTTTGGTTATGGGGCCTACACCACAATTTTCGGTTATAGTGGCCTATACACCACAATTTTCTGTATTAGGGGCCTACACCACAATTTTCGGTTATAGGGTCCTACACCACAATTTTCAATTATAGGGGCCTACACCACAATTTTCAATTACAGGGGCCTACACCTCAATTTTCGGTTATAGTGGCCTACACACCACAATTTTCTGTATTAGGGGCCTACACCAAAATTTTGGGTTATAGGGGCCTACACCACAATTTTCAATTACAGGGGCCTACACTACAATTTTTGGTTACAGGGGCCTACACCTCAATTTTTGGTTATAGGGACCTACACCACAATTTTCAATTATGGGGTCCTACACTACAATTTTCGGTTATAGGGGCCTACACCACAATTTTCGGTTATAGGGACCTACAGTTTTAATCTTTGAACCAGTTATCAGTTCAAGGAGGAGAAAATCTATTTACAATGTAACAATGACAAGATCAGCAATCTTATGCCAGTAAACTGGCAAACTTTCCTGATTAATACGATTAAGTTTTGTTTATGATACGGAAAGGTTTTGAACAAAGAAAAACATGTTGTGGGACTATAATATAATCATATAAACAATATATTCAAAAGAAACATAAGTGTATAAAATGCATCATAAAATACCTGAAGGGTTCCTCTGTCAGCCATTTTCTTAATGTCTTCTCCTCCCCAGAATGCACCACTAGGTACATACAGACCGTGTTTATCAGCTGCACATCTTAACGCTCTCTCTAAATCTTCATCACTCATTGCTGTAGGAGATCCAATCTAATGTGATATAATGATCAAAACAGTTAAAATAATCTCATTAAAGTTCAACATGTTCAATAAATAAACACATTTGTTATTGTTTCCATAGTTTCTGTGTCACTCTCAACAATTTTTCAGTTATATGTTGGTGGTCAATTTTTAAAGTTGCAGGAGAAAAGCAAGTTACAAAATAGGCTACACTTGGGGGGAAAAGACCATCACACTTCAAAAAGTAAACTTCCTCACTTAATTGGCTATGACTCGGGTTGGTCTCATAATATGCTGTAGAATCAGAAAATGTTGGGGTTTTACCTTTTTTTTTTTTTTTTTTTTTTTTTTTTTTTATTTCCATCCTTCAACAAAATCACAGGCATGACAAAATTTACATAAAATACACCAAACCTAATAATAATACTAGCTTCCTTTACATACATCCCGATTTCTGTAGCTTAATTTACTGTATTGTTTCCAATAGCTATAAATGGCCTAGTTTTCCTATTGAAAGGAAAAGAAAACATCACAGACTGGATAAATATATTACACTTCAGTGTCAAGAGCATATCATTTTAGTAAAACATGTGTACCTCAAAATAAATGAGATTACTCTATATTTCATACATATTCAAGTAGCTCACTACTTCGAACACGATTCCGAGGTGGAAGTGATTTAACTGGACCTGACAATGAAGTTTTATTGCAATACATGGGTAGACAAACAATGGTTTTGAAAGACCTTTTTCTATTGGAATGAAATTAAATGTCAACAAATTTACTAATGTTTTTCAAACAACAAAATTTTAACCCCAAGAAATTTTCTGATTCTACAGTATATATATTGATACATATATATCATAAAACCAAATATACTGAGAGACCAATCTGTCTGCCAATGAATGTAGTTTCTCATGATAATAAACTTTCAAAAGTGGTTCTACTGAAAGGATGGGGCCTCCGTGACCGAGTGGTTAAAGCATCACGCTTTGAACCATGAAGTCTCTCACTACTGATCATTGCAGGTTTGAGCCCCACTGGAACCCAATTAAGCTGATTTTAGTAGGAAAGTTTGTCAGTTACAAGTAACTTGCAGAAGGCCGGTGGTCTCTACCCAGGTACATTGTAACCGGGTTCTCTCCTCACCAATGAAAACTGGTTACGGTAATTTATTTTAGTGTAACCTGTAAAAAGGTTACGATGATTTCTGTCGTTTTGTGGCTTGAATACAGGTGGTCTTACAATACAGGTGGTCATACAATTCAGGTGGTCATTCAATACAGGTGGTCATTCAATACAGGTTGTCTTTCAAGACAGTAGTTTCTCAAGACAATTCCATTGTATAACTGTTACAAATTCAAAGTGGTATATTGTAATACAGGATTTATTCTGAAATATTTGAAGAAACTACATGTGCTCCCTGCAGTGACCATAGCTTAACATATGACACCTAACTTATTATTAAATGAACGCAATATGCAACACTCAAATATAAATAAATTATTAACTGAAAGAGTAAAAGGTTGAAAAGGTCAAATCAGGAGACTTTTAAAATAAATACATACCATATAATCAGCACACTGTAAAAACTTTGGTCCATATTCTTTGGTTATTAGGGGATGTGCGACTTCCACGATCAAGTGAGCATTCCTACACAAAAAAAATTCATAAATCACTTAACGCATTCTACGCCATAGACCATAAATGACTCGCCCTAAATGATGGAAAAGAGCATACCATTCAGATACTTAGGGGAGGACAACTTACACATAACAAATTTTAATATAGATGTATATAATTATGTATACCCAAATTTTAAAAACAGCAAAAGTTAATCCTGTTATTTCAAAGTTGAAAGATGCAACAAGTGTTTTTTTTCTTTAATTTTTAAAAACATCTGTGCCTACTAGGTAGAATTTCAATTACAAATGAATTTAATGAGATAAAGATAAAGGTATTTAAAGTAATTGTGTATTACAATATCTTATATGTACAGTGACACCTGTATATAAAGACCCCCTTAGGGACAATAGAAAACTTTATAGGGAGGTGGTCTTTATACAGAGGTTGATTTGTACACACCACTGGTGACAGCAAAAAACAGTCTTTGTGACCAGGTGGCCTTTATACACAGGTGGTCGCTAAAGCAGGTTTTACTGTATATGGCATACCTGGACATTTTTGCTCCCGTTTAATTTTTGCCATTTTCATCCTTAGATGAGAGGGCGAATTTAAAATGACAGCGAAAATTTCAAGCTAAATATTAAAGCACAGACATACATACCACCTATGAGACTTCAGTGATTTGGGGCAAATTTTAAATATTCTTAGATGGAGTGAAAATGCTTTCTGTCATAAAAGGTCCAAAATTTCCAGTATATGTTTACCTCCCTGAAAGGGCCAAAATTTCCAATATATGTTTACCTCTCTGAAAGGGCCAAAATTTCCAGTATATGTTTACCTTTCGGAAAAGTTCTGTAATTCTGTCAATATGAGTTCTTTGTTTTCCAGGTTATCAAGAGCAGAAATTGTCCGATTCCAGACAAAAGCAAGTTCCAGATCTGGATGGGAGAGTATCTTTTCCACTAAATATTTACCTGAAAAAACAACAACAGCTAACTTTAATGTGAAATGAAAGCTTATAGATATCTAATTCACCTGAGATGCAAAATTAATAGATTGTTTATACAATAGAGCAAATGCATGAACCGGTAATACTGGTCAATTTCTGCAATCAAAAATAATACAATGTACTGTGAGAATTTGAAACAAATGACATACACTCGTCTCACCATACCAGTATTCTAGGGTTTTCTGAGAGCTAATTTGGGTCAGGTTTCCAGACGAATTGGTGATTAATAAACAATTCTCTGATTGGTTGACGGGAAAGCGTAAAAATAAAAACGTGACATTCCATACATGCAGAAAGAAAGCCTTAATATGCCATAGGTAACTGATTAGTTGACAATCTAAATAGTGTAAGGTTTTCCTTATATCGATAATGTCACATCCTTTGACCGCTTCCTGTCAACCAATCGGAGAGCATATCAGATTTTCTTACTAATACATAATAGAGTCGGGACAATATTTACCCACCTTGCAAATTCTCAGCAAGATACCATGAACTGATGAGGACAATCATGCAAATAGGTAACTCAACTGTGTTAGTGTGTATAGAATACCAGAATTTGGGCAGGATGGTCATGTGAATATATTTCCAGAATTTGTGTAGAAAGGTTGTGTGAACAGATTTCCAGAATTTGTGAGGTCACATGAATAGATTTTCAGTATGTATGTAGGACAGTTGTGTGAACAGATTTCAAGAATTTGTGAGGAGGTCACATGAATATATTTTCAGTATTTGTGTAGGTCAGTTGCGTGAACAGATTTCCAAAATTTGTGCAGGACCATTGTGTATAAATAGATTTCCTGAATTTGTGTAAGATGGTTTTGTAAATAGTTTTCAAATTTTAAGTGTGACAGTCGCGTGAATAGAATTTCAGTATGTGTGTAAGACTATTGTGTGAACTGATTTCTAGAATTTGTGCAGGACTGTTGTGTGAAGATTTTTATTATTTGAGTTGCAAAGGTACGTGATTTCAAGAATTTGTGAATGACGGTCATGTGAATAGATTTCCAAAACTTGTGCAGGATGGTTGTGTGAATAGATTTCCTGAAATATGTGTAGGATGCATGTTATGTGAATAGGTTTTCAGATTTTATGCATGACGGTCGCGTAAATAGATTTTCAGTATGTGTGTAGGATGGTGTGAATAGATTATCAGAATTTGTGCAGAACGGGTGTGTAAATAGGTTTTCAGACTTTATGGATACATAATTCTTTAACCCCACCTATGACCACCAGAGAGTGCAACTCATACGACCAAAGGCAATTGGCAAAGCAAATTTAATTTTTATTGATTAGAAATTAGGCCTACCCAAAATGCAATTTACTATACTATAATCTCTTTTACTTTATCCATGAACACTAAAAACTACTGCACTAGCAAACTAGGTACTTAACTACTGCACTAGCAAACATTTTGCAGATTAAGTTCATGGTAATAGCGGAACTGCAAATTATGTTCTAAATATTTGATGTCATAATTTAACCGATAGGCCTACATCATTTTGCTGAAAAGGTGTTGCCCTACTGTCCCGAGATTGGATACATTCTTGATTATGTTTTTCCCCGCATGAACAAAACAAGGAGCTGCGCTCTCTTTCAAGGCATTGCCTTAGTTCATATTATCACCAAGCGCCTATGGAATAGACTCAGCCTTATCATCTCCTCAATCAAATTCTGAAATTGCAATATTTATAACAAGTATTTCTCTTTCAAAAATGAATAACTTGGAATCTGCATTTTTAAATCGTTATTACTTAGTGCTGACACATCACCAAATATAAACAAACCTAGATGACCGTAACCAACGACGCCAATACGCCGCAACTCGGGCATGTTTTTTCTCTACAGGGCACCACTTTTCACAGGAAATAGACTTTGCACTGTGACGGAAAAATCGTACTTCCGGAGAACATTTCCGGGAAAATCCGCAAAATTTTATGTTTGGGGGTTTTATGCAATGAGATTCGTAAAAATACTTCATGTAATTTAGACTGCAATGAACTTGCAAGATTCTGTGTACTGCAGTAGGCCTATACATGATGTACTGGATGTGCTAGATCTATTTGAAATTCTATAGTACATTTTTCATATTTTGTTATTCTATACTTTTTCAAATTTTTGTTTATTTATTCTGTATCGCCTTTTTAAATTTTCTTAAATTTATCTACGTTTTTATAATGATTATCTTTTATCTTTTTGTTTATTTATTTTCAGCTAAAACGTTTTAACTTTCGGAACTGTTAAAGGTTTACCTTATACTTAGCGATTAAGATCAAGTATGTTCCGAAATATTTGAAGCGGAAAAAGAATTATTGCGATCGAGTAAACCTTCTTTATATTCATACGCCTACTATATGAAGATTAAAATAGATTCTGTTTAAAATTAATATATAAAACTACTTTTAAAGTACGCTATTAAATTGTAAACGATCAAATCAATCCGGACTGAAAATGTACTCCACCAAAAATTAAATTATGAAGAAAAAGAGTCCTATGTCTCGGAAGTTGTAGGTAGAAACGCAATTGTGGCTGTGTTGTTAGGTCAGAATTTGACATACAGAAAGTGCACGGACGAAAAAAAAATTGTTTTTACATGCAATACACCGAAGACATATTGAGTATTTGGGAATGAGTTAAAGACAAACACTTTATGCTCTAACTTAATATTTAAGTTTCTATCTGTTAAACAAGATGGCGCGTTTAGTTGCCGTTTGTAGAAGTGACGATTATCAGTTCGATAGGCGACAGCTTCCCCTCATCGTGGATGACAGTCTAAAGGTTTGTACTTACCTTTTCACGTAAAGTGTTAGAAAAATGAAATTAATGCTAGATAGTATTTTCCCTAATTATGCATTGATTGTTTATATTAACCAAGTAGGACACATTTCAATGTAATTTGTTGTGTGTGCTAAATTCTGGTCAAGGTCAATGACAGCCTATATTTGGTGACCAAAATGGCAAAACTAAATTTTGTGAATTATATGGATTCAGTGGAATACATTGCAAATCACTCAGGGTTACTGAAATGTATGAATAACTGTAGTTGATATACATACTATCCAGACAGATTTCAAAACCTTGTGTCTTCAAACTGCTTGTACAGTCTACAGGGAATGTGTCATAAAGGAAAATGGTAACTTCTCTAATTCAGTATTGGTGAAAAAGAATAGTTGTAAGCAGACAGTTCTCTCTCTCATATGATGTAACATCATGATCTGTATACATTTTATGCTGGGAAATTTATTTCTCTGTGTCTCTAATTTTCATTGATTATCTTAACATGAGATCTACTACATACATGTGCCAGTGAATCACAAACATCAGTCATTCAGTGTGATTTACTATAGATTGGAATGTAATGCATGAGTTTTTTTGTTACAACTATTTGTTGATCACATGGAAATTGTTCCAGCACAATAACTTTTTGGCAAAATATTTACAAAAAAACACTTTTCGCATTTGCTTTTTTCTTCGTTATTTAAACATGCAGTCAGTGTGGACTATTATGTTTCTACATGTATATTTGCACTGTTGTGGGGTTAAAATATAACCAAAATTTCTAAATTTAAAACTATGTACAGGACGAAGGCAGTGTCTGAAAGAAAGTTGCATGAAGAGCAGGTACTCAACATTGTTAGCTGTTTATGGATGGCAATCAGGGTGTTTGATGACATAATGTGGGTCAAATGTTGATTCCAAATTTAAGGATAGGAGTGTTTTTATGTGTCTTTACTGCAACAGATGTGTTGTAAGTTGTGGTGATTGTGATGCCTTGCCTTGCTGTCAGTGGGTTGTAAAAGGTCAGAAGGGTAAATTGGAACTAGGTTATGGATAATTTTGAGAAATGAAAATGAGTCTTGTTCACAGATAAATAGGCTGTGCATTGGGCTAGTTAAGGTCTTATATTATGAGACCACATTCTGGAAGCCAGAAAAAATCCATTCAATATTTAAAACATTTTGGGGGGATCACATGTCTTGTCAGCTCACATTTCAGTGGCAGAAGGGTTAATCTTTCAAGACAGGTTCTACTGCTAGAGTTTTCATAGAAACTCTGGGCTAAAGCAACACGCTCTTGTACATGAAGTTGACCCACCTGTAAAAAGTTTTTTTCTCCAGATTTTGTTCTCAATTTCATCACATCACAGTTTCATGTGCAGCATAACAGACAGGAAAGGATTTGGCATAGGGATTTCCCTAGGTCTTTTTGTGGTCCAGTTACAGGACCCATTCCCAGTGCAAAAATGGCTTGTTTAAAAAAAAAAAACATGCAAACTTTTATTAACTATATATTGATCACCAAGTATATTTCATCTTGCACGTGTATATGACATACAAAATTTACATGTACCTACAAATGTAAATGTACATATAATTACTAAATTGTACATGTATATCTAGGAGACATGTAGAACTCCGAAGACTGACTGACTACTTACATACATTGTACACATTGGTTAACACTTCTGTATTGAAACTTGATCACTACGTACCAAAAATATATATTTTATTGCTTTCGCTTCATCTTTTTCAGATGGTGATTCAGTTCAGTGATAACTGCGTAGATTGTGAGAATGTGAGAGGAATTAAACAAAAGGAACTTGAACACTTTATTCAGAGATTCAATGTCCTGTCCAAAGACGAAATAGCCGTGGAAATGATGGTGACCAGTAAAGACATAATGAATACACTGGCGTATATGGTGCCTTGTGTGGGTTGTCGACGAAGGTAATTTCATTTTTTGCTCACCTGTGCAAAGTTATGAGTGGCACTTTTCTGGCAAATAAAGATCCTTTCTGACTGGTTACTTTCAAAAGGCACCTGCCAAACTTCACCTGTTAATGAAAAGGAAGGAACTAGCCCTGAACATAAGTGTTGGATTTGATTTTTACTTGTGGCACAGTAGAACTTATCATCATATCCTGTCTTTTGAGACCACATTCTAAAAAGCAATTTGTTAACCCTTTCAACACTACAGACCACAATAGACTGGTCTAAGACAATAGAAAAGGACATACCATTTAGATACATGTACTTAGGGGTGAAAGGGTTAAATAATCCTTTGAATAGGACCCCTTTTGAAAGACAGGAGACCACATTTCAGTGGCAGGTGGGGTGGTCTCTCAAGACAGGTTCCATTGTATGTGTAAGAGAAACCATTGTTCAGCTGCTTTGAGAATCATTCACATTCACAGGGGATCAGTTTAGAAATCACAAATTTGATAAAATTTACATGTCTTAGATAAAATGTACGGCCTAATAAAATAAAATTTAAATTGTTTGATGTTGCCTTGCCTGCCCACCCAAAATGCTGCTGCCCGAGTCATTATTTTTTTCACATTTTTGTATCCAAATTTTTTTTCTGGTGTAGTTTCATTAACCAATCTTTGTTTATTTGTTAAAATATTATTACAAGCTTGAATCACAAACTTGAAGCTCCAAAAATTGGAAACTGGCAACAGATTTTGACAACCGGTGATTTTGAGCCACAAATTTTTTCAACCAAATTTTTTTTTAGGAAAAATTAGACAACTCACAGATGAACTTTACCACATTCTTTGGGGTTAGAAATAAGTATTTTCTCTACACATGTACATGGTATTGGACTACTGGCGACAAAAAATCACAATTGGCGACAGAATTCACAATTGGCGACAGAATTCACAACTGGCAATTTTTCTGGCGACAAGATTTTTTTACCTAGAGCAACCCCTGATTAAATCATACCTTTTTTGCTTTGTTTAATTTCATTTTTTGAGAAAAAAAAATACTTTGCATACCCTCACCTGGAAGGTATGGACAACATCAAACAAACAAATTTTTAACAGTGGTCTAGTGTTTGGGCCACAACAAGAAAGTCCAAATAGGTTTTTAAAGCAATATGAATTGTCATCCACGCCATTTTTTCAAAACTGTTGAATCAATTCCTTTAATTTCAATATTAAAATAAAAAAATACCTCTGAACAAAAAATTACCTACTTTTATTGTGTTTTAAATCCTTAAATATATAGTTTTTTCTTCAGGAATAAAATAAATACTGTATTGCAATGAATACTGTATTGTATAAATATGAAAATAACAAGCAATGCCAAATCACACGTTCTCCCTTGACAATTGGTAATCTTCATAAAAAAATTTGGCCGAAAGTTAATTTGCATTGAATGATACATGTACAATGTAGATTCAAACTTAACGTTACAACAAGTTATGTTGTCTATTTGTATTTCATTCTGATAATATATACATTCATGTATTTGTTAACCATATGATCTCTTTCTGATATACCGTACATACACGTACACATATATACACATTTTTATATGTATATATAGGACCAGTGATTTTCCGTTTCAGATTTGCTTCAATTCTGTTTTCAGTTTTGGTGAATTCGGTTTTTTTTTCTGTTTTCATAAGAAAAAGAATTAAAAGCATACTTTAGATGAAAAATATTTAACAATACAGACTCCTAATCATACTTTTAATAGTCCTCCAGACAAATTTAATGATAGATTTAAATAGGGAGGTAGATAAAACATATACACTTAAATTTATCACCTGACTTAGAACAAGTCTGTAATGTTCTGCTTGGTGTTTTTACTTTAAATAAACTTTTAAAACAGATCTACAATCATACATGTACGTGTATTTTGTTTTTATAGTCTTTTAATTTATTGTATCAGCACTAGCGTAATCTACACTATGCTGACAGAATTTGCAAAATTAATCATCGCCATCCTCATAAAAAAATCCCATGAAAACTTATCAACCCTGTGCTGATGTATTCATTTTTTAAATGGGAGAGCAAGTCTCCTCTTTTTACATACGTGTGTTGTTAGCCGTCATAGCTCGCTGTCAAAAACGTCAAGGTGTGAACATGTGTTTCTGTTGGTAACAAAAACCGGCTGTCAATCAAGTGGTATGTCGTAAAAAGTTAGGATGGATTGTAAACTGTGAAATTTTACTGTGATAAATTATAAAAATTGGTAAATATATTCAGAAATTGAACTAAACATTATGAAAACCTAATTCAATCTATCAAATTAAAGCTATTTTTGTTTTAGAAGAATCCAGATGTTTGTCAGAACTGATGTTACGACAATGGAAAGGATTGCCCTTATTTTTCGTCATTTCGATGTAAATGTCAGATTACAGTGTATCTGGCTAACGCACCGATAAAATAGTAATTGATGTAAAATTATGTGATGAAATATTGTAAATAAACAAAGTAAATAAGTTTATAACACACAGAAAAAGCACACTAGATCACAATTTAATAAATTCTACCTGATGTTGGAATATTTAAAGATTTTTCAAAAACGCAAATTCCGTTTCAGATTGCCGAGTCCGCGATTCTGTCCGTGACCATGGAAAATCACTGGCCCTATATATATTACTTCAAATCTGCATGTAAAATTTCCTTCAATGAAAGCTTATAGTGCTTTAATTCATTCACCCCTAAAGACACAATTGGACCGAACTAAATCATTGATTTATAGAAGAGTTCATTGTTACTCAAGGGTTGATGGGTTAAACAATTGTTATTTACTTCCTGTATTAGATTTCTAGATCAACTTATTACCCAAGATAGTTTTTGTTAAAGTGATTGTACTGAAAAAAAAAATGTTTCCAGAGATATTCTGCTGGAACAGGGAGATCAGTTTTGGCTCCATTTGTTGCTATATTACGATTTTGATAAATTGTCATTCTCACCGTACCATTCACTTACACGATGCCGTAATAATGGATTCATCAACACTGTCACATGTATAATGCTCGTTTCTTTTAAATTTTATATTCTTCCTGTAGATAAAATTATACATGATAACATCACATGGTTATTATTTCCATCAGGTCTTTGGTTGTAATACATGTAACTTGTATTAAAATTGATATGAACAGTGAGTACATACATACTCATTTTTTGTATTTTATTTTAAAAAAAAATTACAGTCTGTAAGTCACAGGCCTAGAGTTGTTAGTGACATGTACATGTATAATTGGTTTTATCACATTCATACATCATCAGGGGTTTCCCATACATATTTTGTCTGCATCTCTGATGCATTAAATATTTTTGGGATGCACAAAATGAAAAACACTGAGTAAAATGATGAATGTTATATCTCATGTGTTTTTCTATTATTTTAGTGTGGAGAGATTATTTAATCAGTTAGTTGAGAGTCAGCACCCAGCACTAGAACCGATAATTGTAACAAGAAGAGGCATACTTTCAGTAAACAGAGAATTCCTATTTGATCCCAAAGCCTTGTATGCATTATTCTATATTCATGGGTAAGTCTGATTTGACATTAAATTATTTGTTTGTTTACATTTGACGATCAGAACGTTCATTATGGTTTTCTATCTATCTTTATATCGATAAAGGACATTCGGTAACATCATTACCGTATTCGACCCTTTTAGCGCCCAATCGTTAGCCTACAGAAATCAGGAAAAAGGGGTGGGCGCATATAATTGGACCAATTATTGGTCAAATTGATATAAAAAAACTTAATTTTATAAGGCACAGTGGTAAAGCTGTTGTAGTTATTACCGAGGACATCTATAATGACATTCTTCTGTTGCTGGGGAGCTACAGATAAACTGTTACTTACAGTTTTTCAGGTTCACATATCCTTGTCATCCAGCTAGAAAATATTCTCTATCATGTGCACTAAAGGGGGAGGGGCGCTTAATGGGTCGAATACAGTATACATCTTTACCTCAGTTTTATGAACATTGTCCGGTATATTTTCACACCATAGTGTCTTTAAGAGAAGGCATTGATTGCTATAAGACATAACCAGTCAAAGAAAAAAAAAAAAAATGACACGAGATATTGCTCAATCAACAGTATTGAATAAAGATACATGAATATAACTAGCATGTACTTGACATGACAGTTTATGTGACATTTTACTTTATAGCATGATATCTTTCTATTTGTCAAAACGTCATGGTTCTGGTACTATAGTCTCATAGTGCCCAAGGTTTAGCCAATGGAAATTGTAGAAATAGTCACGTTATTTACTAAATGTATCCATTTTTTGTCTTGCTGTATTTTTAGGGCAAAGTTGAATTCCATGATGGAGTCCATACCAAAGAGTAAAAAGAACAAGCGTTGTAATCTCCATTCACTGGACACTCACAAACCAAGAACAACAGGGTGAGTAATGCTCAGATTATTTATAGATATGCGATTGATGCTGGTACAATCAGACACTTGACACAAAAATAAGATATGAGATAATGAGATACCTTAGAGGTCCCATGTTCGAATCCTGGACTTGGTCATGCCTAAAACTTCTTTTAAAAAGATAGCAATTGTTTCCACTAGGCAGAAAAAGCAAAAATTGTAAATTTTTAGGAAGATCTTTTTAAACTGAAATCCCATGCATGATGTGTTAGGTGTAGCATGTTGAGGAACCCTTACTGCACTTACATACCATAGCACAGGTAAAAAAAATTGGTCATTTCTCCTATAGGTGGTGACATCTTTGTATTAGTGAATAATTCTAGGCGGCGCTTAATCTATAATACAAATCTAAAACTTTTAATTTCCTGTATAAACCTATGACAGAGTCTTCCATCGTTTGTAGGAGTTGGATAGATATATGGGATTTGCTGGCAAAGGAATGCAGAGAGGAAGTTGTCTTGGTTGATGCTGACAGTCTACTCGATACATTGGAAAATTATCTGCGGAAACACAGGTAAATAGATTTTAAAATTTGTTGTAATTATCTTTGATAAAATTTATTTTATGTGTTTACACACACTGAGATTTGATTTGGCAAGACTCATAAAATAATATAAAAAATTGATCTTGTTTGTTATTTAAAGTACTTAATAAAATTTTAATGTGATAACTTATTCATCGCATACAGAAGGCATTTTTAAACTGCCATATTTTTCAGTAACACATTGTAAGTGCATCCAAGTTTTGTTTATTGCGTGTAAGTCATATGTGTACGGATTTTCAGTAAGAGCCAATCAAATACATGAGGCAAGTGTGATGTATTGTTCCATATTGTGATGTATTTGAAAAAACACAGTGCATTGTCGCTGGGATATTGTTACAGTAATGCGAGAAATAAAAATATATTCAGCTCACCTTAATCAAAAGAAGCTGTATTTGCTTAGCTCAACCATTTTATCATTTTTGGCCACATTTTTGTTGTGAGGAAACTGATATTTAACTTGTTATTCATTTGTATTTTCAGATTTTGTTCTGAATGTAAAGCAAAAGTGCTTCGAGCATACAGTATCCTAGTGGGAGATTTGGACTGTACGACAGAGAAAGGCTACTGTGCTGTTCTGTATGAAGGGTTGCGCTGTTGTCCGCAGGAGAGACACATTCATATGCTATGTGATACAGATTTCATCGCTCATCTTATTAGTAGAGCAGAGCCAGAATTAGCAGGAGGGTACGATTTCTGTATATTTAACACTATAGATAGAATAACTACTTAGATTGATAATACAATAAGAAAAAAGATATATACACAGGCATAAATATTCTTAAATCTCTATATATTTGGTGAAAATTGCTTGGGCAACCATGGTTTGGTACTTTTTCACTTGCAATTGATTAACTCAACTTTACTATTTATATATGAATACTACACTGGACCTCACTTTATTTTCACAAAAAATGTAGAAATATCAGATTTTTTTCATGCCTGTGTATAGCTTTTTTTTGTTATTATACATCAAGAACAAGTAGTAAATGTAAAAAATATCGAAAAAATTATTTCGATAAACACAGTTAATGCCCCTTTAGACAGTGTTTTCTGCCATGCACAACAATTTTTCAGTAATAAGGTGGCTGTCGGTTTTTAATGGTGCAGGAGAAGAACCTATTAATAATATATCAAAGAAGAGAGACAATCCTCTCAACAAGTAGGCTGGCAAGCTTTTTCTCACAAATCAAATTAATTTTACTTTGCAGACTGCAAAATGTTCTCATACCTGACAAACAGATAAGTGTCATTTTCGAAGCCTGATGTTGGAATTGGTTTGCCCTTGGATAATTGCAGTATGATAGACAGTGTAAGCTGTCTGTTAGTATCCTCTTGGCATGCCATGATGTGAACTATTTTCTTAATACATGTACCGGTCAGGGAGTGTAGTCAGCTATTGCATGATTATGGCTATATAGAATACGATATTGTGAGATATTTTTTTTTAGATCATTCATCAGTTGTTGGACATTTTTCTCAAAAAGAAGGAAAAAAATATTTCTGTGGTATATACTAAAGATGAAATCACACCATAGCTGGCTACTGGTCCCTGACCAATACAGTGAATCCTGAAAGACCCCCTCAGCTGCCATTGTAAAAGTGGGTGTGCGAATGTTGTCCCACTTGTCTGGTAGTCTCACAAACTGGTTCTGTTGTATTGTTAGTAGTAGTACAGAAAGTCTTGTATTTTTCAGGAGTCGAAGAGACAGGCATGCAAAGACATTAGACATTGCTCAGGAAGAAGTGCTAACATGTTTAGGTATCCATATCTATGAACGTCTACACGGCATTTGGCAGAAGTTAAAAGCTGAAGAACAGACTTGGCAGATATTGTTCTACCTTGGAGTCGATGCTCTGAAGAAAAGCTTTGAGGTACTTGAAAGTTTTATGATTCTGTTCCAGTCACTCCTACACCATAGATGAGATTGTTTTTTAATTGCTCTTTCCTCTGTGGTTTTCATGCCCCCGGCCTGAAAGGTCCACCAGGGCATCTAGTGTTTGGATCGTCCATCTGTCTGTTTATCTGTCCATAATTCTGTCCCGCTTATATATAAAGTGCAATATTTCAAGTTTCGTTTGTGATACAGTAACCAAACTTAGACTGTAAGTTCATCTAAGGGTTGCTCACACTTCACAGACATCACATGCTCTGGGGGTGGCGTGGGGTCAAAATGTAGGACATTGCAATATTTTGCCAGCATAGAAATTTGTTGGACCAGGGGCATTTGTATTTCAAACACATCTTGTTGTCTCTAGATATGAAGCCAATCAATAACATAGTATTACTGTTTGCAAGAACAAGAAACCACTGTGGTAATGGTGTTATGGTTAAATTTGTGAAGCATTGTTTTTCAAAATCATGAATCATATTAAATTATTTTGTAAATACATCTGAAATTTGAATTTGAAAGTCAAAGGTGAAAGTCAAGGCAAAAAAAATGAAGGTCATAGTCAACTAATGTCATCATCTTCTGGTGTCATGTGAAGTTTCAATGTAATACTCAAATTGTTTTCTCACAGCAGAGCTAAATGCAAGTGTTGATGCAGATGGGCAGACATTGCCAATCCATTGAACGATATTTGCTTCGAAATCTGGCCAAAAATGTATATGAAGTATTCATGTGATTTCAACATGTTAATACATTTGTTTGGTATAAAAAGTATTGGTAAATTGTTATACAGTCCTAACATATTTTTACAAACTATAGGCCTACAATCCTCTTCACTGGAATTTACAAGAAAGAATTTTTTTGCTATTCATATCGCCATTAAATATATTGAATTTCTGGTGTTTTTATCTAGATGGCTATGGAGAGAAAGCAAGGTGTGTCAAACTTAGAGTTAATTTGTGAAGAGCTGGCAGAGGAGGAAAGAGCCAAAGAACAGCGACGTGAACAGAAACGTCAAAAGAGGAAAAAGAAGAAAGCAAAATCTGCTCAGCTAGTCGAACCTGAGGTCCAGAATGACAACTTGTCTGTCAAATGTGAAGTAAGTAATCAATTTATCCTTCTCACCCCAAAGTATCTCAATGGTATGCTCTTTTTTGTTGTTTTAGATTAGTCCATTATGGTCTGTAGTGTTGAAAGGGTTTAGAAGCATTATATCAACATTTAAACATCTTAGCTTTAAAAAAATGAGTACGGTATCAAAATACAATATTTTTGCCATTTTTGCCCTGAGATGAGGGCGAATTTAAAATAAAGGCGAAACTTTCAAACTAAATAATTGAAGCATGGACATTCATGACAAACATGAGACTGTTGTCATTTAGGGCGAATTCAAGACAGAGTGAATATGTAGTAGGGCGAAAATAACCAGGGGCAAAAATTTCCAGGTATACATGTATAATTAGAGTTAATGGGAAAATGACATTTTGACTTTACTACCTGACAGTTTGTTTAAAGATGACCTTTACAGTGATGCTACACTGTGTAATATACTAGACATGTGACCTAGTATTGAAATGCTGATTTTACATTTGAATGTTTGCCATGTATTATTCATTCGTGAACATTCCAAAATTTGACTCAACTCTAATCATATTTCATGAAGATAACACGAGTCAGTTTGTGATTTCAGTGTGATAAAGAAGACAAAAAAGAAAGTAAAACTCTCCATCAGTCTTGTTCAGAGAAGTGCGGTGTGAACGGTGATCAAAATTCCAATACAACATTAGCGTCTATGGAAAGTTGTCGGAACAACTTGACACCCGAACGGCAACTTAAGAACGGAAGTATGAACAGTGACTGTGGTTACTCTTCGGATGTAGAAGGCTGTGAAAACTGTAGTGTTCCTAGTTCTAACGATGGCTCAGAAGATCTTGTGATGTGTTATGAAGGAGGCTGTAGAAATCATGATGGTTTGTGTCCGCTATTTGTACTCGTTCTGTTTCTAGGTCGGTCGAATTACTCTGTTGGCCTTTTGCTGTCTGGTGCAGTTCATATTGTGAAGCTCTGCGTTATGTGTAAAATTTTCATTCATTTTCAACTCCTTTTGAAATACTGTATAGTTGTTTAATTTGACGGGGAGAAAGGAATTTATTCACAGGTATTAAATTTCGGACAGGACCATTTCCCAAACAGATGTGTGATAAGAGATGAAGTAACGCTTGTAAACATGTTGAGATTCATGTATATTATGTCTGGTTATATATGAAATTCATATATTCATATTATTTTGATTTTGATTTGAAATAACTTTAATAATTTGGATTGTTAACATATTATCTTTCTGATGCTTGAGCACAATGTATAAGGTATAATATTCACAAGTATTTAATTTCAAGTTATTTTCTTTGGCCACAAATAATGCGAAATAAAATTCGCTGGCAATAATATATTCAGTGGTACCACTCAGCTTGACCTTTCAAATAAAGATGAACCCTGCTTCACCATGTTTATTCACATAACTGAGGGTTGCTGTTTCTGTTTTAAATGAGTATAGAATTAAAAAAAAATGTCTGTAATTGAAAAAGAAGTCAAAACTCATTGACCCCTATAGTCACATTTGAACTCATCCATTTCAAAGACTGGTAAAGTCCACTGTCAGAATTCAGGTAATGTTTGATTTAGAATCCAAATTTCAAAATGATTTTACATTCAGTATTAACTTATTCTTCCCTGAATTATGACAGTAGACCATAGAGTTTATTGATTTGGATGAGTCCAAATGTGACCACAGGGGTTGATGACTTAATAGGCACATTTATATGATTTTACTTTCCTTTTACAAAAAAATGTATATTTCTTAATAAAGATTACTACACACTTTATGTTTGATTATATCAACATATTATTGAGATACATAATAAGTTGCTTTGTCAGAGATGTTCACTTAAATATTTACTTCTCCCTTTTAGGATGGAGGAGGTTGTATTTAGCTAAAGCAGTGAGACACTACTGTCCATCTTTAATCTCTATAAATAGTCTTATCTGGTTTTGCTATATAAGAGCTCTGTGCTTAAACTGCCAGGAGCAGGGGCGTGTTAGTACACTGTGATGGCTTCAATTGTAAATTACGTAAGATTTCAATGGCAGCATTTGTTGCTATAGCAACACTTGGAGGTGGTAATTCCATAGTTTTTAATATGACCTGTTTGTAGAACTTCTTAGCCAATCAGATTTCAGTATTGGCTGAAGTTGAGAATATTCTCAGACTGAAGTAGATTCTGGAGTTTGATGGTTCTATTTCCAGGTCTTCATCATAGTCTAGACACATTATCATCACAAAACTTTAGAATTTGGCCCACCTCCTGGTAATCTTAAAATATTAATCAAAGTATACACACCTGGTCTTCACAAATCAGACAGTTTTCACACCTGTTCACAAACTGTAAAAAGTCTACACACCATATATTAACACACTTGTCCAGTTTTTATTTTCATGTTGATATAACGGTAATTCGTTCTTTGGTTTTTCAGGTGTTGATAACTTATGTGATTCCTTACCTAACAGTTTATACGGGTGTAAGAACTGGTCCCCTGGGTTACCGTCTAGTCAGGACCACAGTCATTGTACACATCGAGAGGTATGTATTCAATCCATCCATGCTTTCATACATTTCATTTTGATTTTGAGTTTAACTTTGATAAAATATGATATGTTGCCAAAGTACATAATAAATAAAACCCACAGCAGTGATTTGGTGTCCAAACTTGTTAACAATGATTCCTATACTGTTTGATCACTTGAGAATGTTTCATCACTGTACATGTCGGAAATCAGCATGTAATCAATCGCTGATGTCAAAAATACTATATTTATGTCCCTTATGTACTATTGAAAGGAAAATAAAACGAATCAGGTAAAGATATCATATGACACCAGGACAAGAGTACTACCACCAAAGAAATGAGACCATTTGATGTCATCAAATTTGTTTTAACAAAATTTTAACCCCATAAAAATTTTGTTCATTTTTGGGAATTGATTGCTATGTTTACATTGAAATCATGAAGTAAACGAGACTTAAGTGTAACATCTTTTTTATGTAAATGAGCATTCTTTGCGACATGTGTTTGACAGTTGTAGTTTGGCGAATACATTGTATATCATAACACTCTAGTAGTGAAAGGGTAAAAAAAATGTATTTGTGTGAAATAATTCCAATCATACATTTTTGTAGAGTGAAGTGTCAGCCCCAAATGTCAACTGTAAATGTGCCAACACAAACACGGGGCAGCATACCTTACAAATGAGTCTGCAGGACATGCTTGAGGTCAGTTCAAATTTGTAATTCTTGTGGATGCATGTGAAATTATCAACCATGTGTGAAGTCTGATGTTGATAATTTTGAAGGTTGGGTCAATAAAACAATGTTTTGACATATATAAAAAGGCTACAATGGTTTTATTCTTTTCAGAGTTTGTTATATGACAGCGTAAATATGGATATTTCCGTGTGTTGTTAATTACGCAATTTTCTTATGCAACCATACACATCATTTTTTTTTTTCACATGATATTACAGTTTATTGTATCAAATGATATTTTTTAGCAAAACTATGGGACTGGTATGCCGGGGTAATTTACATGAAAAACCCTTCATCACGAACTAAAGTGTTAATTACCCCCCCCCCTCCTCAATATGTAATTTTCCAGTTTAAAGTATGCATGAGTGCCCGTTAGTTCGTGCCAATAATAAAGATTTCAAATTCCAGTGGGGATCTGTGTTTATGCTTTATATACATGATATATGATTTATTTCCACCGACTGCATCCTTTTAGGGATTCAAGGCCCATAGTAAATGTCCAGTATTGTAGTTATATTTGTGATGTGTGTGGATGGGTGTGTGATGTAAATTTAACATTTATATCATATTTTGCATTCTGATTCTGTAAACTTGAGCAGTTTTGTGTGTGGTGTTTGTGTTGTACATTTAACATTTATATTATATTTGACATTCTGATTGTAGACTTTTAAAGCAGTCCTCTCTTTGCTTCTCTTGCAGGCACCTTGTTCTTCAGATGACGAAGATTTTATATCAGAAGAGGAGATTCAGTACTTCAAGGCCAACGAGAAATTGCTACTTCGTAAGCGTGAAGAATTGCGGGAAACACTGCGGAAACGATTTACTATCCTCCAACAGCAGAGATCACCAGAGACTCGCAACGTGGACCAAGTGGTCCAGAAAATGTGTAATCTGTGATGCGATTCATCTCTGCTACTTCATGTGAATTCAGAACTGATGGATGAAACTTATTATATCATGTGATTTGATGGGTCTATAGTGTTGATATGCTAAATATTTGGAGATATTCTGTCTTGGGGCCAAGCTGTCTGATCTGAAAATCTGGATCTGACAAAATAACTAGGTTATAGAATATGGAGAGCATGAGAGCATGCTTTTTGTCTTCGCTTTGACTTTGATTCTCGGTCTAGTACAGCTTGGACAAGTGAGAGTTTCTGATATTGTGATAACTTTCCATGAACTTGCTAAAAGCCGTTATTCTTTCTTTCTCTCTAGTTCATTTCAATATTCATTTTTTTTTGTTACGTCTTTGTAAGGTGGCAACTCACTCGTCTGACTTACTGGTAAGTCTGACCTAGTACTGTTTGACTTACAAGTAAGCCTAACTTATAAAATACGTCTGACCTACAGGTAAGTCTGACAGATAAGAATGTGGATTTATAGGTGAGTTTGACTTACCTGTGAGTCTTAATAGTACATCTGACTCACAGGTAAGTCTTGTTTGGGTGTTTTGTTTTTTTGTCAGATTTTCTGGTTAGTTTGACTTTAAAGAATGTTTAACTTACAGGTAAGACTGACTTAAGGGTTTGTCTGATTAACAGGTGTCTAATAGAATGTGTAATTCTTCCCTAACATCTGTCTGATATTCCAGACATGGATAAGTCTGACTTACCTGTAAGTATGACTAACGAAATATCTGGCACATTGTAAAGTTGGGCTTACAATTCTGGCAGTAAAGATTATTTTATGCACACATTTCAGCATATTTGGGATTGACTCACCTTGTATCTATATTTTCAAATCAATGTCATGCAAAACTTTTCATAACAACAAATTTTTGAGAACGAGAGATTAAAAGGTAGCATGGTTTTACTCCAAATTACAAGCCATCTCGTTCCTTGTTTTCTCGCACAGTTGCGTAAAAGTGGTATATTTTATTTCTATAGACAATGACTCCCGATTTTGATAAGTGCTAATGAGAAATGAAGATGTTGAAATAATAACGATATTCAGTACATTATATCTGTATAACATTGTGTCTTTGCTGCCAAACATTAAGTGTAGTCAACCATCGTGCGTCGGTGTGTTGCGGTATGTCTCTAAACTAGCTATATATAATATATTTATGTACAGGATATTTTTTACTGTAGTTTCAATTTATATATTACGACCTGCCAGTTTTTGTTTTTTTTTCTGTAGCAAATTATTTATATTCTAATCGAATGTAATTTATGATAATTTATTGAATTAAGTTTTGTTGACAGACTTAATTAAAATAATGTTAATTTAAGGTAGCGACTTGGAGCTGCAAGGACACAATGTTAGATACAGGAAAACACACAATAGTGAATCGTACATATCTCAGATAAATATCACACTTTGTACACCGATTTTATTTTCTGTTGTGTCACATGGTGTATTTCTTATCTAGTTATTCCATATCTACATTACTTTTGTATTAAAATGTCTTGCCTGCACAAGTAAAGGTGTATTGAAGTACAATTTTAATCACCAGAAGATAACCATATGTTTTAAGTAAAAACACACACACACACACATTGCCTGATTAAGGCACCCTTTCCAAACCACTTCAATAGCTTTTTAGAATCTGTTATATCTTCTCTTACTACTGGACACCAGTAGTTCTACCTACTTAAAATGCTGCAATTGCAATGTCCATCTGTGGTTGAAGGGCCCTACATGGGTCGCTAAAGCATCAGACTTCAAACAATGTTGTCTCATCTCCCTTCAGCACGGGTCTGAGCTTTTCAGTGGCCAACACGGATTATGTTGGAGAGTGTGCCAGTATACACTAGCAATGCCAGTGATTTTTCCCTTTGGTGCACTCTAACTGGGTTTTCTTCACCAGTATTGTTACAGTCACACAGTCTTATAATGGCTATCATTATTCCGACAATTTCACCTATCACTGGATTTTGCTGAGAAGAATAGTGCACAAGTTATTTACCATTGAGTTAATAGAAATTACAGCTTCTGACACCAACAGTCAAAATTACAGAACAATTGTGAATTTTTAGTATAAAAAGAAATCCCAGGATTCAGCAAAACAAAAAATATCCCATTAAAAGTATAATCAGTTTGAAAAATAAACAAACAGTAAATAGTTGTTGAAATGTCCATAGGTGTACATTACCAGTGTAAGGGTCAATTACCAGATTTTCTTAGGTTTTTGTGAGCCGGCCTAGCTCAGTCAGTAGCACACTCGACTCTTGATCGTGAGGTCGAGAATTCAAGTCTAGCTGGCGGCAGCAGGTTGGTTTCCTGTCCTTTGAATGAGACAGTAAAAATCGAGGTCCCGTGTCACAGTAGGTGTTGGCACGTTAAAGAACCCTCACTGCTCAATGGTCGTAAGTGCAGAACATAGGCCAAAATTTGAAGCCCTTCACCGGCATTTTGTGACGTCTCCATATGAGTGAAAGATTCTCGAGTGGGATGTTAAACAACAATAAACAAACTTAGGTTTTTGTACAGTCTCATCTCATACATTTTCAGAATTTCTTGTATTCTGACAAGTAATAGAATATATACAACAAGAAACTTGTGGAAATGTTGTTTTGCTAATGAACTAACCAGTGATATTATATCAAGTATTGCTGATCTAACATTCCGTAATTCGTAACTTAAATCGTAGATTAGTGTTAGTGGCTCTTGTTTTGATTGTTGATGTAAATAATGACACAAGTTTCCTGTTATGTATTGTATATTTGTCTGCAATAACCATGTCCATGATGGTCACATGGGTTATTTCCCTTTAAACCACTGGTAGATATATACGGTTCATGCCATTTGAACACCTTCCCCCTATCTGTCTATATGGTATGCATTTATTCATTTGTTTTAGACCAGTTTATTGTTGTCTATAGGGTTGGAGGGTTAGACTAAAAATTTAATGATTAAAAGATTACTATACACCTTGTCTCAATTATGTGCACTCATTTCTACCTCTTTGTATGTAACGTATGCCAGAGTTCCCCAAAACATGCTTGATTGAGCAGGATCCCAAGAAAATTTCTACTTGAGTAAATATCCACTTGATCAGACTAAATTCCACACAGTACAGGACACATTTTTATTTATATAAGATTGAAATAATAATGTAAGATGTCAGGTTTTCATAATAAATTGTGTGTAGGGACCGAGTAAAAAAAAAAAATGATACGAAGTACAATTATAGAATTTTTAACGTGTTGACTGTTTTTCTGTTTTTCCAGTAAACATAAATCGTTCAGATGTTTTATATTTCTGGCAGAGTTTTGGTATTGTGTGGTAAATTCAGCGTATTAAAAAGACAACAGGGGTCAACAATAATGAAAATTTCCACTTGTCCTGCAGGACAAGTAGTATTGAAATCTACTTGTCTGAATCAGAAAATCAGTTGTAACACTCAGAGATATTACTTTGTGTTTAAACAAAAATAAACTTTATTGAATTAAATTTTGACTTCAACAATTTCATTTGTCCATGTACTTGTGTGAAGACAAAATGGACATGTCCCTGACAAACCTTAATATTGAACCCTGGACAAGTTTCCAACAGTTTTTTTTTTTTTCAATATTTTTCGATAACTCTGATTTGCTGATTTATAAAATATGCTTTAGAAAAAAAAAATGTGTAAGGAATAATACTAAATTGATACAGAGTATAATTTCACAAACATGAGAAATTTTATATGGACACGTGATTACAATGTTTAAAATATGGTGAATGATATTTGTATATTTACCAGATTTACCAGATTTTGTGCATAAGGACATATTTTCCTGCGATTTACGTTATTATTTATTCGTCGCAGCCAGTTTCGTATGATTCACTATTGTGTTACGTTCATTAAATTTTGATGGGAGTTTTTTTCTTTTGCCATGAAATAATTTATTTTGATCACTTGACAAATGTACAACTGCCAGTCAGTTTCTCACCTTACGTCTTTTGTCTTTGTATATTAGAATACAATGAGATTTTTCTTAGAACTGGATAGACACTGGAAGAACAGACTTCGTAGAGCAATGTCACATGTTACTTATTGTAATGTGTCTTCAGAGAATCTGTATAAATGCAATGATGCATTTGCGGTTTTGTTTTATATCTCTGCCAAATTAAATATTGCTACATTTTATTGTCAAATTGGTTTTTTGTTGTTTTTACCTCATCTCTGATTAATAAGAGTTGTGGGCCTCCTTGGCAAGTGGTTAGAGCTACAGCGTTTTAAACTATTGGAAGTCTTTCACTTCTAGTCAGCTCAGGTTCGATACCTGCTGGAATCTTAGCTGATTTTGCGAGAAAATGTGCCAGTTTACTTGCAGACAGCTGGTGGTCTGTCCCGGGTACATTGTAACCGAGTTCTCTCCTCCACAATTAAAAACTGGACGCCACCATATAACTGAAAAATTTGTTGAGTGTGGCATAGAACCAAATTCAAATTCAGATATGTATGTATACACATAAGTACGTAGAGTATACACGTATGAATGCACGTATACATCTTCTCGTATGTACATGTAGGTGTGGGCAGTGCAAGAAACAGGTACCCCTACTCATGATCATCTGATATCATATTTATTTATCTCGTGATGCTTAATTTACAGAAGGGGCCGAGTGGTTAGAGCATCACAATTTGAATCATGAATTCTATCGCCTCTAGTCCCCACTGGAACCTAAGCTGATTTTGTGAGAAAGTTTGCCAGTTTACTTGTGGAAAGCCGATGGTCTCTTCCCAGGTACATGTACATTGTAACCACGTTCTCTCCTCCACAAGTGAAAACTGGCCACCACCATAAGACTGAAAAATTGTTGAGAGTTGGCTAAAACACTACACATGAACGATGATTTACCGGTACAGAATTTGAAAAAAGGTGCTAGCTAAAGCTTTTATCTTTGTAAAGTAGTTAATTGTACAGTGGAACCTGTCTTGAGAGACCACTCATGAAAGACCACCTGTGTTTTGAGACCATGTTTTGAAAGCCACTTATCTAAATAACCCTTTAGACAATCCCTCGATTGAGAGACCACATTTCAGTGGCAGATGAGGTGGTCTCTCTAGACAGGTTTTACTGTATTGAGATAAATATGATATCAAAGGATCTCAAGCTAGGGTACATGTAGCTCTTTTTGAAGTCACTCTTTCAGAGAATTTTGTGAAATCCATGAATTATTTCTGAAAAATCCTGGAACTGGTGACATCTCTATATAAAGATATATAGTAAAGACATCAACTGGTTTATAGAAGGGAAAATAGATTCAGGAATGTGTTGTATAATACAAGCACTGGGGCTACAATTATGTGCTTACCTTCTGAACAAGAGTGCAAACACAAGTGCGAGCAGTTACTTGCTTACCATTCTGATAGATGTTTCATCTAGATTTACAAGATGGTGTCCCATGTGTCAAAATGCACAAAGAAGAATTATACCAACGCAGGGGGATACAACTGGAATCACTGTCTGTCCGTCTGTCTGTAGACATAAGTTTGTCATCACATCTCCTCCTGCACTGATGAATTGATTTCAGTGAAACTTTGCACAATGAAAGTTCACATTATGTAGATTTGCAACTTGGGAGATTGCAACTCCTCAAACACTGATGAATAAATTGACTTGAATACACAATGAAATCATATTCTGATGGAAGGGGTTGTTACTTTTCTTTTTTACTAGAGTTATGGCCCTTTGGACTACATTTTTATCCACATTCATATAACACCATGTCATTGCAATTCCTCCAGATAAATTGATTAGGATGGATCTTCATACAATGAAAGATCATAATAAGAATATTTGTATGAAGTAAAGGGATTACTGTTGGTGCAATAGACCATTTTCGAGCTTTCTCATTCCTTTCAGTTTCGTCACAATAGTTTGTACTCGGATTACGTGATGTCATCTGAAAGTTTGGTATGGTTGATTCAGGTTTTGTAATATTTTCATTGACGATATTTGCCGATGTCTTACTTCACTTCATCGGCGAGGAATTAATTTTAGTTAAATTCCCTCTCTTGTAAATATAGAAAGTGTCATCACTTTCCTGTAATGTAATTTTCAAATCTGGCACCTATTACTTCATGATATTAATATCCCTGGTCACACAGGCGATAAACTGCTTATCCGGAATATAATGATGCCCTACTTTGCTCTTTGAAACCGCACTCTATTCTGACAAATTGTGACGTAACAAGACAACTCGAAAATGGTCTATTGGACCTAGATGAACTCCTGAATGAATGCTGGATCTGCCATCTTCCATTTCTACATTACAAATAAACATTAAATACACAGGTGATATTCTGCTCTAGTTTGGAACTATTTTTCACCAATTTGTAATTTTTTTTTTTCCTTCTGTGTAGACAAAACTTTAAAAATATTTACTGAATTTCATCATAGGGCCTACATGTATAATAAACGGCAACATTAAATTTACATAGAAAACAAACTCATCTTACTTAATGCTTTTATATCAAGCGTCAAATTATTCCTCTGCTGTCAACTAATAACCTTCTGTGGTGGAGACCGACTGGTTAGAGCATTGCCCTTTGAACCATGAAGTCTCTCACTTTTGGTCAGCGCAGGTTCGAGCCCCACTGGAACCTAAGCTGATTTTTGTGAGAAAGGTTGCCAGTTTACTTGCGGAAGGCCTGTGGTTTCATCCAGCAAACATTGTAACCTGGTTCTTTCCTCCAACATTAAAAAAAGCTGGCCGGCACCATATAATAAACGTTGTCGAGTGTGGCGTATAACATTATTCAAAATCAAATTCAAAAAGCTTGTGGTGCTTTTGGGTAATATGACATAATGTTTGCAGCCTTTGTAAACAAAATGGGAACACACTCTTGTATTTAAGTAGGCTGAAATTCCTTTGGTGAGTACTTGACCAAGTGCCCTCATCAGGTTATTTAGTTAATGAATAATTTTCATGAATAGATCCAAAACCAGAATCATAACATACCTCATTACCAATGCTAAACTCATCAACCCTGAAAAACAATGGACTCTTCTATAAATCAATGATTTAGGGCAGTCCAAATGTGTCTTTAAGGGTTAATAGGAAAAAGTAAAATGCATTAAACAATGCACAGTACTATTGTATCCCAATTATGGGAAAATATTCTTGTGAGATTTTTTTTAGATTACTCAAGAAATTTCTAATTTTGGAAAATTTGCATTGTGCAATGGAATATAAAAGAGTTATTTTCAAAATTTACTCAAGAAGTTGTGAGCAAGCGTACCGTATATAAAACCCAAACAGAATCATGTAGTTGAATTAGTTTTATTTATGCATAGCACTTCTATCAAATGTTAAAATATAAAAAATAACCACAAAAATGAAAGCTTGGTTAATACATTGTAATACACATTCAGAGGAAATGAAAAGAATAGGTATATGTATTTTCATATGGATGTTCATTTTGTTACAAATCAAGGATTTTGCACCCCATCATGGGGTCGAAATAAGGCCCCATTCCCATTGAAAAACCAATGCATTTTTTCCCAATTTGTAGTCAAAATTTCACAATTGAAATCAAATGAAAATGAATTTGAAGAGATTCTTGTATTTTCACAGTTTTATGTAAATCTAGATTTCCAAATTACAAAAAGAAAAAAAACGTTGATAAAATTCAGAATTCCAAATGCCCAGACCCCATTCCCAAAAGAGTGTGAAAAATCCCTGCAACACTGGTATATATAAACTTAGTACAAAATAACTAGCGAATTACAATAACGGAGGGAGTTGCCTCATAACCTAAAGAAATGTGTGATTTTAACCCTTTCAACCCTAAGTTTCTAGATAGTATGCTCTTTTCTATTATTTAGACTGGTCTATTGTGGTCTATAGGGTTAAAAGGGTTAAAGAGACAGAAGATTCATATGAATCGTGTCACTGATATATTTAGATCAATTCAAAACACTGAGTGAGCAAAATTTTCAACTTCACAAAAGCTACACAAATAAAAACTTAGATAATACACTTAGCAAAGCATCAAAAGGTACAGCACATGTTAATATTTTTTTTATTTATTTTTTTTATTTTATATTCAAATTTTTACATTTACAATACAAAGGCTCAGAAACATATATCGGTAAACTAATGAATGATGAATAACTGAGGGGAAATACCCCCAGAACTGAAAAAAGATGTGTAATTTTAGTCCATTACAGACAAAATGAAAAAAAATTAACAAGATTAAAAAAAAGGGTAAACAAACTAAAACTACGACTATATTATACACCGTTCTGGTAATTAGATGTGACAGTCAAGTCATTGTTGTGATTTACTGTTTATTTATTTTCATATTTTATTATTATTATTACATATTTTATTTTTATATTCTATTATTTTTATTAAAATTTTATCATTTACATATTTATTTTTTTTAACATTATTATTTATTCAATGGTCAATGATTGGAATTAATGTAAAACTTTGAGAATGGAAAAAGAAAGTTTTAAAATGATTGCAAGATATTTCCTTAATATTCTATGCTTTGAATTTCATCAACTTGCGCAAGTTATGCTATCTGCATTTACATGCAAGTTCTTATGTTTTATAGTTTGTTTCTAGTTGTTCCGACAATAAATACTAACGATATTACGATGTTACTGAAATTCACGTTTGAGAAGATCTAATCACACCACATACGACTGCTGTACTTCATTATTCAGTAAAACTCGTGTGTAGCAAAATTCATGGCCATAGCAAATATTGTAAACTTCAATTCAACGATTAGCTCTGACAAAATGAGTCACAACTTTATCATTAAATATTGAAATATATAGACATTTTGAAAGTGTAGATAATAAGCAACTATCTGATGCAAAACTTCTGACTTATCATTCAATAATTAGAAAAGAGATCTAGCTCAAAATTAAATTTCCATGGTGCCTAGGGAATTTGGTATTAATCTTTCAGAGAATTCACTGTGTCAGTAAACAGAGAGCCAATTACACTTTTCAAAGGAGCCCAAGAATTTGCTTACAAATAAGATTTACTAAATCTGAGTGGTGAAGACAGCAGACGACAGCTTTATAGGTGACGGATAGTTCATGTCTTTCACTGTCTTGTGGGCTGTCTTTATGATTCGGATGAAAGACATTCATCAATTGCATGGCAACAAACTTGACATCCGACTCTGGGATGGTATAAATGATTGGAGGGGATAGAAGAGTAAGACATATTATTTCAACTTCCAAGCATCCGTCAAGAACAGTTATGTCCCCTTGAGTTTGCAGACTACACTCGTGTGACCAATCAAATCTGCAAGCAACTTACAGTCGACAGGAAGTTCTCTATATATGATTAACTTTACAACAATGATAACTATATCTTGACTGCCCAAGTTTATATAGTTTTTTCTTTGTATTCTTTTGAAAAATAAAATAAGGAAAAAATCTGGTGGGTAAATATTATAAGCTTAGCACCATTTTCTTTTTCTTTATCAATGTTTTAGATATAAGATGCAAAGTTCAAGATGCTTTAACTACACTGCATGTACTTTAAGTTCAAAACACAATCAAACAAAATTATAACATTTATAAACTACAAGATATGTTGATTCTCTCTGCTAAATTTTTGACTGACTTAACTCAATCACCCTTAAAAACATATTTGGACTGGCCTAAATCATTGATTTACAGAAGAGTCCATTGTTTTTCAGGGATTGATAAGTTAATTCAATTTTGATCCAGAAATTTTGATGGTGCTGTATAAGTGACAAGATTGAAAATGCCACCGGATACTCACCAAATATTTTCATTATTTTACCCAGAACAGCGCAAATTCACTAACTAAAAAATAATTAACGTAAAAAGAAAATGCATTTATAATGATTTGTATAACATGATCTGACTTTGTTTACTAGATTAACTGAAATTTCATTAGCATCACCGTACCAACAAATTTTATATGAAAATAATTGAAATCAAATTTTTTTTCAAGAGTGAATTGCCGAATTGGAATTCATTCTGTGATATATGCGATAAAAAACTATGCCAAAATCAAAATTTTTAATGAACACTTTCTCACCATCATCAAAAATTGTAACAATGGCTATCTTAAGGATTGTACTGACATTTAACTTCAGAATGTTGAATATATAATTGGTCACAATCAAATTTTGTATTTTGTTATTTCACAAAATATGTGTTGTATATCTAAATTTCAAATGATCTGATTCAGAATTAGCTATAAAAAGGGACTACTTTCCAATTTACTCCTGAGTGGTGAAACTGAAAGTAAGATTTTATTTGAATTTTATGACATTGAAAATAAAATTTCATTTTATTTTCAAATTAAATTTAAAATAAGATTCCACTTGAATTTTATGAAATTGAAAAAAAAAATTCATTACATTAAACTGAAAATAAGATTTTGTTTAAATTTTATGAAATTGAAAATAAGATTCACTTGAATTTTATGATTTCTATCAACTGCAAATTTCAAATGATGTAGATAATGCTAACTTATGTTATCATTCATGATCCAAATGTTGACAATTGGATGCAAACAAAAAGGTCAGCATTGCCTAAACTAAATTCACAAAGCAGTTCTACTATCAAGTATGAAAGTAAATTAACAAATAAATAAAAGTGTCCTAAAAGGACATCTCTGTCAACATGCTCTAGGAGTCAACAACAACAACAACAACAACAAACAAGAATTAGCACTAAATGTGTAAAACATCAAAACAAAACTCACCACAAAAAACCATAAAGTGACAAATAGTATACACTCAGTAATGACAACAAAAACAACAGGGTTGCCATCAACTAGATAAAGAAAATATTCCTGACTTTGCAGTGACCAAGATTTGATTTCTGACCCACCAATGCCATCTTATTTCATCAACCTCCTATTCCCCATCAGCCAATCAATTCACCTGTTATATGTTTATGTTTCTTACAAATATTTTATGTTTGTTTATTTCATTGCTGTTCTACGTCCGGCCAAATTTTTTTTTTTACTTACATAGAGATGTCACCAGCTTTAGGTGAAGTGCCACAAATTTTGACCTGTGCTATGGACTGATGCCAATGCAGTGAGGGTTCTTTTATGTGTCATGCCTTCTGTGACACGGGACCTCAGTTTTTAAGTCTCATCTTAAAGACTTGTTGACTTTACTTCTCATGCCCCAAGCACATGGCGAAGGAACAGTGACGTAACTCTTTGGCATGACCCAGTATTGGGGATCAAGCCTGGGACCTTTCGCTTGCGGGTCCAACACTCAATCACTAAAACACTGTATACTTTCAGATAACAAATTTGCATTAACAAATATACAAAAACATTAATCCAGTCTTCAAGATTTCAAATCTTAAATCATACAAAATTATTTGCATACATTAATTCTAATGCATTGCATTACTTTATTTTGTTTTATTGGTATGTTATTCCAAAACGTGAATGTTCTTCATATCAACTGATACAACAGAAACATTTATAATGCAAATAATGCTTGAAGTTATAGGAACTTGATTTTATAAACCAGGTGTTAATTTCATTTTCCCCCAAACTGCTGAACTTTCAGTTTTCAAAATTCCCTGACATTAACTGATCTTGCAAAAAAAAAAAATCCCTGATTTTTCCATATAGATGGCAACCCTGAACAATAAAAGATCATGTTTCACTTTTCCACTTTTTCTAGACATGAGGATATTACATACATTGTATATTAGTGATGGAATCAAATTAAGAAATCTTATTTCATTTGGTTCAATTGTTCACAAAACGTGTCACAAATTCTTCAATCACAAAGTGAGGCACCTAGAATCATTGGAACTGAAATGTGACGTCACAAAGCATAGATTTATAATACTGTTTCTATTTCAAATAAATCTGCAATCTTGTCTAAAAGAAAAATTTTAGTAACTTTATGGCAAAAATTTAAATCTTGTGATCAACATACAAATACAGTAAAACTTGCTTTAGTGACCACCTGTGTATAAAGACCATCTACTCACAAAGACCGTTTTTTTTTTTTTGCTGTCCCCACTAGTAGTACCATTTGTGTATAAATCAACCTCTATATAAAGACCACCTCCCTATAAAGACCAGTTTTTTTCTGTGTCCCTACGGAGGTCCATATACATACAAGTTTCGCTGTACTTCAATATTGAAACCGATCTTGTGAGACCATTATCCCGACATAATTACCTGTTTTTAATGACCTCGCTCAGAAAATCATGTAATATTCCCGTAAATTGAATATGTATATAGATTATCTATTGTCATTCATGTCTTAACTCATTCACCCCTAAAGACACATTTGGACTGGTCTAAGTCATTGACTTACAGAAGAATCCATTGTTTTTCAGGGGTTGATGAGTTAATATTCTTAGTGAACTCTTTATCCTCATTCTTCTAAATTCCCAGGAAGGAATCATGATCTTTTATCTAAATGTAAACGACGACAAAAAAAATAGACAAACAATCGATACAAAAAATTGAGATATATAGTCCTCCAGTTCAACAAGACATGTATTATGTTTTTAACAAAAATATCAATAATCGAGTAAAACATTGTCATTACCCAAAAGTTTTGTTTAAAAAAAATCAAAAAACAAAATATGTCGGCATCCATGGCCGAAGAGTAAACACAAGATAAACCGTATATTTGATTTGAAAAATCTACACTGCTTCTTCCATCAAGGCCATAGATTTCTCTTGTTCGTCACCTTCGCTGCTGGCTTTGTTTCCTTGGAAACACTCAACATCCTGGATGGTGTCTGGAAGTTTCCTATTCAGTGTCTCCGGTAGAAGAAGGGCCAGGCCACTTGCAACAAGGGAGATAATTCCTATGATGATAACCGACGTTGATTTGTGTGTGAAGTCACCCTGTCAACAGAAATATACACATGATTTATATTATATTTATTTTTATTTAACTCTTTTGACCCCTGTAGTCGCATTTGAACTCACCCATTTCAAAGAATGGTAAAGTCCACTGGTAGAATTCAGGAGTGTTTGATTGAGCATCAAAATTTTACAATAATTTAATATTCATTATTAACCTGTTCATTCCCGATTTATAACAGTAGACCATACTTTCTATTGATTTGGGTGAGTCTAAATTTTACCATAGGGGTGCATGAGTTTTTACATGTGGATTGATTTAGATATCAATCTTATACCACTGTAAAACATAAAAAGCTTTTCCATTCTGATAAGGCCAAGATAAAACATGTGTGTTTCCCGTTACCCAACTAACTTGATTTTCCACTGCAATCCCAAACATTTTACTGATATCGGATTGGGAAAAATATCCAGAATATATTGGTTTTTTTTAAGCAGATTTTTATTCAGATAAACCAATGAATTGTATCTTTAAAATGTCTGAGTTCAATGTTACTTTCAAAATGCAGTGTTAAGGTTTAATTGTGGGTACTTGCTGTTAAATTACATCAATTTCCAGTTTGATCATTTACCATTTTTCAGAAAGACCAAGAAAATAATTTTTCAAATTTAAATAATATTTTTTCTAGCTACGGTACCTACCCTATGTCATTTTGGACATGTAATAGGAAACACACATATATTTTATGTTGGCCTAAGTTAAATAAATCATTAATGGACCTTTACTACACAGAGTATCAAACTTTTTGCAAAATTTAATATCTTCAGAAATATGAGCCAAAGTTTCCTTTATAAATAAAACATTATATATAAATTTACCATTTCAAAGTGCAAGCTCATATAACTTATGAAATACAGTGAAACCTGTATATAGGGGCCACCCAAGGGACCAGAAAATATTGACCTTTATATGCAGGTGACCCTTATACACAGGTTCAATTTAGTTGAATTATGCAGTCAATGGACTTGAAAAAACTGGCCTTTATAGACAGGTAATCCTTATATAGAGGTGGCCGCTATAGCAGGTTTCACTGTATTCATTAAATTTCATGAAACATTTCAACCACATTTTTATGTGACGATATTTCAAAGTACAGTGAAACCCGTCTTGAGAGACCACTACCATGAAAGATCACCTGTCTTCTGAGACCACATTTTAGTGGCAGATGGGGTGGTCTGTCAAGACAGGTTCTACTATATAGACAAAAATACACTATAACTCCACAACGAGTATGCAGAGCTCAAGCTGAATCCATCAGCTACAACATTCAAGTACAGTCTGATGATACCGATAGAAACATTTGTGTGGTTTTGTATTTATTACATTCCCTTATTCATCTATACGCATACACAAATTAAAAATTTATTCTGCTTTTAACAATGTCATCAAATATTTCAGATGACATGAGTCCCAATTAGAAAAGTAGCTCCCGTGAAATTTCCACATCCAACCACAGTGCAATTATTGAAGGTATTGCATGGGTGTATTAAGCTCTGTATTGTAACTGTATGATTACACATGCATGTAATAAAAAAAGTTAAGTCACTTACAAGCTGTAAAACCTGTGGTGCAACAACTCCACCTAACCTGGCCCAAAATGCACAAGTTCCCATTCCAATGTTCCTGTTTAAAGACAAATTTTTTCATTTTTATATCTAACAGCTGATTTCATTTGTCTAGACATGAAATTGACAACTGTGGTATTTCTACATCCTCAACAAAAATATCAATCAGTTTCACCAGTATCAGCAATTATTGACCTAATTGATGTAATAGTTCTTATCTTGTTATCTTCAAACAATACCAATTTCATTCAACACAGAAAGAACAATTAACAAACTATATTTTTCTCCAGTATATTCATATTTACATCATATGGTGCTAAGTACAATTTATACATGTGTGTGTGTGTGTGTGTGTGTGTGTGTGTGTGTGTGATGGCGTGTGTTGAGCTGCCTTTTTGCCCCTAGGAAAAGACAGAGTTATAATTTTCACAGATCAAACTTTTCTCCCACCGTGTATCTGCCATTTAGATAAGCCAGATTTTCTCTGTCCACACACTAGGGTGTAGATAAGCTACACAAAAATGATGTCACAGTATAATATCATAGCGTGGGACGACTATAATATGATGAAAATGAAGTGCATCAAAAGTCACGTCAGATTTTATTTACAAGCATAAACATGTGTTTGAATCATGGGAGAAAAATACTCAAACATATGTGTTGAGTGAAAATGGAAATCTCAAACCTTGTGGTAAGAAACTGAAAGTCCAATCCTTAGGAAGCCATCAGATTGGACAACCATATTCTTACCACTCAGGTGGAGATTTCCTTACAGTAACCACTCCACACACCCATGTAAGATTCTATAAGTCTTTCACAGGCAAGTGTGTAAGAAAAGGTAAGACTTACCTGATAATGGTGGGGTAGATCTCTGAGCTGTACAAGAAAATCAAAGAGAACACTCCACTCATACCAAACTTTCCCATAATGGCTAGACCGGTGATCAGTCTCTTTCTGGAAAGCTCTGCCTCATCTGGTACACAAAATATATTGTACTATTAGTTGTAAAAAAAAAAATAATAAAATATTCTCCAATTTAGATGTGTTACATGTACAGATAACCATAGCAACATTGGACTCTGTATCTAAAATGTAGTGATTATATGTAGTATCAGA
Organism: Atrina japonica; assembly: GCA_030159075.1. Taxonomy (NCBI): domain Eukaryota; kingdom Metazoa; phylum Mollusca; class Bivalvia; order Pterioida; family Pinnidae; genus Atrina; species Atrina japonica. The sequence goes on from BROG01000632.1 coordinate 180,775, forward strand.
ATCAAACTTGTCTATAAAGGCCACTCAACGGAACAGGCAAAAGAAGCCGTTATAGACAGGTGGCCTTTATAAATAGATTTATCCATTATAAAAAAAGTTAACAAGGGTTATGTTTGAGTGGCCTTTAAAGGCAGGTGCTCTTTATACAAAGGTGGCATTTAATGCAAATTTGACTGCACATTACAGTCTGCATCAGATTAGCAGGTTAAAAAAAGGTTTATCTATTAAATAGTTCAGACTTCCTCCGCTTGCATACATAATTACTTCATGCTCACAATTGAAATTGTGTTTTGTGTCAATTCTATGGCCTAACACAATGTACGTACTAAATGTACAGGTAATAGTTAATGCAGTTCATTTATTATGTATCTGAATTACTGAACTGTATCAAAATTGTTCAGGTAAACTTTGAGATCTTGCATCAGATGTACATGAACAAATTGTTCTTGTCTATATATAAGATATTCTGGTACCATTCAATGCCTGCACTAGATATGTAAGCTAAATGTAGATCTGTGTTAATGGACTCTGGATGTGTATCAGAGTTATATTTGATATCTCCGTCTGTGATCCTAACATGAAGTAAACAACTGTCAGTTGAATTTGTACGGTCGCTGGTCACAGAGAACAGGAGGTCATTATATAGGAAATAAGCAAAGGGAATGTTGAAAACGGTTGCTACGGCAGGTTAGACTATAAACATAAAAAGCCAAAATTTAACTGGCCAAACAATAACCCTTCATCTTATTACCAAAGTAGCCAAATTTTACCGACGCCAGAATATCCCAATTTACAGTAGTAGATTTACAGGTAACAGCTGTATTAGATTTACAGGTAACAGCTGTATTAGATTTACAGTTAGCAGCTGTATTGGATTTACAGGTTACTGCTGTATTGGATTTACAGGTAACTGCTGTATTGGATTTACAGGTAACTGCTGTATTGGATTTACAAGTAACAGCTGTATTAGATTTACAGATAACAGCTGTATTAGATTAACAGCAAGCAATTTTATTGGATTTACAGGTAACAGCTGTATTAAATTTACAGGTAACAGCTGTATTGGATTTACGGGTAACAGCTTATTAGATTTACAGGTAACAGCTGTATTAGATTTACAGTAAGCAGCTGTACTGGATTTACATGGAACTGCTGTATTAGATTTACAGGTAACAGCTGTATTGGATTTACAGGTAACAGCTGTATTGGATTTACATGTAACTGCTGTATTAGATTTACAGATAACAGCTGTATTGGATTTACAGGTAAAAGCTGTACTGGATTTACAGGTAACAGCTGTACTGGATTTACAGGTAATAGCTGTATTAGATTTAGAGGTAGCAGCTGTATTGGATTTACAGTTAGCAGTTGTATTGGATTTACAGGTAACTGCTGTATTGGATTTACAGGTAGCTGCTTTATTTGATTAACAGGTAATTGCTGTATTGGACTTACAGGTAACAGCTGTAGTGGATTTTCAGGTAACAGCTGTAACGATTTACAGGTAACAATTTTATTGGATTTACAGGTAACAGCTATATTAGATTAACAGGTGTATTAGATATACATTTGACAATCATGGACCATTAGATTCAAAAGTATCATTAGTGTTAGAGTCTGTACTCAAGAGCATATAAGTTGGAAATCTTGCTTGATGTATATTGGCAGATTAAATGAACTGGTTACTATGGAAATATATAATTGATAAAAGTTAATTTTACAGGTAATTCTGAATTTTTTTAATACACGTGAAATATATCATATATAAACCTGAATCTGTTTTCCAAAAAAAGGGAACAGTTCCGGCTGCAATGCAGGACAGGGCACCGGTCATAAAAAAGATCAACAATGGTCGTCTTCTCTCAAATCTAAAAATATAAAATAAGACAGAAATATAAAATACTATAACATATGAAATACAATCCTAGAAAATGAAAAAAAGTCTGTTTTGTAAAATTTGATTAATCATGGTTGCAGTTTTAAGCATCCATGTGGATTCTTTGTAAAAACATTTGCGGACCATATAACTGAAAATTGTTGAGTGGCGTAAAACAAAAAAATCAAAGTCAAATTGTACAAATTTGGATGAATTAACTTCTTAAAGGCTCTCTTTGTAAATCATATTAAGTCACATGTTACATGTACCATAGTTTATTGCTTATGCTGCAGTCTTTTGAATTACATGTACCTTAAGCTGAGCAACGAAAGTATACCATAATAGACGTTTGCCACTGTAACATTTGGACTGATATGTATTTACATTTTTACAATGAAATCATCAATATTTTTTCCGATAATCCTGAATAATCATGCAATGAACCAGACTAAATTTAACATTGCAAGTGCAAAAACCCAACTGGAACATGAGGTTCAAATATTCCCTATTCTGACTTCTCTCGTCAGACCACGTTTCTGTGGCAACGGAGTTCTCTAAAAACAGGTGACACTGTACTAGGTTCAAACCTTCAAAACTCTTGGAAACATATTTTTTTTAAATGAATTATTCAACAAAATGATAAAACTATGGTATTTTTTACCTAAGAATTAGTAATCATTGGTTATTTTTTAGTGACTGCAAATGTGAACATCACCGTGTACTGTACACATGGAAAGTTCTGCTCTCGTTTTATTTTTGCCATTTTCATCCTTACATGAGAGGGAGAATTTAAAAAGAAAGCAAAATTTTCAAGCTAAAAGATTTAAGCTAGGACAAACATATACTGGACGAATTTAAGACTTGGTGGTGAATATGACTTCAGTTACAAAAGGGCCAAAACAACCCGGGACTACAATTTTCAGAGATATTTGGTAATTTTTACCTTACAACTATAAAGACAACCAATATGAATGCCACAAGATCCACCATACTGCTGATGAAGAAGTTCAGGTACTTGTTTCCGGCCAGACCTGTCATACTGAATAGCAGACCGTAGTAACCAATGGCAACAGCAAACCTGGCAACAGAAGTCAATATAGGTCAATATAATGACAAATGGTACATGTGTATCAAGTTGTTGAGTATAAGCTGATCAGAAAATGTAGGAAGGTTGTAATAATCTATGGCTAGTTTGAGAAATATCTATCATACAATTTTTGTTTCGTCATAATACTGTAAGGGACCACCACTGCAAGAATTGAAAGTTCATTTAAACATAGAGCAATCAAAGATGACAAAGCTCACCTCACACCGATGCATATTACATTAACCACCATTTTATCAAACAAAACAAAACATCATAGATGTGAGCTAAAGATATTGTCATCTTAAGAATATTCTTAACCCTTTCACCACCAAGTAACTTAATGGTATGGTCTTCTCTATTGTATTAGACCAGTCTATTATGGTCTGTGGGGTTGGAAGGGCTAGGTCATGTTAGCATTGGCCCTGAGATTTAGGTATAGTGTATGTTTGTTAGTTTATTTACCACAAATAGAACAGAATGAGGCTCTGTTTTCTCATCTTTGGTGTCCTCAATAAGTCAAAGAAACCAAGTTGTTGTGGGTTTTCACCGCTTTGTGCATCCATCTGTAACTTTAGCGATTCCATAGAACTTGTCGGGTATGTCAGCTTGTTAAACTTGGTCATTTTGGTCACAAGTTGGTCAACCTGGACAAATTTCTTCTGTAGAACCAGCCAACGGAGTGATTCTGGTACTAACCTGTATGTATGAAAAATTAACTCAACTGTAAATAACAACACACATTGAAAAAAAAAAGAAATACCCGTCTTGAGAGACCACGGACATGAATGACCTCAGTAAGTAATCCAATTTTATAAGTTTTATTCTCAAACTAGACCTATTCTTTTACCATACGTCTTGAATAACAGTTAAATATGTCTATAAAGGCCACTCGATGGAACAATCAAAAGTAGCCTTTATAAACAGGTGGTCTTTGCAAAGAGGTTTATTAATTATGAAATATTTTGGATTAAGATCTTTACCATATATATCCGATAGCTAGAACACTGGGGAGTGTTATAGCCAGCTGTATATATCGCCAGGTTTTGATGAAATAGGCCAGTCCTGCTAAGATGACGACTGTCATGCCCCAATACACCTCCAGCATAGCTCCAGCGATACCACGGTAACGGGGCAGAAATAATTCCATCACAAGGACATAGCTTGTTGTTTGAAGTCCCTGTAAAGACATATTGGTATATATAAATATTTCATTAACACATTATCGCTACATGTAGGAATCAATTTCACTTAAACAATCATTTTGGCATGTTTATACATTTATTTACGTGTATGATATATACCTGCGCAAAAATTTGGCTGAAGAAATAGTTTTTGTACTGGCAGGTACTACAAACACATTCTTAGTATGTTTTAACCCTTTCACCCCTGAAAATCAAGATGGTATGCTCTTTTCTATTGTTAAGACCAGTCTATTATGGTATGTAGGGTTGAAAGGGTTAAACACTTTAAATATTTCATATCCACCTAAAACATTTATTCTAAGCTGTAATTGTCACCAGAAAGTTCAACTAGATTGCTGGAGAAAACATGTCCAGAATATCACACAGCTATAAAATATTATATATAAAATAAAATCTAAAAAAAAAAATGCATTTTAGAGTCAAATTGTAAAATTGTACAGTGAAAACAAAATTTTAGCACCCCCATTCCCTGTGAACATTCCTTGAATCTCCTGGGTACAGTTTGCATGTATACAGTGTATATATACATGATATACCGGTATATAAAATATCTGAATACAGTAATACCTGCTTTAGTGACTACCTGTGTATAAAGACCACCTGGTCACAAAGACTGTTTTTTGCTGTCCTACTTGCGTTCCTACTTATCTCACCAGCGCACTTAAGACTGAGTGTTAACAAGAAGTTTCATACCCAACACAAATCATACCCAATGAAATTCTAATCATTGGGTACTATTTGTTTTGGGTATGAAATGTCTTGATACCACTCGTAAGTGTTTGTGCGCAGGTGAGATTACATTTGTAGTAGGAAGGCAGTTACATGAAAGGGTCTATTTGTCAAATCAAGGATTTTTTATATATATTTTAAGCTCTTCCTAACATTACATCCATATGTGTTCTATTTCATACCTGAATCAGTATTCCCTGCACAAACCTCAGTATGACAAAAAATGCATAATTCGGCGAAAATGCTATCCCGACTCCCACCAGTATTGGCATGTACAGAGTCAACAACATCACCGGTTTACGTCCAAACTTGTCAGCCATGTATCCAAACAAGAGGCCGCCAACCATCACGCCACAAAAATATATGGTGGTGGCGAGTCGAGCCAGGAACTTGTATCCTGGACACACTAAACCCCACTGAAAAGAGAAGCAAGTCAAATTTATAGTATATTCTATACATGTATATAGATGGTTTATCTGTGAATAATGAGAAACACTGAGGGTAATCTAAGTACATTGGAACCTGCCTTGAGAGACCACTGCCATGAAAGACCACCTGTCTTGAGACCACATTTAGAAAACCACTTAGTTACCATATGTAACTCTGTATGTTTACATATAAAATGTCTTTTCAGAGACCACCTGTTTTGAAAGACCACATTTCAGTGGCAGAATGAGTGGTCGTCTCTCAAGACAGGTTTCACTGTAATGAAATAAAAGTGATACATGAAAGTGATGAAACTATGATTGAAATCTGATTATAATGGAAAATCAGTTGCATCTTTTTCTTCATTTTCAGATACCACTGATTATGTTTTTTTAAACAGATTATAACTATATAATTTACAGATTAAGCAATAAAAACAAAATTAACAACATCTAGACCATACTTTATCTAAGACATGTGATTTCGATATTTGAGGTTGATTTCACACCCCAGATCAGCAAAATTTCAATAATGGCGCCTTATCAACTGAAGTTAGTTTTTTGACAGAAATTAAGGCTCCCATAAATTTGAAACATCCCAAAAAGTGTGTCTTAGTTAGATAAATTACGGTAAAATTTTACCTCAGTCACAATAGTGGATTCTCCCGGACTGACCAGATACTCCCAGTGGCTGTTACGATCAGTCTCACATGACACGGTCTCATTGTTACCATTGCTGAAGAAGTAGGTGCTCTGACACGCTCCTATCTCCGACTTCACAACCACAGGTTGCTTCCATGTTGTTACGTTTGAAATGTACGTCTGGTTACTGTTGTCAGGGACACTGTAATAGTTGTCATGGACACAGCTATGTTTTGGAGATGCACCAAAAAATGCCATGACAACATGATTGAAAACAACTGGAAAGTAGTTGCAGGCCAAAAGAAAGAAAATGCACAACTGAAACTTTCCTGGGCTTCCGAGGTTACTCAGCAAATCCTCCAATTTGAACTTCATTTTGTAAATCACTGCAACTTATGATATCTGTAAGAAATGAAAAATAAACATTATTTACCATTAGAGTGAAAAATGTCTTTGGTCAGATTTATGAAATAGCTATTGGATATTTACAATTACTGTAGACCAAGGCATCTTAGCTCCCATTTTATTTTTGCTATTTTTGCCTTTTGATGAGAGGGCAAATTTAAAAAGAAAGCAAAATGTTCTGCTGAAACCATTAGTATGACACCTAGTCTTTTTGACTTTCAATATTGCAGTCGAATAATAACGCGACACAACATCACAATGAAAAATTACACAGATAATCACTACCAAAGTTTGCACAACTTTTTGGGGGAAATGAACTGGGGTCAGTCAAATTTGGAAAATTAGAGGCAGTTTTCTTTCTGTGGGGACAAACAGTGAAAACAGCGGGTAAGATAGTTTGATAGAGAGATACACTCAAGGCTTGTCACAATTACACTGCAGGCCTACATGTTAAGGTTCTAAATAAAATCACAATGCAGGGCCATGATGTCGGAGTTCTAAATGAATTCACATTGCAAGGCCATAATGTCAGAGTTCTAAATGAATTCACATTGCAGGGCCATGATGTCAGAGTTCTAAATGAATTCACATTGCAGGGCCATAACGTCAGAGTTCTAAATAAATTCACATTGCAGGGCCATGATGTCAGAGTTCTAAATAAATTCACATTGCAGGGCCATGATGTCAGAGTTCTAAATGAATTCACATTGCAGGGCCATAATGTCAGAGTTCTAAATGAATTCACATTGCAGGGCCATAATGCCAGAGTTCTAAATGAAATCATATTGCAGGGCCATCAGGGCCATAATGTCAGAGTTCTAAATGAATTCTCATTGCATGGCCATAATGCCAGAATTCTAAATGAAATCATATTGCAGGGCCATACTGTCAGAGTTTAAATATAAATGAAATCACATTAAAGGATCATAATGTCAGAATTCTAAATGAAATCACATTGCAGTGCCATAGTAGGAGAGTTATCAATGAAATTGCATTGTAGGGTCATAATGTCAGAGTTCTAAATGAATTCACATTGCAGGGCCATAATGTCAGAGTTCTAAATAAATTCACATTGCAGGGCCATGATGTCAGAGTTCTAAATGAATTCACATTGCAGGGCCATAATGTCAGAGTTCTAAATGAATTCACATTGCAGGGCCATAATGTCAATTCTAAATGAAATCATATTGCAGGGCCATCAGGGCCATAATGTCAGAGTTCTAAATGAATTCTCATTGCATGGCCATAATGCCAGAATTCTAAATGAAATCATATTGCAGGGCCATACTGTCAGAGTTTAAATATAAATGAAATCACATTAAAGGATCATAATGTCAGAATTCTAAATGAAATCACATTGCAGTGCCATAGTAGGAGAGTTATCAATGAAATTGCATTGTAGGGTCATAATGTCAGAGTTCTAAATGAAATCACATTGAATGGCTAAATTGTTAGAGTTCTAAATGAAATTATATTGCAGAACCATAAAGTCAAGGGCCATAATGTCAGAGTTTTAATATAAATGAAATTACATTAAAGGGCCAAAATGTTAGAGTTCTAAATAAAATCACATTGCAGGGCCATAGTAGGAGAGTTATCAATGAAATTGCATTGCAGGGCCATAATGTCAGATCTCTAAATGAAAATAAATTGCAGGGCCATAATGTCAAAGTTCTAAATGAAATCACATTGCAGGACCATAGTAGGAGAGTTCTCAATGAAATCGCATTGCAGGACCAGAATGTCAGAGCTCTAAATGAAATTACATTGCAGGGCCATAATGTCAGAGCTCTAAATGAATCACAATGAAGGGCCATAGTATGACAGTTCTAAGTGAAAACACATTGCAGGGCCATTATGTCAGAGTTCTGATATAAATGAAATTACATTGCAGGGCCATAATGTCAGAGTTCTGATATAAATGAAATTACATCGCATGGCCATAATGTCAGAGTTCTAAATGAATCACATTGAAGGGCCATAGTACGACAGTTCTAAATGAAAACACATTGCAGGGCCATTATGTCAGAGTTCTGATATAAATGAAATCACATTGCAGGGCCATAATGCCAGAGCTCTAAATGAAATTACATTGCAGGACATAATGTCAGAGTTCTTAATGAACCACATTGAAGGGCCATAGGACGACAGTTCTAAATGAAAACACATTGAAGGGCCATTATGTCAGAGTTCTGATATAAATGAAATCACATTGCAGGGCCATAATGTCAGAGTTCTGATATAAATGAAATTACATTGCAGGGCCATAATGCCAGAGCTCTAAATGAAATTACATTGCAGGACATAATGTGAAATTACATTGCAGGACATAATGTCAGAGTTCTAAATGAAAACACATTGCAGGGCCATTATGTCAGATTTCTGATATAAATGAAATCACATTGCAGGGCCATAATGTCAAAGTTCTGATATAAATGAAGTCACATTTCAGGACCATAGTATGAAAGTTCTAAATGAAATCACATTCCAGGGCCATTATGTCAGAGTTCTGATATAAATGAAATCACATTTCAAGGCCATAGTATGAAAGTTCTAAATGAAATCACACTGCTGGGCCATAATGTGAAATTTCTAAATGAAATAAAATTCCAGGGTTCCATTATACTTATAGCATTATTGTCAATTCTACTGAAAAAAAAATTATTCCTACATTTATTAGATAAAACAGAACAATTATTTGTCTCCAGTTAAAGAGAATCAGTTAATGGCTGTGATTAAAATTCAATTTCCAGTTATCTCTTTCATTCCTATATTGCCCTTTTAGAATCTAGAAACAAAAGAACTTTTGTTTAGAAAAACATCATGAATATGACATGTTCGAGTGCTGATAAATAATCGATTCCGTTAGCGCCATTCCTTTGATTTCAATGCACTATCGTTGTTACACTCCATTATCTATGTCCAATTTTCAATTACTTTGCAAATACATCATGGTGCACAAGCTGAAAGGGAATTTAAAATTTGATCTATATATATATATATATATATATATGAAATCTAAAGATGTATTGATTTAGAATAATATACAGGGTGGGGAAATAGCTCACAGCATTAATAATCGCTGTTCACTATGTTGATAAATCTGAATTTAATTAGGAAGCAGTGAATAAGTTTTTAATCAAATTACTGTAGGTCTGGTTTTATTCATGAGAATTTCATTTACGCATACTTTCGCGAGACCTCTAGCTCACAAAAACAAAATTATCACATAATAAAGTATGATAATTTTATGACAAATTAGGCATACGAAATCGCAAAATATTATCTTGTGAATAAATTTAGAACTTGTGTATCACGTAAATCAAGTCTCGCGAAAATTTCAATACATTACAGAGTGCCTTTGCAGGACCTGTTGTTATTTCAAGTTACTCTCGATCTGCAAATTTAAATGATAGTGTCAGGAGAGACAGGAGTGTGAAAATTACAATGGGTGAAATTAAACCCATATAAAGTAGAAGTTTATCTTATGTACTTGTACAATAGTCAGAAATTGATGTGAAAGTCATGCAGACTAGGGCTCTCAACTCTCTTTAATTAGTATGCATGGTTAAAAGCTCTTTTTCCAAATTGAAAAAGATTACCCCTTTTCCAGATAAAAATGTTCCGTTTTTCCAATACACACATGTACAATGATGCCAATGTGTAGAAATAAACTAATGAAAATGTATTTAAAAAACATCATATATACCTAATACAAACAAATTTTCTCTATCAATTAGAAGTTTGACTCCAATCATCATCTTGCCATTCCAACAATGAAATGATTTATGACAACATTTGGAACTTAGAAGTTTTACTTCATTAAAAAAAAAAATAATAATGAAAATATTGATATTCTAAAATATATGATATTTAGCATGTAATCAATTCAGTACTAATTTTCCCACTTTGATGAAAACATCAAAAATTTTCCCCACTTGCCTTGGCTTCATTACCAAATTTAACTCACTGGCCCCTGTAGCCACATTTGAACTCACCCATTTCAAAGGATGGTGAAGTCCACTGTCAAAATTTAGGAGTACGGTATATAATTTTGAATCTGAATACTGCACAAAACTTTCACCTGCAATATCAACTAGCTCACTCCTGAATTATGACATTAGACCATGATGTCTATTGATTTGGATGAGTCTAAATATAACCTCAAGGGTGAATGGGTTAGAAGGAGTGGCAGCTCTGCAGACTGAACTCCTATCGTCTGTTATTTGAAAAATTAGATATTTTTGTTTTCTTCTTTATCTAGCAAAAGGAAAATCAAGACCTGCTAAGGTCAAGTGTATGATTGTGGTAGATGTGTAAATTTGAAATATCTGCTGTAATAATTTCAAAAGGATTAGGAGGAAATTTATATTACAAATTAGATTTTATGTTAAAACATCCTTGATTGTACCGGTATACCAGGAAGGAAATGTATCACTTACAAGATGTACAAGTACAATGTATATCCCTATACTACGGCTATACATGTATTCAGTATATCCTACAAATGTATATATGTATATACAGTAAAACTTGCTTTAGCCACCACCTGTGTATAAAGACCACCTGGTCATAAAGTCATGTTTTTGCTGTCCCCAATAGTACCATCTATGTACAAATCAACCTCTATATAAAGACCAACTCCCTATAAAGACTGGTTTTGCTGTGTCCATATCGGGTCTTTATATACAAGTTTCACTGTACAAATATTGTGCATAATATACACAGTATATAACAAATTTGAAGTCTATAGGGCTTTTCCAACACCTATTTTGGTCCAGGTACAGAACCTATCCCCATGCTGAGTTACATTTGTAGAGATGTGACTTTCTCTAGAAATTAATGTAGCATTTGAATTTTGTCAGATTTTCTCTTTTCCTTGTGTACTTATTGGACAGGTACCCATTTCTAGAGAGATGTGATGTTGCTTTTGAAACAATTTTGACAAAACATACACCCATAAGCCATCATGAGCTTTGGGGGCTTCAGGGTAGTGACATCATTATAGGAAAAGTGATGTCAAAGTTTACTGAAGAATTCTGCAAATGTATTGAATTCTGAATTTGAATTTTGAATAGTGATTTATGCTACACTCAACATTTTTTCAGTTATACAATGTCGGTTTTTTACGGTGGAAGAAAGAACACGGTTACAATGTAACCCGAGAATAGACCACAGACCTTCCAGAAATGAAGTGGCTAACTTTCTAACAAAAATCAGTTTAGTTTCCAGTAGGACTCGAACCTGTGCTGACCAGAAGCGAGAAACTTCTTGGTTCAAAGCGTGATGCTAGACTAACCGATTGGACATGGAAAAGTACAATGTAAATTAGCAAACTTTCTCACAAAAATCAGCTTAGGTTACGGTGGGAATCGGAACTGCACCTGCTAGGTATGTTTTAGCATAAGACATATTTCCTAGTCAACAGTGAGCACTATTTGGCACATTTACTATCAATTAGTGTCCTACTTTTAACACATTTCATTTTTAAAATTGCTAAGTGGTGACTGAATGAAAAAATGTCATAAAAAAACAGGTGCTGAAAACACACAATCTTGACATAAGATACAAGAAATATTTAAAAGATGTGAAGTCACTTGTAGTTTTTATAAGAATAATTTATCATCTAGAAAATTCACTGGGGCATATCGACTAAAGAGTATCTACAGTTGTAGGCTTAACCCCTTCAACCCTATAAACCACAATAGACCTGTCTAAACAATAGAAAAGAGAGTACCATTTATAAATACAGGGGCGAAAGGCTTAACTTTGTTTTGTGTGTTTATCTTAATGTTTTGCACTGCGCTAGGAATTTTTCACTTATATGCAGATGTCACCGGCTTACTAAGTTATCATTTGTCATCAGAAGATATTTTTCTTTTTAAATGAGAGAAACAGATCTTAATCTAAAAGTGATATACTGTAATATTAACATGATACCTGAGTGAACATCTTGATTAGATACATATATTATTTGTGTATATGTGTGTAAGTATATATATATATATATACACACACACACTTCAGTTCTCAAAGCTAAAACATGTTACAAAAGAATGGAATCAGGCATCAAATATATGACTTAAAACATTACAGAATACAGAGCTTGTATTGTTACTATTAAAATATACAAAGAAACAGAATACATATCAACAACTACAGTGTAGGTCGATATTCTGCCCCAATTTTAAGTTACCTTTTTTTTTTAAATATTTTACCAAATTGGGACAGAATTTCCGCCATACATGTATATATACATATATATATCTACATCATATTTTCTAACAGAAATAGCAAGTACACATGTATGTTTTATTATACATATATTTGTTACTGTTGTTTTACATTTTTCTCTTGATTGGATATGTCACCAGTTTTAAGTGAAGTGATACAATTTTTGACCTGTGCTAAAGACCAATGCCAATGGTGATGCAGTGAGGGTTGTTTTACGTGCCATGCCCACCGAGACACAGGGCCTCCATTTTAAGTCTCGTCAGAAAGACCTGTGTCTGTGATTTTCACGAAGGAACAGTTACTACCATTTTCTTTTTTAAAGATTTTGGTATGACCTGGGAATCATACTTGGGATCTGCCGCTTATTTCAGTCGAATGCTCTACCACTAGACCTAACCACCACAAGTGGTGTGTCATATGTATAGTCACTATTGTGTTTATTTATATACTCCCATTATATTATTTTGTATTGTACTGTACTTGTCAATATGAATTTTTTTTTACCTGTAACAGCAAATGGTCGGTACGTCTGTTTCATGTCTCTTTGTTGTGGTTTATGTGTAAAGGCCTGTTAGTCACACTTCGTGTGATTATCAAAGTTTTCTTTGACCAAGTTTTCTTGGTCAAAGTTTTTTGATGGATTTTTATAGTGTCAACCGTCAAAGAAAACTTGGAACAAAAACTTTGATGGAATACAATCTCATCCTAATTCTTCTTCAAACTTGGATGGAATGTGATGGGAATTAGCCAATCAGTGTTTGAATTAGGTATTTTTATGATGGGAATTAGCCAATCAGAGTTTGAATTAGGTATTTTTATGATGCAAGTCTGTTTACAATGACAAATGAACATGGTAAAACAGCACCCTGCATGAAAAGAAGGAAAGCATGATAGTTATAAGGAAAGCAATTAGTACATGAAAATAATTATGGGCAAATGAAATGATAAATGATTTAAAAGAATTGGTTGAGACCTGAGAGGCAATTAAATATGGAATGTAAACGGAATAGAATATACCTGTAGTAAATAAAAATAGGAGAAAAGATGTGATTAATGAAATTTCTCTGTAAACAATGCATTCCCACCTTTTCTTTGACCAATGATCAGCAAAAACTTTGATAATGTCAACAGCAGGTAGTTAATTTAGTCGATACAAAATAAATCTTTGGTTTTTAAGGTACCATATTCGGTCCCTGAAATTAACTTTCTTTGATTTATATATTGGAACCTGTCTTGAAAGGCTACGGCCATGAAAAGGCAACTATTTTTTGAGATCACATTTTGAAACCAACTTTGTCGAATAATCCTTTAAATAAAATTCTTTCAAGAGACCGCCCGTCTTGAGAGACCATATTTCGGTGGCAGAAGGGGTGGTCTGTCAAGGCAGGTTCTACTGTACTACAATTTCACCTTGTCCTGATTGACCACATATAAAATTAAACTCTACGGTTACATAGGTAATCAGTTACTGGGTAATTATAACTGATGTTCAGAACATTAGGTAGCCTAAATCTAGGGCCTGACTAAACTTAACTGGAAGAAAATGTAATAAAACAGAATATTTGACAATTGTTTTTGAATAACATGTGTTTATTTCACCGAGTGATGCAGGAGAATACATATTTACGCAGTCGTGTTAAATATGTATTCTCCTGTCTCACTCGATGTAATAAACATGGTATTCAAAAACAATTGTCAAATATCCTCTCTATATATTAAGTAGCAGAATACAAAGCGAAACTGAAAGTAGACCACTCTTCACCGCGAAGTCCACACTTCCCTTGTAAAATAGCGTATCGAGAAATTTCTCTACTGTCACCATTTCTACATAGGATATCCATTAAAGATACTTTTCTTTAACATATATTTTAATCCCGTCTTTGAAAAGCGGGCCTTTAAATACATGTGTTTATATGTATTCACCAACCGGCATTACGTGTATGTACTGTATAAAATTATTCCACATTTGTTAAGCTGAGTTTTTTTTTATCACGGTACACGTGTTGGAACCCTGTACCATTTGATAATATTAACGAAAACATTTAAGAGTTCCTTACCTGACAGTGGTGTTTCTTTCTCTTTCCGCAACCTGGGTTGTGAAATTCCCCTACTTATAACTCAACGTCTCACCACAAACTGCTGACCCGACCAAACTGTCGTTTACTGCCTTTTAAAATAGCTTATGACAACACAAGGGGCAAATAACTTAACATTTTTACCGTAAACTATCTAATAATATTAAGCAATTTTTCTATTTACATGCATTCTTTAGTACTTCAAATGAATAATTTACTCCCACAACCTCGAGTAGATCTGTTTCCGAAAAATCTGGGACCAAAGTTACAGATCTAGATTGCTCAATACTAAAACTCAATTTTTATTTTATCATTTGAAAATGTTTAGTTATTTGTATGATTTGTAGATAGGAAACACATTAATTATTACTTTTTATCATCCACACAGAAAATTTTGGTATTGGAAATGTGAGTATGTAGTATTGATCAGCGATATCTAAAACTAATAATGGCCTTTATATATTGCTGGTAGGGTAGTACTCCAGGATCTTTTTTTCATTTTTCTGAGGTTCCATTTTCCTTGTTAATACGTTATGTTGTCAATATTATACACTGATTATTGTACGGGTATGAGGCCGTTGTCCTCGGTAAATATCACTTCCCTGGGGTTGATAAATCAAGGTGTCTACCTCATCAAAAGTCAATAATTGTCTTTATGTCCAGTTGCAGCGTGGAGCCTTCGCTCTCGGTCGCTATTGTTTTTGTACTCCATAAATTTTCATATCAAACCAAAAATAGTGCAATAACTGTATAAAATATATCTATTTTTACGAGATTTCAAAATTATACAATCGATTGTCTTATCTATAAACACAAATGCTTATAGAGATTTGCTTTTACATGAACAATATAAAAAATTATTGTCCTTGGTGTAAGTGTAACGAAGAAAAAGTACTTCATGTTAAAAAAAAACATCAGTAGCCTACAATGAGAGGTCACGTGTAGGCTAATATCAGCATGTGTTGATGTTTTTTATGAAAGTATGGGGTCACTTTTCTCCGGGGAAGTAACTTTCATAGACGAGTATTTAGAGTAGAGGATCATTTTTCTATAGGTGCTCTAGAAGGGTTTTTGTTTGTTTTGTTTTTTTAATGTTTCCCCTTTTATTGCTTAGATTGATATACAATAACAAAAAGTGATATATATACAGAGATAAAAATGGTTAAATCCCTATATATTTTGGTGTAAACTGCTCGAGAAACTTTTGATTTACTCAGCCTAACTATTTGCAGTTGGATACCACACTGGACCTGACCTTATTTTCACTATATATATATATATATATATATATATATATATATATATATATATATATTATATGACTGTTACCTTGCCAAACGCTTGACAAATGAAGAAATGAAGTTCTTTTGTACTGATGAAAGAAATTGGCATCCCGCAGAACCTTCACTCCTTTGGTATAGATCAATGAAACCGGTAAAAATTTGCGGCAATCCGCGTTAAACCGGTAATATATCCAAATAAAATTTGTGAAAAAAATACTTGGATCGAATTAACAAAATATACATGTAGGCGTATACAAGTTTGACTCAGAATTTCTTTTTTGTAAAATAAGCGATATATAAAGCTAACGTGTTAGCTTTATATATCGCTGGTAAAATCAGGGACGTATATTCATAACGTTTTAAATCAGTATTGTCACGTGATCCTTCCAAATACATGCATTCAACGATGAAAGTATTATTTGATGATTATTGAACAATTGATTATTTCGAAGGTCTTATCAAGAACACGCAAATGTGCTATTAAACCCGATTTTACAAAGCGAGACAGCGACCTTTACTGTGCACTTTTAGAAGGTTTACGGCAATACGTTTAAAAGTCACCTTGCATGTCCTGCATGTTTATACATCGCCAACAGAATCAGACTCGTCCAGCTTGTTTCGTGACTGTTTTGTAACTAACTGTAGGACATGTCGACATTTGTTTAAATGTTGATCGATGCTAAAATATTGATTAAAATACGGTTGCTATTGGTTAAATTGATCAATTATAATTACTCAAAATATTAATCGATGAGAAACAACATAAAACGCACTCGGTCGCCAGAGCCTCACATAAAATCTATCCGATAGGCCTAGTTAGTTACATATAATCTTTACGAAGCACGGGACGTAGAGGTGTGCTTCGAACGTATGACAGTGTTTTACAGAAAATAATCGATGTACAGGTTGATACAGATGAAGAGACTGATTGTGGTAAAATAACATTCCAGTCAGCAGTAGGCCGGGCCCAACTAGATGTACCCCGAAATTCTACCCCATTGTAAATAACTTGACCATAAAAAGGTTACCTGAAATCACAGGAGCTGGAATAGTAGTATAGGTATTTGTACTACGCCCGGGCGTTTCTAGCTCCTGTGTAATAAAACCGGGGCATAATTTCGGCCTAGATCCAACCCTTCAACTGTAATTTTTTTGTTAGTTTTACACTTAACAATTTTCAGTTATAGGGGCCACAGGCACTTGTTTCTATCAATGGGGGAGGGTGTCGAGAATTACGTACTCTTATACAGTACGTAATTCTCGACCATCCATTGATAGAAACAAGTGCCTGTGATAGGGGCCTATTGTGGCGGCCAGTTTTAATGGTAGTGGTGTGTGTGGGGCGGGGACGCGGTTACAATGTACCCGGAAAGAGACCACCGACCCAGAGGTACTTGTGGACAGGACCATCTAAGTGTGCCTTGCCCATAACCGCTTGATTTTTTAGTCTATTTTATTTATTATTTTCATCATTTTGAAACATGGTAATTTTGGGATATACCAAAGACTTAAAGCCAAATGTGGGTACAAAATTACCATGTTTTGATGAAAAGAATAAATAAAATAGACTAAAACATGAAGGGGTTATAGGCAAGGCACACTTAGATGGTCCTGTCCACATAACAAGTACCTATGCACCGACCTTCCGCAAGTAAACTGGCAAACTTTCTCACAAATTGAACTTAGGTTTCAGAGGGGCTCGAATCCGTGCATTCCTGTAGATAATATAGGTTAAACAAGACGGGGATGGGCCTATATATTTAGGTCAAACAAAGACTGTAAGATTTATATCTGTACGATTGACCTTTTTGTAAGGTTTTCTAACATTTTAAATGGTGTATTGTAAATATATGTAACAATGTGAATGTGTATAATGCCAATGAGTATCTCAGTTTATCGCAGAAGTACCCACACCTACACACACACACACACACACTATATATATATATATATATATATATATATATATATATATATATATATATATAATATATATATATATATATATATATATATATTGTGACAGAATAAATGGTGTCATGTAAAGCTACCCCTATCTTTTATTTTTCATGTTCATGTCTGTTTTGAATCTAGGATGGAAAGCTCAGTAAAGTCTATGTATTAGTTACCTAAGCTACATAGGGGGAGTTGCGCTAGAGACATGCGTATTCCTTGGCGCCATTAAACATCGAACATCAATGTTTCATTCTGTTAATTCTTTTCTCTTTACAGAGTGCAGGACCCATGAGTAACAATTTTGGTGGCCAGTGTGGGGGGGATGCACAAACAGTAGCTTGAATGCAGCCCTTTAGAGTTGGAGCTGTAAGCAGGGACTGAAGGGTCAGAATGGCAGAACATGCAGAATAAGCTATCCTTTACATCAGGGGACAGTTGTTCCTGGCTTCTTTGGATACCCTGCAAGAAATTATATCTGAGCTTAACAATACTATGGATGAAATTAAAACTAGAACTGAAGCCGTTATGTTGATACAGAAATGGTTTGACGCTGAACTGGAGTCAAGTGACAAAGGTGTCATTGCAATATTGCCTTTAGAAGAAGTGTTTGGTGATAAGATTGGAGATAAAACATCAGTACCAAAAGAAAGCGGTACATCAGTCCCAAAGAAAGCAGTATATCAGCCGAGAGTCTGAAGAATAGTAATATTGCTAATAAAGAGAAATCTTATCAAGTGCGTTACCACAAAGAATTCAAGATAAGTGGACAAAGTGACCTTAAGTCCGGTATCCCTTAAACAATTCTTGTAAGACAAGCATGTCAAAGGGTTATCGAGAGGTCGAGATATTGGATGGTATTATCAGAGCAATACCTCAATCGTCAGGCCTAAGAAACTATCTAGAGGGGAGACGTGACCTTACACTCCCTAGAGTATGCCAAATACTCAGAAACCACTATCAAGAAAATACCGCAACGGAACTCTATAATGAACTTGGCAGTATTACACAGGGATTGAAAGAGGGTCCATGTAAATTTCTGATGAGTGCGATGGACATTCGGAACAAAATAACTTTCGCTAGCGGTGAAAATGGCACCGAACTAAATTATAGTGGAGAGCTTGTAAACGGGTTGTTCAAACGCACAGTAGATACGGGACTTCATGACTTGGCAATAAGCCAAGAATTTCGACTATTATTACAAACTGGATCAGCTGATGAGCAACTTCTTGAAGGACTAACGCAAATAGTTTTGCGTGAAAATGAACGAAAATCCAAACTCGTACGGACATCAAACAAACTAGTTGAACTGAATGTGGCATCACAGATTGACATGTCAGATAATAAATCGGCGAAGGCCAAAGTTAAGGATAGTGCTCCGCCAAAGGAAAACGGACTAGTATCTGAAGTGAATGCCTTAAGGGCTGAACTAGCGGAAATGCGGGAGTTAATTAGAAGTAAACCAGCAAATACATTGGACAGTGAACCACCGTATGGGCAGCGACAGCAAATACCTTGACCTAGAGCATTCAGATCTAGGACATGCCATGAGTGCCAAAGAAGGAACGAACGGAATTGCTATCATTGCTGGAAGTGTGGAGGAGATGACCATATCACGAGGAATTGTCAAGTACCGGATGACAAGAGACAGGGAAACATTTCCGGGCCACCCCAGAGGGACAGGTAGTGGCCCAGATGACATTTCGAGGTCACAATAGTAGAACGAACAGTGTGTATCATGCGAACAAGAAAATGTAAACTTAAAACTATGTTCTGGTTGTAAAGTAGCAACATACAGCAAACTGTAAAGGGATTCAAAATGATTACAGTTTAGGCAATTGCATTGAAAATATTCAAAATATTAAGGGACATGTGTATGGTGTTTCTCCAAATACAAAGAGCAAGGTAATTACGGTTGTTGGTGGCACCTGTGTGGTTACTTGTAATATTAGTGGTGTAAACTTAGATGTTTTATGGGACACGGGGCTCAGGATTCACTTGTGACCATGACTGGTTACATGAAAATTTTGCTAGCACGGATGTTAGGAAAATAGATGAACTTACTGAGGGTGGCCTTGACGTTTACTCGGCTAATGGTACAGCCATTCCATTTGAAGGTTGGGTAGAAATAGTTGTAAAATTGGAGTCTTGTGATGCAAGCATACATGTACCATTTCTAGTTACCAAAGCTCCTCTGAACAGGCCTATATTAGGATATAACGTTATAAAGTCTTTATTACAGGATATCCCGAATGACTATAGGACAGGTATTCTTGCATCATCGATGCCCTCATTAGAAATGGAACAGAAAAGGGCATCTGCAGTTGTGAAACTAGTCTTGGGAAGTGAGTGTGATTCAGTTGGACAAGTGACAGTGGGACACAAAAGTTTAGTCATACCAGAGAAATCTTCAGAACGATTGAAATTTAAAGTGAGAGGACCAGCTAGACATATGGGGACTCATGCGTTGTTTGTGTCATCTATTAGTACAGGGACATTGGGAATTGAAGCTAGTGAAACATTAGTGAAAGTAAGTAGTGGAAGGACATGTTCAGTCAGACTACTATCAACAAATCCTACCAGCAAGAGTATAGTCCTACGACGTGGAACTGAACTTGGTATCCTGGAACCAGTTTGCTCTGTAGTGTGTATGGCAACACTATGTGAACCAAGGATGGAACAGGATAGACAGGGAATAAATACGGCAGCTATGGAAAGAAACAGTGAACAAACTAGAGTGGAGCGATTTGACCCACCTTTTGATCTCGGCCAGAGCAACTTGAATGAGGATCAAAAACACATTGTAAGGAAGCTATTGAGAGAGGAGTGTGATGCATTCTCAAAAAGTGATGATGATATTGGTTTCATATCAGATTTGCAAATGGATATGAAACTTAAAGATGATAAGCCAGTGTAGAGTTCCTATACATCAATTCCTAAGCCATTATACCAAGAAGTGAAGGACTACATACAAGACCTCATTAACAAAAATTGGGTCCGAAGATCTAGAGTACCATACTCAAGTGTAGTTGTATGTGTTCGGAAGAGAGATAGTAGCCTTCGCTTATGTATTGACTACTGAAGGTCAAAACGGTGCATAACCAACAACCGATTCCGAAGGTCACTGATGATTTAAATGGACTTGCTGGCAGCAGATGATTCTCTCTTTTGGATCAGGGGAAGGGTTACCACCAGGGTTTTATCACTGAAGAGTGCCGTCAGTATACAGCATTTGTGACACCTTGGGGGCAATACTAGTGGAACAGGATTCCGTTTGGTCTTTGTGGTGCTCCTGGAGTTTTTCAGAGATTTATGAACGAGTGTTTAGAGGGCTTAAGAGATAACATTTGTCTGCCATATCTGGATGACGTTCTCGTTTACAGTGGCACATTTGAGGACCATGTCAATCATCTTCGACAGGTGCTGAGACGACTACAAGGTGCTGGAGTTAAGTTGAAACCAACTAAATGTAAGATGTTTACCCAGAGTGTACGTTATTTGGGTCATTTAGTTACTCAGGATGGCTATAATATGGATCCTAGCGACGTTGAAGCTGTCACAAGTTTGAAGGATCGTGAGATTAAGACAGTGGGTGATGTGAGAAAACTCATCGGGTTCATTGGGTATTATCATCGTTACATTCCAGACTTTTCCAGACGTGCTAAAACATTTATGATCTCCTACGGGATGGTAGAGGTGCAAAGAAATCGCACAAGAAAACCACTGGAAAAAGGGCAGGTCAGAGTTCATCATGCAAAAAGATTCAATGGACTTCGGGAACACAAGGGTATTCTGAAAGATTCAATCAATTTGCTTATACAACCTCCAGTGATGGCTTGCCCAAATTTTAGTCGTTTTTTGTGGTCCATATAGATGCGTCACAGGAAGACCTGGGTACTGTTTTATACCAAGAGCAGGTAAACAAGAAGTTGGCAGTTGTGGCATATGGTTCTAGAACGTTGAATCCATCAGAACAAAACTACCACATGCAATCTGGGAAATTAGAATTTCTTGCTCTCAAATGGGCCAGATCCGAGAGTTTCAAGGACTATCTTTACTATGCACCTGATTTTGTCGTTTACAGCGATAACAACAATCTCCAATACATATTCACATCGGCAAAGTTAGATGCAGCCAGACTGAGATGGGTACAAGATCTAGCTGACTTTAAGTTTACCATAAGGTACAAACCTGGTAGGAGTAATCAAGATGTGGATGGTCTAAGTCGGATGCCTCTGGATGTGGAACAAATTGAAAGTCAATTTCCACGGATAAGTAAGCCCGACATCATTGGAAGTGTGGTAAATACTCTGAGTACCGAGGAAATAGCAGCTTTATCTCCTATTACCTTAGAGTCTCTCAAACAAGAAGAAATCATGTTGGGTGCTATGACCATTGAATCGTTGGAACCACAGAATATTTTAGATGCGCAAAAAGAGGATAAACCCATTGCTATTGCAAGGTCTTTTGTGGAACGGGGAAAAGATCCTTCTAAATTAGATACAAAGAATTTCGATGTTGAAACAAAGATCTTATTACGTGATTTGCCCAGGTTACAGATTGATACTGAAGTATTGCTTAGACGGAAAGTTCATTCACCGGAAGAAGGGACAGTACTGCAGCTTGTTTTGCCAAGTAAATACAGGAAGCAGGTATTATTTCAGCTCCACAATGATATGGGACATATCGGATCAGACAGAGTCCTCAACCTTGCATGGTCCAGATTTTCTTGGCCCAGGATGGCTGGTGATATTTGTCAGTACGTCACCAAGGAATGCGAATGTATTAAAAGTAAGAAACCAGACACACAGCTCAAAGCACCACTACAGCCGATAGTATTTAATGATTTTGTGTGTAGGTTTGGAATGCCACACCGACTCTATCATGATCAAGGCCGGGAATTGAAAATACATTTTTCCATCAATTACAAAATCTAACAGGGATAGGCAAATACAAGACGACTCCGTATCACCCTGAGGGAAATGGACAGGTAGAACGTTTCAACCACAAGTTATTCCAAATGCTTCGAACATTACCAGCTGAGGATAAACAGGACTGGAAATCTCATCTCAGTAAGATGGTTCATGCTTATAATTGCACACGTCATGAGTCAACGGGTTATTCACCCTTTCATCTTCTTTTTGGAAGGCATCCACTTCCACTTCCAGTGGATATGATATTTCAGAAACAAAACACTAGGGATGGAGATACATCAAGATCTCACTTCGTCCAAAATGGGCTGAACGAATGAAATCAGCTTACGATATAGCATCAAGGAACATTGCCAGATCTGCTGAAAAAGGCAGAAACCATCATGATGCTAAAAGACTAACTGCTGAACTAAAAGCTGGTGATCGTGTGCTCGTGCGAAATGTAGCGCGGAAAGCAGGACCTGATAAGTTACGATCGTATTGGGAAGAGGATGTTTATATGGTATTGAAGAAAATTAATGAGGACATACCAGTGTATGAAGTACAAAAAGAGAATCGTAAGGGACGAATTCGTAGGCTGGACAGGAATCTCCTTTTACAGTGCAATTGTTTACCTTTTGATGTATAAAGGAAACAAATACTTGCCAGAAGGTTTTGGAAAAGAAGGATCGCAAACCACTGCTTATTCAAAACTCTACAAGTTATTCTGACCATGATATTATTGTGGAGACAACATTGAATCCGATGGCAGAGATATTC
The DNA here is from genome assembly GCA_030159075.1 of Atrina japonica. Classification (NCBI taxonomy): domain Eukaryota; kingdom Metazoa; phylum Mollusca; class Bivalvia; order Pterioida; family Pinnidae; genus Atrina; species Atrina japonica. The sequence goes on from BROG01000632.1 coordinate 204,376, forward strand.
GTGCCACAAAGTGCAACGGACAAAACACTAGGCTAAATGATGGCAATATATCTTCACATAATAATACCAGCAATAGTGCGCCCGAGAACCAACAGTCAGAGGTGTCAGGAAATAGTAAACGTGAATCAGATATTGGCTATTCATCAGTGGACCAACAACTCGATGATACTGAACACGGTGATGATGAAACAGATGATGACTTGGTTGTGATTACATCAAACAGGAGGTCAAAGACTCGTCGACCACCAACGCGCTTTACTTACAATGCGTTTGGGGAACCTACATATACATATTAGGTTGTTAGTAAATAATTTCTAAGTCAGGAGTAGGTAGATGGGTTGTTTTTAGTTTGTTAGTTTACACATTTCCGCAATGTCCAATTGAATTTTTCTAGTCATTTGATACAAGTATCTCTTGTTATTGTGATAAATTGTAGGGGATAAACCTTTCATTATACTGTAGGTGTCCGGGAACTTTCACAGATAGGATATTCTATGGTGGCTATCTTAGAACAACATAGCATATTATCAGTGTGTAATTGATGATTGATCATCAGAATGGCCAACTGGTAACAAACGCAGAATGAACTAGTTATTCTTGTTGCTATTGTATTGTTCTTACAATTGATGTTTTAATAAGGCAGACCTTTATGCTACATGTTGAGTATAGGTCGGGTATTGATACTTTTGAATGTATACGATATGTAGATAATTTGGTTAGATGTGTACCTGAAACGACATTTATTTTGGCGGGGAGAGTGCGACAGAAGAAATGGTGTCATGTAAAGCTACCCCTATTTTTTATATTTCATTTTCTTGTCTGATTTGAATCTAGGATGGATAGCTCAGTAAAGTCTATGTAGGAGTTAAATAAGCTACATAGGGGAAGTTGCACTAGAGACATGCGTATTCCTTAAGTTATCTAAGCTACATAGGGGGAGTTGCGCTATAGACATGCGTATTCCTTGGCGCCATTAAACATGTTTCATTCTGTTCATTTATTCCTCCTTACAGAGTGCAGGACATATGAGTAACAATATATTTTATATATATATATATATATATATATATATATATATATATATATATAATATATATATATATATATATATATATATATATATAAACTTATCCATTAAATTTATCTGACAAAAAATTGAACATCATTTTTATCTTGTTGACACAGTAGATATGCTACAATGTCCCTATATCAAGGTCGTAACTAGGATCCGAAAAACAGATGGGTACAGAAAATTGAATAACTCTGTTTCCAAACATTTCATGATATATTTAAAATATATATATATATATATATATATATATATATATATATATATATATATATATATATATATATATATATATATTTCTCAGATGCCTCATCTGCCTCATAAATAGTTACGGTGTTGTAGCATCGACTTTCCCCCCAGGAAAATAGGTCCGGGTTAGACTTCCTTATAGGGAAGAAAAAGCGCCCCAGCATATAATTTTCCCCATACACAAAATAATTACAGGGTTTCCCCCTGGACGGAAAATCATCCCTGGTGTAGAATTTCCCCCTATTGTTTCCGGATTTCAAAATAGAAAATATATGTGCTTTTAAAACTGTTTGGCATAATGTTCGTAAGAAGAAGTACAATAATCACGATTATAATTTTGTTTGTTTGTTTGTTTGTTTATGTATTTGACAAGCAAAGCGAACATTAACAAATCGGAGATATGTTCTCTAAATTATTTATTTATTCTCAACTTAATGTATGTATCAATGAAATAAATCGACAATGATTTCAGTAAATTTAATGAATTTAATACCAGATTTCACAATTTCAGTTATTTTATTTTTTAACCAAAATTTAAAGTTGATCTGTTAGTCTTTGGCGTATATGGATTGATAGATTTGTAGTAACAGAACTGAAAACAGATAGATAGCTAATCCTGCGATAAGGGGAGCATGCTGTCATGTTGAAGGAAATTTTATACTGGGCGCTTTTCCGATGGAGGGGAGGGGAGGGCCTGGGCCCGTTCTTCCGGGGAGAGTCTATGCTACTAAAACGGCCCAGTAGTTCATATTTCTGTTACACGTTTACAGTGGTTAATTAATTAACCTAATTTTTATGTAAAACTCTAAAATCACAATTTTATTTGAGATGGAGTTCTCAAATAAATTGTACCATCATGACAAAAACAAAGAAATCTTGAAGAATTGTGGTGCTGCCGACATCTTGAAGAATTGTAATGCCACCAACATCTTCATTTCAAATAATTATCACTGCTAACAAACCAGACGATTGCTACTCTTTTTTTAACACCCCATACCTGTCTATTAATTCTAAATGTTAACTAGGTATATTATAAATAACACGCAGCGCGCGCGTGAATGTTTCTATTTCAATATATAGGCTATACGACGATAGCAATGACGTAAAACCAGACGACCGTTTCCAACTGAATAGCGTATACAAATATAGATCCTGTTATAGTCTAATAAATAAATAGCTTACAGAAATCATAAATAGCTATTTTTAGATTTGAATGATGATTATTAAGTAATCTGACTTAAGTTAGCGGACAATGTGTAAATAGTAGGTTTACATTGTTTGAAATGTATGTCAATTCAAAAAAACATTTCTAAAGGAGAACTCTTTAGTAAAATTATATTAATCGAGCTTAAAAGACATTTAATAAATGCCGTGGTGTATATAGACCTTGTGACGTAGACTATAAAAGTAAAGTATCGCCTATTGAAAGTTGTAAACAATTATAAGTAAACGCGCACATATTTAAATTATACATAATGATTGATATTAAAGGGTGCATTAGCTGTTTTTACCAACAAAAAAGGTATTTCGATTTTTTTTCTACTTTTACTACTTGTACTTTATGTACAATAACAAATAAGAGCTATACACAGGCATAAACAATCTTATATTCCTATATATGTTGTGAAAATAAAGTCAGGTCCAGTTTGGTATATAAGTGCCAAACCTGGGCTTCTCAAGCAATTTTTCCCAATATACATGTATATAGGAATTTAAGAATATGTATGCCTGTGTATATCTCTTTTTTGTTATTGTATATAAATCTAAGTTGTAAAAATGGGGGAAAACTGAGGAAAACACAGGTAATGCCCCTTTAAGTAACAAGAACGTATTAATTTGTGTGGTATTCAATGTACACTTTTTCATATATGTTTTGTAGTTATCTATTTCAGGCTATCACCAAGCTCCTATGTTTTGCTTTTTATATTTACCGACCACTAAGTTTGTCGTGTTTTTATATTTACCATCCACTAAATTGTCATGTTTTTATATCTACTCACCACTAAGTTATCATGATTTTACATCTACTCACCACTACGTGGTCATGATTTTATATCTACCGATCACTAAGTTGTTATGTTTTTTATATCTACTCACCACAAAGTTATCATGTTTTATATCTACTCTCCATTAAGTTGTTATGTTTTATATCTACTCACCACTAAGTTATCATATTTTTATATCTACCAACCACTAAGTTGTCATACTTTTTATATTTACCGACCACTAAGTTTGTCGTGTTTTTATATTTACCATCGACTAAACTGTCATGTTTTTACGTCTACTCACCACTAAGTTATAATGTTTTTATATCAACTCACCACTACATGGTCAAATTTTTAAACTTAAACTAAGTTGTCATATTTTTATATTTACTGACCACTAAGTTGTCATTTTTTTTATTTACGGACCACTAAGTTGTCTTATTTTTATATTTACTGACCACTCAATTGTCATGTTTTTATATTTCTTGACAACTAAGTTGTCATGTATTTATATCTATAGACCACAAATTGTCATGTTTCTGTATTTACTGACCACACAGTTGTCATGTTTTTATATCTACTCACCACTACGTGGTCATGATTTTATATCTACCGACCACTATGTTGTCATGTTTTTATATTTCCTGACAACTAAGTTGACATGTATTTATATCTATAGAACTAAGTTGACATGTATTTATATCTATAGACCACAATGTAGTCATGTTTTTTATGTTTACTAACCACTAAGGTGTCACGTTTTTATATATATCGAGCATTAAATTGTCATGTTTCTGTATTTACTGACCACAAAGTTGTCATGCTTTTATATCTACTCACCACTAAGTTATCATGTGTTTATATCTACTCACCACTACGTGGTCATGTTTCTATATCTACCGACCACTAAGTTGTCATGATTTTTATATCTACTCACCACTAAGTTGTCATGTGTTTATATCTACTCACCACTACGTGATCATGTTTCTATATCTACTCACCACTAAGTTGTCATGATTTTTATATCTACTCACCACTAAGTTGTCATACTTTTATATTTACCGACCACTAATTTGTCATGTTTTTATATTTACCGACCACTCAGTTGTCATGTTTTTATATTTACTGACCACTAAGTTGTCATATTTTATATCATATCATGTTTTATATTTATCAACCACTAAGTTGTCATGTTTTTGTATTTACCGACCACTCAGTTGTCATGTTTTTATATTTACCACCACTAAGTTGTCATATTTTTATATCATGTCATGTTTTATATTTATCAACCACTAAGTTGTCATGTTTTTGTATTTACCGACCGCTCAGTTGTCATGTTTTTATATTTACCGAGCACTAAATTGTCATGTTTTTGTATTTATTGATCACAAAGTTGTCATGTTTTATATTTACCAACCACAAAGTTGTTATGTTTTTATATTTACCGACCACTCAGTTGTCTTATTTTTATATTTGCTGACAACTAAGTTGTCATGTATTTATATTTGCTGACAACTAAGTTTCGTGTATTTATATCTATAGACCACAATGTTATTATGTTATAATGTTTACCACCACTAAGTTGTCATATTTTTATATATGTTTCCGACCACTAAGTTGTTATGTATTTACTGACCACTATACTGTTATGTTTCTATATTTACCGATCACTAAGTTACTATGCGTTCATATTTTACTCACTACTCTCTGGTCATGTTTCTTGTATTTACACAGTCACCACTAAAATGTCATATTTTTATTTCTGTATGTATCCATCAAGTTAATGTAAAAACTAAATATGACACAAATGTCATGACACAAATGGTATGGTAAAGCAAATTATATATGACCTGCCTTACCTGACATTTAAAAAAATGATACTTCTCAGAATCCCACTTTGCATTAACTATTTTTTCATCTTTATATCTGTAAGATGAAGCAAGGAGTTTGGATTATCATTCCCAAAGACATGGTCATCATAGCATAAATCGTCTGACTGATTGGTAATCAATTTCAAACAGACTTGTCAATTTCCGACTTTATTTCAGTTCACGGAATAAGAAATATATTACATGTACATCGTGATAAATTGATGAGTTCAAAAAGTAAACAAACAAAAACAAATAAACAAAACACAAACAAGGGGCAACTTTACACCTGGGAGCCACACTATAGAACATACTTGTTGTTTTTTGTTTGATTTCAATTTTTGAAAAATTGAAAGTGAGTACAAACTTACAATTGTGAACTAATTTTCAATATGCCAAAATTGAAAGTGAATAGATTTTCTGGCCCTTAATGAAATCATAGGATATCTAAACTGGAAAAACAGCAAAAATAATCAACACATACAAAAATAATCCAGTTAAGTGTATCAATTGTTCATAAACTCAACACGGTCAATATAAATCATAACAAACACGGTAAATATAAACCACAACAAAATAACAAACACGGTAAGTGTAACCCACGACAAAATAACAAACACGGTAAATATAAACCACAACAAAATAACAAACACGGTAAATATAAACCACAACAAAATAACAAGCACGGTAAATATAAACCACAACAAAATAACAACCACGGTAAATGTAACCCACAACAAAATAACAAGCACGGTAAATATAAACCACAACTTAATTAATCATTACGGGATGCATGAGAGGTCTTTTTAAAATATCTAAAATGTCTCTAAAAGTGTCAAGTCGGTAAAAATAAACCACAACAAAATAACAAACGGTAAATATAAACCACAACAAAATAACAAACACGGTAAATGTAAACCACAACAGATTAACAAACACGATAAATATAAACCACAAAAAATAACAAACAGTAAATGTAAACCACAACAAAATAACAAACAGTAAATGTAAACCACAACAAAATAACAAACACGGTAAATGTAAACCACAACAAAATAACAAGCACGGTAAATATAAACCACAGCAAAATAACAAACACGGTAAAAATAAACCACAACAAAATAACAAGCACAGTGAATATAAACCACAACAAAATAACAAACAGTAAATGTAATCTACAACAAAATAACAAACACGGTAAATGTAAACCACAACAAAATAACAAGCACGGTAAATGTAAACCACAGCAAAATAACAAACACGGTAAAAATAAACCACAACAAAATAACAAGCACAGTGAATATAAACCACAACAAAATAACAAACACGGTGAAAATAAACCACAGCAAAATAACAAGCACGGTAAATATAAACCACAACTTAATTAATTATTAGGGGATGCATGAGAGGTCTTTTTAAAATATTGATACTGTATACCTGAAAATTTTTGCTCCAGTGTAATTTCCGCTATTTTCGTCCTTCGTTGAGAAAGCGAATTTAAAATGAAAGCTGAACAATTGAAGCACGGACACACGTGTCATCCATTAGACTATCGTGATTTAGGGCGAATTTAAGATGGGGCGAATATTTTCTGTCGTAAAGGGGCGATAATAACCAGGGGCAGGGGCGAACAATTCAAGCTATACACTACTTCAATCTCTTCGTTTAAATATGCATGATTACATCTCAAGGTTACAGAAATACAGAACCTAAACAATGCTGGCAAAACCAGGCAATCATCATTTTCATTTATGTTACAGTGTCTTTACCAGGACTAATGGAATTTAAATTCAAAATCCAATTGAATTCAAGAACAGAGCGGAAAGATATACCAAAAATCAGTATTTGCCGGAATATTTGAGACTAATGTTTGTATCCCTATTCTAATATGCGCCCTTTTGCACATGCGTATCTTCCTTTCATTCCTTCAATTACCCTCTGTGTTTTTCACAACCCGGAAATAAATCGGTAACCCTTTCAACCTTATGTTTTATAGATGGTACGCTCTATTCTATTGTTTAGACTGGTCTATTGTGGTCTGTAGGGTTGAAAGGGTTAATAATTGGAATTTGAAACATATTGTTTTTACAAAACTGATATTTTGACTTAACTACCCGAAAATCTACGAAAGAGTACCTTTAATAAGGGATTCTTCCATACTTATTACTGGTAAAATACTGCGAAATATATTGGAACTAGACATATAAAATATTCGAATGATAATTTTATATTTGAATATTTGACATTTACTATTTATTCCCGAATATTTGCCATTTACTATTCATTTGCGAATATTTGTCATTTACCATTCATTCGCGAATGTTCGCCATTTACTATTCATTTGCAAATATTCCGCCATTTACTATTCATTCACAAATATTTACCATTTACTATTCCAGGTATTCACTCGCAAATATTTACCATTCACTATTCATTTGCGAATATTTACCATTTTCTATTCATTCGCGAATATTTGCCATTTACTATTCATTCGCGAATATTTACCATTTACTATTACCGTATTCGGCCGTGTATAATCCGCACTCTTTTCACTCTAAAATTTGTCTGAGGCAGGGGGGTGCGGATAATACAGTACTACAGAATCTTAGGACATTTTTTCCGCAGGAACTACTGCATGAGATTCGATGTGGGTGGTAAGCCTGACAAAGTTTTTTCGTAATAACGATGTACGAGTCAATGTATATCATCATTTATGTCTACAGTGACGGTGAATAAATCAATAAATGAATCTTGTTGTCTTTTATTTTTGTGTGTTTCAGTTTACAAATAGGCTAGACTACACAGGCACTCGAACATTCGTTTCAGCTGTATTCAAAACTCCGTCTTATATTATACTTAGCCTACATGGCAACATTTTACCAACATTTTGTTTTAATTATAAGATTTTACGATACACTGTATCTAATACTATTACTAATTCTACCCAAACACTAATAATGGATTTATAATGCTATCATTTGCTCAATTTTAAATTGTTATCAAAGTGAGCAAATAACAGTATTATAAATTATAAATATTGTCAATAATTACAAATAAATGGAATGTGAAAACTTTGTTAATGAATAATGTATCGGACATACAGATCTATAAAACAAACTCTATATATATATATATATATATAGTCGATTCCACTTAATTGCATACCTGATAATTGCATATTCCTGTTTATTGCATAAGAACTCAAAATACAAAACCATTTCTTATCGCTAATATGCGAAATATTCCTTTTAAATGCATAGGTTTACCCTTTCATCCCTACAGACTGCAATAGACTGGTCTTAAACAACAGAAAAGAATATACCACTCAGAAACTCTGGGATGATTGGGTTAAACCAAGAATTCCTGTTAATCGCATAAAATATTCTCCAAAATGGGGAAAAATGTAGTGATTAAGGTAAAATAATATATATATATATGGAAATACTATTTAATAGAAACAAGAACATACATAACTATGTGTTATGAAAATTTTGCTTTCATGACATTATTTTACCCTAATGTTTAATGGTAATCTATTACTCGTGTACCTAATATGTTTATAATAGTATTATACATGTATATACAAATGAAAGTAATTCCAATAAAATTTAATGTCCTCCAAAGGAAGTATCAGTATGCGAAAAAACAGAAAAACAGTGCACTGGAGCTTTGTATTGTGCAGACTTAATACTATGTAACTGATATACATATTGCCGTCTTTCACTTGATAAAGGCCAAGTGGCCGAAAATTTGTGAAATTTGAGTGTTTTTCTGTTTTTTTTTTTACAAATGAAAAGACTAAACGAAGAAGAATCATCATTGTTCACTAAAATACACTTTTCCTGTCAATTGCATATTCCATCCAACATTTTGGCTATGCAATTAAGAGGAATCCAATATATATATATATATATATATATATATATATATATATATATATAAAATCAGCTATTTCATTATACTCTGTCAAAATATTAATGCCTTTTAGGTGTTAACAGGTGATAAAAAAAAACCACCATCAAATGTGGACTTTGGTACGTAAATGACAGGCCTGAAATTAATCAATTACAACATATCCCAGTTATCATAGCACAGATTCATGCTGGGAAATCAGTTGGCATCCAATAAAATCCATGCAACCAAATCTGAATTTTTCAACATGCAAATTTAAATGAATCACAAAAGCAGGATGAGCAATAATATTTATTTTAAATAAGACAATAATTACAAAAATAATAATACAATTTAATGCCACATGATCAATTAAAAAATTGGTCCATTCTGACGAGGCAACCACACCAAATAAATGAAATCAACATGAAAAAAGAATGTTAGAAAAATGGAGATGATTTACAAAAAATATCTATAACAGGCTAATGCCCCTTTAACTGCAGATTCACCATTCCTTTGACAGTGTGACAAGACGGATGAACAAATGGCGGGTATTAGATAACCAATTATTGGTTACTGAGAGTTTGACAATGAGCTGACATTGGATCAATGTCTGTCACTGACAATGTGCTGACATCAACAAAATGTCACTGACATCAACAAAATGTTGCTGACAATGAGCTGACATCTACAAAATGTCACTGACAATGTGCTAATATCAACAAAATGTCACTGAGTTGATATTAACTTGGTGCCTTTCTAATGAAGTGCTGAAATCAGCTCAAGTCTCTTAACAAAGTGCTGACATTAAATTGGTGTCATTGCCAAGGTGACGACTTTAACTTGGTGTATTCAACAAGGTGATGACATTAACTTAGTGTCACTGCATATCAATACAATTAATATCATTGAAGTAATTTAGTACCAGCCTAGATCAGTTCCATTTTCTGAACTAAGTATGTAATTACACATGTAAATAAAGGAACACCAATGAAATGTATGACTAAATGTATGTATATATTCAGACATATGACATCACATCACACATGTGTAACAATTTTCTGACATTTAATTTGACATTAATCTGACATCAGGTTTATACATAACCTCCTCTTTTAGTTTGAGAATTTGATCCGATATTATAACATCCTATTTACAGTGTGTATAATTTTCTAGTCTGAGCCGACATTGTTATATCACCACATATGCATAAGGTATAAATTCTGAACTATGACACTGCTATAACGTCAAAATATTTGCTATGCACGACATCATAGTTTGACATCTGACTTATGTCAAGACACATTTGTCATGTAATGTGACAATATGCTGACATCATAATTACATTACATGTAGAACTATATCCGGACATTTTTGTCATGTAATGTGACAATATGCTGACATCATAATAACATTACATGTAGAACTATATCCGGACATCTGACAATATGCTGACATAAAAAATACAATATGTGTAAAATAATATCCCAATTTATTTTATTCATCTAATCTGACTTTATTTCTTAAGTATTAGTTGATTCCAATAAATCAACACTATAATCACTTGTTCCCTGAGGTTAATACGCAGAAACTTAAAAGAAAAAAAAATATGTAAGAAAAATATTTTTTTACCTTAAAATAATAAAATAAATATTCAATATTTCAAGACATTTAGCACACTAACGTACACACAGAAAACCATTAGCACTGGTTACAGTAAAATGAGCTCAGATCACCATGCAAATAATAAACAGAACTGCACAGGAATAAGCTGACCTGCAATAGGTTGAGCTGAGCTGTAAAGAGTTACAATTGGCTAACATGTATTAGTATAAAGCTGAGCTGTAAAGATTAGCTGAAAATTAACATGTATTTAGATGAGCTGAGCTGTAAAAAGTTACTATCAGCTGACATGTATTAGTATAAGCTGAGCTGTTCTGGTTTATGATAAGCTGATCTGCAGTAGGATGAGTCAAGCTGCTTAGGGTACAATTAGCTGATGATCAGTAGGATAAGCATGGCTGAACAGGGTTATAATAAGCTGGCCTAAGTTACAATGAGCGAAGCTATAAAAGGTTACAAAAAGCTGACCTACGTTACAATGAGGAACAAGTATATAATAAAATGGCCTACATTAGGATAAGCTGAGCTACACAGGCTTATACTAAGCCAACCTTGATTGAGATGAGCTGAGAAGTATGTTGTTACAATTGGCTGGCCTGTCTTTGGATAAGAGTTATGATAAGCCGACCTGTATTAAGGTAAACTAAGAGGCACATTGTTACGACAGACTGGCCTGTATAAGTATAAACTTCACAGAAGCCTACAATAGCTATCTCAAACCTGGCATCCCAATTTTTACAGACTGTATAAATAACGTGACACTGGTAGTCACCTTAAACTTTCTGATAAATCTCACATCAGCAAAAAGCAAGGGGCTCATTTTTGACAAATCATGGTAAATACTGAATTTGTAACCTGACAAACTAAGATTTATGTTTATTAGAATTGTCCAAAAATTGCTCTATCTGTTCCTTATATATTTCTAATAATTCAAGTGCCAAATAACCATCCCCTTGACTTGTTGCTTTTTGGGTGACATTTTATAATAAATTCATTTTATTTTAATAATTCATTTTATCTCAATATCACGTCAAATTTATACAGGTTTACATGACAATCAGGAGTGAATCTAAAATTGTTGAAATTTCTCACTCTTTTTTTGTTTGTTTGATGTCACATTCAACAATTTTTCAGGTATTTTGGTGTCAGTCATTTTTTAATGGGGAGGAGAGAACCTGGTTACAAGAACACTGGGTTGCTACTAGTAAACTGGCTTTCTTTCTTGCAAAATCAGTTTAGATTCCAGTTGTGTTCAAACCTGTACTAGATATGAGGGACTTCATGATTTAAAGAATTTTGCTCTAACCACTTGGTACCGGAGACGACTCTACTGAAATAGCATCTACTGATAATGATTATGTATAATAATTTGTTCACTTTTGTCACAACAGTATTTTCAAAGTATATACAGTGTTTGTTCTTCTCAGACCTAAACACCATCGTCATAAAACCACAGTCTGGAATCGGTATGCTCTTTCCTACCCGTGGTCTCATGCAGCAGAAATATCTTGTACATATTTTTATTATTCATGAAGCCTCAGCCAACGCGAGTAAACAGTGCTCGCATTAGCCAACCAATCAGATTGAGGCTTTCAATTTCAGGTTTGTATTGGATCAACAGACTATGCGATAACTTCCGCTGCCGATCACAACTACTGTGATTGGATAAATTGGACAACACCTACTCCTTATAAATATTCATTAGGTACAAGACATTTCAGTCGCAGGAGACCAATGGTAGGAAACAGCATAGTGATTCCGGACTGTGGTTTTACAACGATGACCTCAAGACATACATTCAAATCACACTGATACTCAGTGTTATAAACCCAGTAAGTAAAATGAACTTATGTAACATGAAAACAGTGCCACACAAATTGAGTTGTGAACAAAAATTTCAAATATTTAAAAGACATTGAAAATAGCTATAAAATTTAAATGGAATTGGTTTCCTGGAACATTTCAATATGTACTTAAAGCAGCATAACTTACATTTCAGAAATGAAAAATTCTAATGGCTGTGTTTCATTTCTGAGCCAAGTAATCAATGAACTTCAAATGTTCTAAGTATGGTCATACACAAGACTATTGCTGTCAAAGAAACCTCGAAGCTTGACCCCTACCATTTATAAAATACATTCTAGCACAGGTAAAAGTCTGTTACACACAGCTTAAAATTTTAGTCTTTTATTGCTAAATAATGGCGAAATTGCACTTACAACAAATTCTTTTTGCATTTTACAACTTGATTTAAGGGCCGTTTTTAGATTAAAAGGGCAATTGTAAATTGAAAATTTGCAATTATTCACACTAAGAAAATTAAATGACATTGTACTTCCCACTAGGTACCAATTTTTACTTTTCAAAATGATACATGACCTTGGACTTGAACTTTTCCAACATTCAATTTCCTTGGGAAAACCATTTCCCTATGGTGTGTCCTATTAATTTACAAAACACCAAGTAATTTTCTTTTTCAATACATATGTTGAAAAATAAAAAGAATAGGATGAAAAATGTAAAAACATTTTACCATAATCTTGAACAACTAAAGAACAAAATTCAAAATGAAAAACGAGTTTGATAAATCGTAAAGTTCTTGTTGGAATTGAAGCAAACACTTCTCTTGGATTTTTTTTTTTCATTATGCATACTTATATTTGATTGAATGTTTTAACATTATCAGCTACCATATACGGATTTATCCTGTAAATAAGACCGGAAATGTTGTTTATCACTTGTCGTATACACTACAGCTGTATTCGGTCAGTGACGGATATCAAACATGCAATTTTCTTCTACACTTGTCTGGTGACATTCAACTTGTAGTTTACAGTTGGAATGACTTCGTACATCCTATAGAATTTTACATATTTTGTAAAATATTCTTGGGCAAAGTGGCGGCACCCATATTGCCTCCAATACACAAAAACTGCGGTCTTAATAAATCTATTAGCAATAATAGGTTACAGGGTTACAAGTTAACTCTGGTCGGGAAAATGACAATTCTCGCCAGTGTCGTCTTAACCCTCATCCAAATACAACCTGCATTTTATGACACTTACCATCTTTTCTCGATATAGACTGTTGTTTCACTTAACCATACAGCTGCCAGCTTGTTTGTAACCTTTTTATTATACAGTGTACGTATTTCACTTCATTTTTGTTTTCGATGAATTTCCAGAATAATTTTTTGGAAAATTACATTTGATGTGACATCCTTTCTTATGTTGTATGAGATATTTACCAGAAGAAATGGAAAAGAATATATTACTATTTTATACACATGAAACAAATATAACAAGGTACACAGCAAAAACAATATATATCCCAACTATGAGAGATTTAACCTATTAACCCCTAAAGATACATTTGGACTGGTCTAAGACATTGATTACCAGAAGAGTCCATTGTTTTTTCAGGGGTTAATGAGTTAACAAAGAATAAATACTGGAGAAATATTTGCCATCATTGTGCACTAAAACCAGTGGTATGTAAGTTTGGTATGTGTGGGTTAAGAAATAAATGACATTTTTGTATGAAATGTTTGAACTTCCTCTTCTTCATATAAAGTGCAGATTTAGAAATAACTATGGAATGTTTTGTCGGTCCATAAGCACACACAAAAATCTCATCTTCAGCCTCTTCATTTCAAGTCATCATCAACTTATGAATCGTCAAGCTATGAAGAAATGGCGTAAATGGCGGCCATCAATGCTGTGCTTTCTTGTGTTTCTCTTTACATAATCTTTTGTGGTAACTCTGAGCCGTGGAGTTGACAATTGAGAGGATAAAATAAGCTACCATGATGATCACAACCTTCTCAAAGATCCAACCAAGGAGATTAGATTCCTGAAATGTACAACAACCATGTGTTTATAATCATACACAAACCAGAGAGAATGAGTATATATATGTGAGGCACTCAGAGGGACTAAGTGGCCAAGTGGTTAGAGGATCGCATTTTAAAATAAGAAGTCTCTCACTGCTGAACAGCACAGGTTTGAGACCTGAAGGAACTTAAGTTTGCTAGTTTAATTGCAGAAAGCTGGTGGTCTCTTCCCGTGTTCATTGTAACTGGGTTCTTTCCTCTACCATTAAAAAAAATGTAGCTGTAAAACAGTTGTGGCCCAAACAGTTATTAAATCTGTAATAATAACTTATAATAATTTTAAGTGCATAGAATAGCATCACTAACTCTGTTAAATAGTCTTAGGTGAAAAACGATGAAACAAGATACTTTCCCTTAACCCATTCACCCTGAAAGACACATTTGGACTGGTCTAAGTCATTGATTTACATTGTGTCCATTATTCTTCAGGGGTTGATGAGTTAAAGTCAAAAGTTCTTACCCCCCTCCCCCCACCACACACAACCACAAACTAGCATATGCACACACATGCAGGCACACCCACACCACATGCACACACACTTACTGATGCTACTGCACTTCCAGGCTTGTGGTGCAACTTCTTTTTCTGTGCTTCTAAATAGTCTTTAAAAGGCGTCTGTACTGACTCTCCCAATACTGGGATCATGCTGCAACAAACAATATTTGTAAACTGTTACCACGACAACATCAATATCTTGCGAGTTATCATACACAATACAGAATATTAGAGACATAATTTAAGTATTATTTGATTTCATACAGGTTACCATTCCATTCTTATATTAAGATACAGAATATTAAAGTACATACAGTATTTAACATGGATCATACAGCCCATGAAAAAGGTTTTCAAGCACTTATCCAAGACTTTTCCTTGTGTTTTTTAAACACTTTTCCAGGACTTTTCCATGTGTTTTTCAAGCACTTTTCCAGGACTTTTCCTTGTGTTCTTCAAGCACTTTCAATAGGTATGTTTAAGCTATCAAGACCTTGCAAACCAAAACAAAATAAAAAAAGAAACACTGTGGGAAATGTCCTTTTAGTCCTCAAAATACTGCTAAGAGGTCCACTAAACGCTCAAGAGATCCAGCAGTACAGCATCACAAAAATGCTAGGTGAAGCGTTTGTATGATCGAGCTATGATTAATCTTTCTTTAAGTCTGTCTTCAGTGATACATACCCAGAAGAAATAAATCAAGCATTTTGCATTACATTCAAGCACTTTTCAAGCATATTTTTGTTTTAAGCACTTTTCAAGAACTAACTCTATATTCAAGCACTTTTCAAGGTCTGTGCGAACCCTGTTTAAGAATAACATGTATAAATATATTTCATACAGGTTATCATTCATTCCTTTTTTTAGCAGATTAAATGTGATGTCAGACATGTAAATCTGTTATGGATAAATATATTTCAACTGAAACAAAGCCTTGTAAAACATAGACAGAAACAAATTAAAGTAGAAAATAAACAAATCAGGATGTAATTTAAAGAAAAAACAGTAACCCGAAAAACAAAACTGATACAGATGTTTAAATATTTTAAAATATTAAACCCTTTAACCCTAAGTATCGTAATGGTATGCTTTTTTTTCTTGTATTAGATAAGTCGATAATAGTCTATAGGGTTGAATTGGTAAATCAAATGAGGAACTTCTGGAGTTGAATATGTGCTAGCTGCAACAGACAAGCTAGATTTACAATGTCCATTTCTTTGTTTATTGTTGTTGATATCATGCCAGGATTTTTTTATATTATTTTTATGGAGACATTGCCAGCTATAGATAAAGTGCCACAAATTTTGACCTGCACCCGGTTGCACAACACATTGTTAATTTTGACATACAGTTAGCCCATTGTTTTAACAATGGTTAACTTCACGTCAAGTTTAACAACTTGTTGTGCAACTGGGTCCTGGACTACAAAACCAATGCAAGGAGGATTCTTTTTACGTGCCACAATTGATTGCCACGACACGGTAACTCAGTTTGAAGTCCTGTGACTTTCACACCTTATGACCAGTTATTTCAAAGATGTACACTGTGAATTAATCTTACTCAATATTTTATTCATTGGTAAAAGTTGAAATCAGACTATAATTCCTATTGTCAATGCATCAACTGAAATACAAGCACTCACTTCACTAGTAACATGATAAACCCATGATAGTTTGTTGTAAGACATCAAGCCATAATGATTATGAAGTGGTACCTGTCTGGAGAGACCAGCACAGCTGCCACAGAAATGTGGTCTCTCAAGACAGGTGGTCTTTCATGAGAGGTTTTATTTACAGGATTACTTAACCAAGTGGTTCTCAGAATGTGGTCTCATAAGACAGGTGGTCTTTCATGAGAGCTTTTATTTACAGGATTACTTAACCAAGTGGTTCTCAGAATGTGGTCTCATAAGACAGGTGGTCTTTCATGAGAGTGATTTTTCAAGATAGTTTTCACTGTATATATATTTACTCACCCTATTAATTCTATCAGTTTTTCTACATGATGAACACTAAACAGGAATATTACAAAAATTTTCTGAAAAGAAAAAAAAACAACACATAAACTAAAAAAATATTTATTTATAATTTATAAAAAAGAAAGATTCATTCATCGTGTTATATTAAGATAACATAGAATCTCATTTCAAAGTCGGGTTAAGTTCTAAGCACTTATGAATTAAACATAACAACAGCATACTGCATTCCCAGATTCCGAGGAAATTTTAACACGAAATTGTAATTATGACTATCAAAAGTCTCAGATAGATTTATGATCAAGGGTAAAGAGTACAGAATCAAACTTGTGACCTCTCACTCTCATTTATATGTCAATACAAATGTATAAGTTACATACAAATTTACCAGCATCGTCCTAAAACCACCACGGTCCGGAATAGCTATGCTCTTTCCTACCTGTGGTCTCTCGTGACCGAAATCTCTTATAAATATTTTTATCATTTATGAAGCCTCAGCCGATGTGAGTAAATGGTGCTCGCATTTCGTCAACCAATCAGATCAAGGCTTTTAAACAATTTCAGAATTGTATTGGATCAACAGACTATTGCGATAATTTCCATTGCCGACAGCTACTGTGATTGGATAAATTAGACAACACCTACTCCTTCTAACATATTATAAATATTCATTAGCTATGAGAAATTGCAGCTGCATAAGACCAGAGGTAGGAAAGAACATAGTGACCTGACCTTGGTTTTTACAAGGATGATTAACCAATAACTAAACATGCTAGAGTTACCTCAAAATTAACATAATATAAATTTACATTCTGTGACAACAGACAATTTAGTATAACAAACTGCTATAATAGACTTAGTGTTATGGTTAGGCTATGGCAAAATCAAAGTAAGTCTTTAATTAAACAGTGGTGTTCACCAATGTTCTCACAAGAAATTCAGAATAAATGAATGAATGTACGATTTATTGACCTTAAGCATTACAGTGCATTAATCTTGAACAAAAACAAAAAAGAACATGCTGGCTGGGCGTGTGAAACACATACATAAATAACGTACAAAGTATCGCATGTAATTACACACGTAAGTGCTCGTCATTCTAGCAAATCAACTCTTTCTTTTAAAAGCTTTGAATAAAGATTTTGCCAAATTTAACATGGTTCTATAGTTTTCACTTTTCATAACTGATATAAATTTGGCCCTATTTGGCCTGTGCTGAAAATGTTTAGGAAGAAACATAGCTCTTAAATTTCTATATAAATATTCAGAATAAATACAGTATACCTGGAAATTTTTGGTCCCTTTTAATTTTCATCATTTTTGTCCTTACACAAGAGGGCGATTTTAAAATGAAAGCAAAAGTTTCAAGTTAGATGACAGAAGCATGGACATACATGCCTTCTATGAGATTACGGTGATTTACGATGGGAGAATTTGAGACAGGATGAATGTGTTTTCTGTATTAAAAAGGTTGAAAAAAAGCGGGGTGAAATTTGCCGGTATGCAGACGTATATCATTAAGAAAGTGTACAAGATCAGAAGAAGAGTTATAGTTCTTGCTCACCTGTATATGCATTTTAATGATAGCTTTGCCTATCAATGTTGCACCAAAAAATGTCCAAAATGGCACCAAAAAATGTCCACATGTGATCCCTGCTAGGTCAAAAAGTGGATTTGGTATCTGAAAAAAAAAACCACAATTTAGAAGTACTGAAACAGGTAAATTGTAAATCACTATAAGAAATATTTTTCCAAACTGAAAACATAAAACATCGGCAATTTTGAAGTGTAATTATTTAACCTTAACCAATGTTGTCAATATGTCTTTGTTTTAAATAGAAAATGGATTGATTGTTATTCTTTCGTCTCTTTAGTAATGGTGAATGGATGACAAAAGATACTTTTGCAAACTACTTCAAATGTACTGAATTACAGTTTTACAATCGGTGTAGTAATTAAGTTGTGTTTAGTATTTATGCATGTGTGTATGAATGAGAGAGAGAAGATGGAAATAGAGATGGAGATAGAGAGAGAGAGAAAGAGAAGTGGAGGGAGGGTGAGAGATAGGTGAATAGTTACAGATACAAAAATTAACTGAATAATATCTATGACCAATATCTGAGGCATACAACAATGAAGCCGTAATCAATCAGATTTGGAATTCATGTAAAGAAAAGAATAACTTACAGATGCACACACTAAAATTCCGAAGAATCCTATACGCTGTACCAAATTGTGTACACCTAATTTTGCTTTCTCTAGAAAACCCTGAAATGAAAAAAAAGAAATAGATTGATTATAAACTAGTAATAGTTGTACTAAATGTTTTAATTGGTTTTTTTATTTGCAGTACTGTTCCCTTAAATATATCAAGATGTGTTGGGAAAACACATGCCCGACCTCCCAAATATCTCCAAATGCAAAAACAACTGTGCGTTAACTTTCATTTTTTGGTGGTGTCCTAGTTACAGATAACAATATCAAACAATCATCCCATGAAATACTCGGAGACTATTGAACAATCAATACATAATGTTGCTATTAAGATAACGATGTAAAAAACAAGATGTGTTTCTAAAACACAAATGCCCCTGATCCCAAAAAATTTCTAAACCTGAACATGTAAGCTAGATGGAATTATGGACAGACAGACAAACAGTAAGCGAGATGGAATTACGGACAGACAGACAGATGGACGATCCAAATACTAGATGCTAGATGCCCCCTGATGGAACTTTCAGACTGGGAGCACAAAAAATTCATCAATTTTGTGTCATGTTAAAAAAATGTAGATACAAAAGTTTTTTAAAGTGTTTACCATATCATCTGGGTGAACTTTCTTTTCATGGATTAATTCCTCAATCTCTTCAAAATCATCGCTATCTAAATCTGCTCCTGATAATCTGGCAGCTCTTGCCATAAAGTATGGAGGCAATTCTCCGATTGCAGTCCCGGCACCCTGTAAAAATATCAGAATTACAAAACGTGTAGCCGAAATAAGCCACAGAACACAATTTACTGGAAACATCCATATGACCCATATCTTTAGCTCCTCTCTTTAACTCGTTCACTCCTTAAGACACATTTGGACTGGTCTAAGCCATTAATTTACAGAAGAATCCATTGTTTTTCAGGGGGTTAATGAGTCATTGACTACTTTGTCTTCTACAAATTGATGATTTCTATCTACATGAAGTCCAGCCTGACCTTTTTGCTGAACATTTTACATAATTTGTCTCCTACCCCAAAAAGAACTCTTGAAGGGCTGATGTATATCTTTGCAAATCATTCTGGGTTCAAATATTGTGTCAGATATAACATGGTGCTGTTTTAAGCTGCTATGTTTTCAGGTTGTATCACCCCACGGTAAAATCAGTTGAAAATAGTTGAGGATGAAAGACGTCTAACTCTAACCAATGACAGATCAGCAAAGCTACAGGAATTTGATTTTGAACAGTGTTTTACGTCACACTCAACAGTTTTTCAGTTATAAGGTGGCGGCCAGTTTTATTAGTGAAGGAGATACCCCAGTTACAACCCTTTCTCCCACAAGTAAACTGGCATAATTTCTCACAAAAATCAGCTTACCGGTATAGGTTCCAGCGGGACTAGAACCTGCACTGACCAGAAGTGAGAGACTTCATAGTTCAAAGGGCGATACTCTAACCACTCGGCCACAGAGGAGCCCCGCGAAGCTACAGGAAGAAATATTGCTAATCACATGTTGTTATAAAGGTTGTATTCACATAACTTGGCGAAGAGGAGTGTCCATTTGATTATTTAACTCACTTTTCAGATACAACAATCTACACAGGAAATGTGTTTAAGTCCCCATTGGATATTAAATATAGTGACAAGTAATAACAATAACTCTTGTCAGTGTAAGTCTCATGTCATTATGCAGCATTACCTCAAATCTAAACTTATCCAGGTCAAGTGTAAGTCTCATGTCATTATGCAGCATTACCTCAAATCTAAACTCACCCAGGACAAGGAAGAGTTCATGAGACTCCACCTTACCAGAGTTTATAAAATGGGCTAAACCACCAAACCCTGAAATAGCATATCTAACTTACCCACATGACAGCTTCTAATACAACTTTCCAACATGACAGCTTCTAATCTAGCTTCATATTTAATTTTACTCACATGACAGCTTCTAATCTAACTTACCCACATGACAGCTTCTAATCTAGCTTCATATTTAATTTTACTCACATGACAGCTTCTAATCTAACTTACCCACATGAAAAGTTTCTTGTCTAACTTACCCACATGACAGCTTCTAATACAACTTTCCAACATGACATCTTCTAATCTAGCTTCATATTTAATTTTACTCACATGACAGCTTCTAATCTAACTTACCCACATGACAGCTTCTAATTTAGCTTCATATTTAATTTTACTCACATGACAGCTTCTTATCTAACTTACCCACATGAAAAGTTTCTTATCTATCTTACTCACATGACAGCTTCTAATCTAACTTACCCACATGACAGCTTCTTATCTAATTTTACCCACATGACAGCTTCATATCTTATTTTACCCACATGACAGCCTCTAATCTAACTTACCCACATGACAGCTTCTAATCTAACTTTGTTCATGATGGTCCATATGGTTATTATATTATTTTCTGTATCTCCCTCTGGACAAACAATACTGCAAAAAAAAAAACATAAATATTAATGTACTAGTGTATTCTATAACACGAACAACATAACGAAACAGCAATTACCTAATGAAATCCGTTTCATTTTTCACAGCATATCTAAAAGATGATGTATTTGTGAAACATTACTAGAAGCTGGGCCATTTATTGCACAGGGGTTTAATTTCATGGATTCTAATTTTCTTGTTTTGCTCTCTCCCAACACTATCACTGTTTTTATTTTAATTTGCGGATCGGGAGTAAATTAAAATAACATTATGTTCTGCAAACAAAGTCTGTAATATAATATGTATAAAGTTTCATCAAAAACTTATTAACCATTTCCTAAATTCACAGATTTATCGACACCGTGAATATAGTGAATATCAGCACCGGGATTATTTCCCCTGTACGGTATAAATATGAAGCTACATACTAAATCTGCACACAGACAACTACTGTGGGCACTTACCATTGGTTTTACTGGGACACAAAGTAGACAGTGATATCCTAAATTTAACTAGCAGTCTAAATCATGACTTATGCAGACTTGCCAACCTTTTGAAGTGAAAAAAAGGAAGGCAATGCCGAGTGGAGCGAGGCAGCAATTTTTTTAGCCACGTTTTGTCGCACGATTGAAAACCCTTGAAACTATTGGGTATAATTTGTTGTCACTGTTATTAGATCCATCTCTTGATAAACTAAATGGTCCACACTTCATCAATTTACAAGTTGATCTTGAAGTTTCTGTTGCCATTTCTTTAATAATAGCACCTGTTTTAGTTCTGCCACATGCTAGGCTGAATTTCTGCCCCGATTTTAAGTGATTTTTTTTTAAGCAAAAAAAAATTCGCTTAAAATCGGGGCTGAAATTCGCCCTATCAACATGCATACTTACTACTTAGCAGTAATCTTTGAATCTGGAAACACAGACTTGAAAAAATTGCCTATTTTTTCAGTAGCGTTGAGAGTTATATTTTTCTCTATGACATGTGAGATAAAGAGACACTCAGCTCTTAATACAGACAAATCATTACTTGAAGTACAGAATTAATCCATAGTCCTACGTGACTGAATACTGGTTGCTAATTTTTATGTTTATCTCACTCTCAGGCCACGTTTAAATTTAAATATCATTTATCTCGCCATGAGGAGCAGTATGGATACGTCTCACCTTTCTTACTTTTCACTATGCAATTAAATGTTTCAGTTGCAATGTACAGTCAAGACTGTCTTATGTGACTTTCTATGGCACTGATCAGTGATGGTCACATAAGACAGGGAGTCACTTAACACAGACCTTGGTTTTCCGACCTCATCAATTTGTTTAACACGTCTATGTGTTACTAGTTTTACACATACAACAAGATTGCTGTATTTATGAGATGTAGATAAGATATAAATAATAAAAATAAGTTAAGCTGGTAGGAGTTATATTTTATTAGACCTATTGTATATGTAATTGACGCTCATTGTCAGGATTCAGGTGTTGTCTGAAAGTCACTTAACACAGACTTATGAACAGTTAGGGCGGGCTTGATTATGGTCACATAAGACAGAAAGTCGCTGAATACAGGGGGTCACTATGATAGTCCCGACTGTACTTCGATAAAAATGTTTGATCCCATTTGTTTTTCTTTTTAGTTGACATGACACAACTAATGTACTCTTCACGCACACTCTGTTTCTATTGGAAGCCATTTTCAAACCAAGTGGTTAACAGGTCATAAAAACGCTTGATATTAGGGTTAAAATTGGAAGGTTTCCATTAAAAACGGGAGGGTTGGCAAGTCTGCTTATGGATGCAATACCTCACCAATAATTCAAACAAGATGTCATTAGATGTAAGTATCAAACTACAAGTTCAGTGTTGATATACTTACTCATTTGGGTATAAGTATAAAAAAAATACAATTTCAGAGTTGATATACCTACTCATTAGGCTATAAGTATAAGAAAATACAAGTTCAGAGTTGATATACTTACTTATTTGGCTATAAGTATAAAAAATACAAGTTCAGAGTTGATATACTTACTCATTTGGGTATAAGTATAAAAAAATACAATTTCAGAGTTGATATACCTACTCATTTGGCTATAAGTATAAGAAAATACAAGTTCAGAGTTGATATACTTACTCATTTGGCTATAAGTATAAAAAAATACAAGTTCAGAGTTGATATACTTACTCATTTAGGTATAAGTATAAGATAATACAAGTTCAGAGTTGATATACTTACTCATTTGGGTATAAGTATAAAAAAATACAAGTTCAGAGTTGATATACTTACTCATTTAGGTATAAGTATAAGATAATACAAGTTCAGAGTTGATATACTAACCGGTACTCAATTGGGTATAAGTATAAGAAAATACAAGTTCAGTGCTGACATACTTACTCATTTGGGTATGGAGGTTCTGGAAAATCTACAGAATTGCACTCAAAGGCAGCTAACGTGACTGCTGCTATATGAGGACCCTAGAAATAAGAGAGATAGAAGTATCATATACATGTGGTGCTTTACAATACAATATGCCATGTAGATTTATATCCTTAACACTGGTAATACTTTACAATACAATATGCCATGTAGATTTATATCCTTAACACTGGTAATACTTTACAATACAATATGCCATGTAGATTTATATCCTTAACACTGGTAATACTTTACAATACAATATGCCATGTAGATTTATATCCTTAACACTGGTAATACTTTACAATACAATATGCCATGTACATTTATATCCTTAACACTGGTAATGTTAAAATACAACTGCAGTGTGGGGATTCTACCTAAAATCTAAATCCGAGTAGAATTGGTCAAGATTTTTTTAGGCGTTTACTACATACGGCGCATGTCCCAAGACCATGGACAGCAACAAATGCCAATAGATTACCTGACTAACACCTAAGTCACTCGAGTGTCCTAATATGTTATGTTACCTACAATTAACTTACAATACAATAACAGATTAATAAATCTAAGCCTTTAATACTGAATACTCAAAGTGAATTTTGGGAATAGGGACACGATCGAGCATCTGCATCAAAGAAACATTTTGTACACTTTGGAATTTTACTCTTTTTCTTTTAAAACTTTCCACCCCCTCCCACTGCCCCACCCCATTTTCTACAACTTGACATTGTATTGTTGTGTTATGAAAATAAGCATAATCATTGGGGGAAAAAGGTAGTATTTTTACATTTGGAATGGGGTTCTGAATGACCCCAACATAGAAAGAATCAAGAGGCTGGCTTGTCTTCCTCAATGTGCTGCATAATATGAACAATATGTAAGTGAACTTCACACACACACAAAAATGATAATTACGACTAATTGTCAACACAGCACTGTACAAAGACCAGTTTAACTTAGTTCAGGACTAAGTCCAGTTTGTGATATGCTACTGTGGCAAAATTTACACAAATATTTTCAGAGATTTTCTTGAATGAAATATCGTTATGTTAATGTGATAATTACTTGAATACCATTTTCACATTATAAAAAACTGTGGTACATGTTTTTAACTACCATATTCTACCCAATAGGAGCTCATGTTCCTAAAACGCCCCTCCCCATATAGTTCAGATTTACTCAATTTTTTTTTTACACATGAATGAGAATCATTTCTAGCCAACTGACCAGATGTGGACCAGAAAAATAAGAGTAAAAGCTTATCTCTACTACAATTTTACCATAGTTCCTTATAAAAAAAAACCTATTTTACGACAATTTTAGCATCCTGGACGCTTATTTGGTGGAATACGGTATTATAACATATGTTAGTATTGTATACTTACTAGATACAACAGGAATGTATGTAGACCTGTCCCTAGTCCCACTGAGGATAAAATTCCGAGACCGACCCAATACGCCCACCATAGAACGTTCTTCTTGAGTACTGCAATGATCTGTGAAAAGAAATACAAACATCTTATACTGATCTTATGCTAATGTAAATTATAAAGCCAGGTTCCAGTACATATAATTTGTTGTTGTTATTTCATTCTAATTTTATATATGTTACGTCCTACGAATTTGCCTAACAAAATATACAAGAGTAACAGTCTTTTGGTCAATAAACCATTTTCATTTCATCGCTGGCCTGTAACTTTTGGACGGCAAAATGATTTATTTTTCCATAAAATTGCCAAAGTGAGATGCAGTGACCGATTGTCCATCAACATCTTTTTGTGCAAGTCTGTATTATTTTGCCCGCCTATATTACAGGACAGCGGTAAAGTGAGAAAGGTTTATTTCAGACAATAGTGTCATTATACATGTACAGGTATGTCACAAACCTTTCACAAATTTAAATTATCTGAAAAAACCGAGAGTTAACATTAAAAGTTTGAATTTTGAATGTTGTTTTACACCACACTCCACAATTTTTCAGTCATATGGTGGCAGGGTGGCAGTCTGTTTTTAGTGGTGGTGATGGGGGTGGAGGAAACCTGGTTACAGTTGTACCTGGGAACAGACCAAAGGCCTTCTGCAAGTAAACTGGCAAGTTTTCTCACAAAATCAGTCTCTGTTCCAGTGGGACTCCAACCCGTGCTTGACTGGAATTGACAGACTTCATGGTTTAAAGAGTGATCCTCTTACCACTTGGTTACAGAGGCCCCCGCACTTAAATACAGGTATGATAAGGACTACACAAGTAAAATTATACTTTTAATATTTTTTTCCCGAAGAAAATGATACTGTATACCTCAATATTTTCGGTAATATTTAACTTTCTCCATTTTTACCCTTAGATAAGAAAGCAAATTTAAAATGAAATTTCAAGCTTGAACTTGCGGCAGAATCGTGGTGATAAACACGAATTATGCATTGAACAGGGAAAAATTAAATTTTTTTTTACAAGGGGGAATAACTTCGTGAAAACGGAAGCAAGAGTTACGGATCTAGCACACTGCACTCCGCCTCAATATGGTTTGACGTTTATGAAGTTTTATGAAATTATCATGCATGGTTTGAGAGTTATGCTCTAGACAAATATAGTACGTACTTACATATGGGCAGATCCCTATATCCTCTTGGCGACTCATCACGAGGGAATAATAAGTAAAGCATGGATATATATATGCCATCCATTAAGAATGGTGATTTAGGGTGAATTTAAGATGGGTGAATATGTTTTGTGTCAGAAAAAGGCGAAAATCCCAAGGGCAAAAATTTTCAGGTATACATTTGTACAATATTAAATTAGTGGAAAGACATGAATAATGAAGTCTACAAATTTCCATATGAAAATTGTGACTGACCTGTTGATGGGATCCCTCTAAATTATAAATAAATGCTAGCACCAGAAGTAAGATCAAACAAACAATGACGGTTTTCTTTCTTTTCCATAACCTGAAAAAATGACAAACACATGTAATATCATAACAGCATACAAAGCGTACATGTACCAATATCTAAACAAAAATTGTTTTGGGGAAACACTATGGCCAAGAGTGCTTAGCCATTCATTAAACAGGGCTTTTTCTATCGTATCCACGGGGCCAAAATTCGATCCCATTCCCAATGGAAAATTTATGTATTTTTCCCCAATTAGATGAAAAAATTACCAATTTGATGTTAAACTCATGACCGTTATGTAAAAAAAAATTATATAAGGGGAAATGCATTTAGATTTCCATGTGTGCATTTACCCAATTTCCATAAAATTTACGCTCACATTGTGTTGCCAATGGCATTTTACCCAAAATTTGCCTATAAAAAATTTACTGATTTCTTTATTTAAGCTCCAATACAGATGACTCCTTAGAAATAAAGACAAAGTAGATAATCTTTGTATGAAGCTGTTTTGTTCTTTATTTTGATTTACATCCACTCAAGAATTTTTCATTTGTACCATGATATCACTTGTTACATGCGAGGTACCAAAAAACCCATTCTATAGGCAGTGAGGGATCTTTAACCCTTTCAACCCTAAAACCATAATAGACTGGTCAAATATAACAGAAATAAGCATACCATTAAGATACATGTACATGGGGGTGACACGGTTAACATACATGCCTACTGTGACAGTGGCCCATGGTTTTAAGACTGGAACAACAGAATCACGATTTTCATTTCTTTGGTGGAACATTGGGAAAAAGACGAGTCATTGACCATTTAAAAGAACTCTCAAATGACCTAGGCTGGGAATCAAAACCTTGGGCCCATTTCATGAAAAAAACTTAATTCCTACACTTGGTCATGGAGTCATACTAATGATAGAAAACAATTATGATGTATTAAGACCAAATTAAGCCTTTACGAATATCCAGAGACAGCATATTGTATTCGACCCAGTAAGTGCCCATGTCCCTATAAGCCAGGGCTCTACAACAACTCTTAACCCCTCTTATTTAAGCAGTGAGGGATCTTACTAGCCAGCCAGGAACTTTTCTCACCCCTATAAACCATAATAGTGTGTGTTCATAAAAAAATCCACATGAAAATATAGAAATGAAATAAAATATTAATTTTCTAATATGTAACATTTTAATGTTTCAATCCATTTAAAACAAGGTTATTAACTGCATGTTGACCTTTTTGTACATTTTTGATCAATCCAGGGTGTTTATATGCCTATATTTTTTCATATTTGTTGCTCTAATATTGCAACCTAAACTGTTTTTTTAAATTTTTAGCGCCAGTTTCTTTTCGACAGAATTTACAAAACAGAGACTGCCCACAAGTTTTAAATTTTGTTTGTAAGTTAAAATCTAGAGGAACCCATGACCTGATCGTCAGACAATCCTATACAGTTCTTTAATTTATTTTGTCCGACAATCGGGTGTTTGACTCTCGATTTTAATTTACAGAACATTTCCAGTTCCGGTAAAAATCCCTTTGGAAGATTCTGTCATTGTGTTGCCCCCATAAATCGGCCACGATAGAAAAAGAATTAGGGCTGTGGTCTGCTTGTCTCAAATCGAACACTAGGGAACATTCTGCCCCGATTTTACCACTTAAAAATCGCTTAAAAAAATCGAAATGGGCAGAAATTTCTATGAACACTAGCCAAACTCTAAGTTCCTACAAGATCGTTTAAACTTAGTAGTGTCATGCTTCTGTTGTCATCGTGTGCTGTAAGGAAAATTTCAAGTCGAAAAAAAAGCAATTACGATACAGTAATCCATTAGATGCTCTAGACCAAATTGGTTGTTGTAAAGCCTTTACGATAATGTAATAGCTACGGACAAACTTTTGACAGTTCACTGGTATGTGTATGAGGATAAACACTCGCCAAAAGTAAAAATGGTCGCATTTGCGAGTGATTTGGTCGCATTGTAGAGCGCTGTAAGCGCCCCTCCCTCCTTTTTCCTATAGGACCAAGTATCTTTTCTAGCCAGTTGACAAGGTGATGTCCAGAAAAACGTAAATAACAGTTTATCTCTGGGCCCAAGCAACACAAGAATGTCAATAGATGTCCACTGTATTAACTACAACAACTTTACCACCCTACCTTATAAAAATATTAAATGCTTTACATCAATTTGACTATTAATTATTCCCAATAAGTGCCCGTCCCCCTTTTCCCCTGTTTTTGTAGCACCCTGGGTGTGTATTGGGTCGATTACGGTAGTTATTTTTATGTCATGATGTAGCAGGTGCAAGTAGAAACTGGGTACGCTACATGTATGTGTTCCAACACCATGCATACAAATACATAGTAAGTCAAAGGTCGAATTCAGCATTTCTGTCTCACTATTTAGTTAGACTAGTTGGAAACAAATTTTACTGGTCATATGATAAATACACTAGCCCCAAAGTGTTAAGACAAATTACCAATTTGACACGTAGCTACTGAAATGATACCAGAATAACCAGAAATTATCTATTTTTTTCTTTGTTTTTATATTCCCATGAGTCAAAGCAACTATAATTCTTGTAGTTTGAGTTGAGAAAAAACTTAAGGGGCTGCTTAGGTCAATCTGGTGTTTAATGTACATAGATACATTATAAACTATCATTAATCCTTGCCCATGTTTATATTGTAATGTTTATACATATATTCTACTAGTCAACTGGACTAGCTGAAGTGCAACCTTGACTAGTCCGCTGCAAAAGTTACTAGTCACGGACTGGCGGACTAGTGCTAATTTTGAACCCAGTAAGTAATAACTTTTTATATGAAATAAACAATGCACTACTTATACTGCTAATAATAATGATAATAATGATATAAGGCAGACATTTTGAAATAAAAAAAAAAAATACTGGTCAACCGGACCAGTGAATAAAAGAATTTCACTGGTCAAAGAAAATTTTTTACTGGTCTGTATATATACAGAATTGAAATGAAATGGAAAATTACTGGTCATTTGGACCAGTTATCAGACCGATTTCATCGAACTTTTGTAAAATTTACCAGTTTTTCTGGTAAGACTGGTGAATTTCAAAAACTCTGATAAGGTAAATGACCGAATTCTAACCAAGCATACAACTTACTTCTGTACCGCATCTGATACCAGATACAAAGTTTCAATACAGAAATATTGTAGAGTTGTAATCGGTTTCTTCCATAATACAATTCCCTCCCTCTCCTTCCTCTCTTCATGAAGCATCTCTATCATATCATTGGCAGGATCGTGGTCTGTAGAATTGCTGGACTTCTCAAAGCCTATTAGACCATTGGTATCTCCTGGTTTGGATCGCTGACGGGC
Organism: Atrina japonica; assembly: GCA_030159075.1. Lineage (NCBI taxonomy): Eukaryota > Metazoa > Mollusca > Bivalvia > Pterioida > Pinnidae > Atrina > Atrina japonica. Next base: position 234,755 of record BROG01000632.1, read on the forward strand.
ATCTGATGCCTTGTCCATATCATTGAATTCAGAGTCTTGCAAACGTTTGATCTGTGGGAAGAAAATTCACAAATAGGAATTTCATAAACAAAAAGCAATGCATGGTTGATATCAAATAAGAGTTTCTATATTAATGTTTGACAATACCAGGTTTTCAAATTTTGTAATTTTTTTCTACTTCAGCTGTACTAATTATTATAAAATATATTTTTTAAATTTCAAATCACTTGTCAAAAATTTAAAAATATAGATGAAAGAGATATTAATTTACAATTCTTTATGAAATTAGCATAATATTTTTCTAATGATGGATTGATCTACAGAAAACATTAAGGAAGAAATAAAAGATACTGTTAAACAGCAATTCTATGACACTGGATGACAAATATACATATTCCTGCCAAATGATATCAGTAGACAATCAGTCACTAATACAAAGTTTCCAATTTTACGGGAAAATGTATCACGTTGCCATCAAAAAGTTACAGGATCACAGTTAGGTGAAAAGGATTTATCAAAGTGGCTCTAAAACTGAGAGATCAATAGCTGCTTGACATTTGTACCAGATTCTGTAGACAATAGAGAACAACATAAGGAAACAATACTGTGTTCAGTGCAACAAATATCTGAATTACAGTAAAACCTGTCTTGAGTGACCTTTAACAACCCCCCTCCGAATCTTTCACCACAAAATGTTCTATAGCTTCTAAAACTGACTTGATTACAAACTTGTCGCATAATCATGTCTTTAATCAATTAGGCCTAGTCTTCTGTGACGATGAAAGGAAAAATAAACAATAAAGCGAAAACGGAGACAAAATCAAGAATAAAGAAGAATTTTAAATTTAAAAAACAAATACTGATGTTTAAACTGATAGCAGCTTTCAGCGATCAGTCTAACAATTCAGTTTATAATGGGTACTAGGCTTCCTAAGACAATGTTTTGCTAATCTAAAACAAACTGTTTGATCATATCAAGAGCAAAAATCTATTTTTAACATCTTATTTTCTTGTTTGTTTAGTTAATTTTGGTTATTTATCTATTTTTTTGGATTTTCAGTTTCAAATGAATAATTCTTGTCAACACTTTCAACTTTCTTTTAAACATTTAAAATTACTGAGGCCCTATAATATGGAAAGTTTTTTCGAATTTTTTTTTAAAGAAAAGTGGATTTTGATTTGAAAAGTTCCTTACGCTAGTGAAAAAATATCCCTCAACAGTGTCTCTCAAGACAGGTTCAACTGTATATAAGTCTACATGTACATGAAGAGTTAACTCGCCAACCCTGTGATCATATTTAGACTCACCCAAATCAATAAATAGTATGGTCTACTCTCATAATGTAGGAGTGAACAAGTTCATACTGCATATAAAAATCATTATAAAAATTTTGATTCTACATGTAAATCAAACACCCCTGAATTCTGAGAGTAGATTTAACCATTCTTTGAAATGGGCAGGTCCCAATGAGACTTCAGGGGTCATTGAGTTAAAGGAGAGATAGCATTGTATATCAAGAGCCACACAGACGGTCATCATTAGACACTGTTTAACAAGGTGGTGACAAACTTCAAACTGAAAATCAACATGGGAACTATATCAATAAGTTAGTGGTGAATTACAAAGTCATGCCGAGTTTTGTTACAAGAACAACATGTAATATGCCAGTAGTGAGTTTCTGCATTTCTAGACGACATACCTAACTATTAGATAACCACCGAAGTCTATTTAAAAAATGTTTCCAGCGTGTGCATGCGCGCGCACACACACACACACACAGTGTGACTGTATTTACATTTACCAAACACAAACATCTGCCTACACAGACATTTTCAACAAAAGATTATAGACTTGATCTCATATTTAACATCAAATTTCTTACATGATGGTAATTGATATTATAAAATATCACTTGCTGAATTTATTTTCAAATTTAAAAAATATCATACCTTGATTACAAGTTTCAATACATGTACTTAAAAATGACCAACAGTATGTACACATATATACCTGTAGCAATTATCATCCCAAAACATTGTGAACTCATTCAAACCAGCCATAGTCAAGGAAAGAAAGTTACCCGTCTATAATTACATTTGTACTTTCAGCACCACCTATCTTCACTTCCTTCAGTCAAATTACTTACCTCATATATACATGCATAATATTTTGTGTATTAGAGATATCAACGGTAACAGATGACTTCACAAGAGTTTGAGATGTGATGTACATGTATATACCCATAGGTGGCTACAGACCTAAAGATACAAGTACATTTGACCTTACTTTATAGGACTAAACACATGGTCAACAGATGACAACAGTTAGAGATGTGACTATATAAACAGAACTGGGTACATTTATACTTTATATGACTAAACACCAGTCACAGCTGTTACACTGACCAACGAAACAATCAATATCAGTATATGGTGCATATGTTACAAGTGACTCTAAATCTAAGTCCTAACATAAATTGATTATAGATACCAGTAACTAAGGTAGGATACAGGTCTTTGTTTCAATATGACAACTTGCAAACCTGGTCTCTTTTTCTCCTTTTCAATATCTTTCTATCCTTCCCTTTTAATAAATTAACAATGGATGTACCTTAGTATTTCAGTGTCTGATGGTGTCACCTATATGTAACAAATTATCTTTTTTACCTAAAAAAGTAAAATAAGTTACCAATGTACAAGATGCAATTAATCATTAGTAGTCCTACATTCATTATTTCTGTGTTTCACCTACTATTTCCAACGTTACACTGAACACTCCTAACAATATGATATATCGTGATACATGGTAATAAGCTTTTCATTTATCGTGATACATTATGATACACTTATAAGCTGTGATACACAGCACTATTATGGGGGTAGAATTTCCAAAAAATTAAAATGTACAGGGTTAGCACAATTTCAAATTAAAATTATTTACTCGCCCCTGGTCAATTTCCCTACACCAGAGTTTTAAACTCATTACAACGATAGCCATTTGCAAATATGCAGTGCCACCATAAAAACGGCTTGAGAATTTAGACTACATGTAGCCGAAAACAAAATCTAGTGGCCATGGGAAATATATTCATAACCACTGGCTACACATGTATCGCTGACTTTGACCCCTGCGTTGGACATTTACATTTGTATAACATTATGAACTAACGTAATAAAGGGCAGTGCCCTTAGGTTCATGAATATCTGTGTTTGTAAATATACATGTATACCGTTACATCAAAATACAAAATACTGAACCGAATATTAAGTACAGTTTGTACATGTATGTGTTGTGTGGTTATGTGTATCATACACAGTGTCGATCTATGAGTGAAAGAAAGTTGATTAATCTAGTCAATTATGTACAGAGTATACATATACCAGAATTAACATGCTAAATACATGTATATCAGCAGATGACCCAGTGATTTTTGTTTGTGATTGTTTTAAATGTTATTCTATGCCACACTCAACAATTTTTCAGTTATATGGTGGGCGGCCAGTTTTTAATGGTGGAGTAGAGAACCCAGTTACGGTAATTACAATGTACCCGTAAAGAGACCACCAGCCTTCCGCAATTAAACTGGCAAACTTTCTCACAAAAATCAGCTTAGATTATAGCGGGACTTGAACCTGTGCTGACAGGAAGTGAGCGACTTCATGATTTAAAGCATGATGCTCTAGCCACTTGACCACGAAAGCCCCTTGTTAGTGTTAAAAAGTTTTGTGTATGAGATGTACATGTAGGGCCCGCGCTGTCATTAGTTATTGGCCAATTTTCATTAAGATTTGTTAAAAAAATTCAATTGGCTAATTTTCTGGCTATCTTTTTTAAGGGGTCATGTTTGTTGCATATTCCATGTGAATCACTAAAGGGAAATATAGTATAGTCAGACGACTGAGTTTCACAATTCAAGCAAGTAGAAGTAAGAAATATTATGACTAATGTTACGATTCACACTTTGAAATTAAAGGTACATTTTGTACCCTGGAAAGAAATCCAAGGTACATTTTGTACCCTGGAAAGAAATCCAAATGCCATATAGCCTATTGATACATACAAAATACATCAACATGGTCAATTCCAAGATCCAATTTTTAGCACTTTGCGTCATGTGACTTTCAACATGATCAAGTTTTGGGCATATACTCATGATCACAAATCAGTACAGACACAATATGAGGGTGTGATAGGGCTAAACACCATACAAATGCAGTCAAAATGTTAATAAGATAAAACTACATACATCATGTACATTGAAAACAAGATTAGGTAAAGACATGCTCAAATGAAGTAGTTTGCTAGCTTCTAATAAACACATGACACAGAATCACGATTCTGTAAAACAAACGCTGTTGTACATGTATCTAACTCGGGGTAACAAATAATACTGTCTACAGTCTTGAAGTTCAACGAGTTATAGCTAACTAGTCAATCGTGTACAAGTACTGAGAAAAGATGCGCATATTTAATCCGACATTTTAATACAGAAAGAACACCTATACATGTAGCACTAACATAGAAGTTATTATGGACTAACAAAGAAAATTATTGGTATACCTTATGCCATGCTAAGTCCTGATTTTACCCACTGGAATATACTTTAACACCTGGAACTCAATCAATACTTGTGCACTTATCGGTACATGTTTGTGAAATTAGCTGATTTTTTTTCCAGACATCTTGGCAAGAAGTCAAATATTCACAATGTACTGTATTGACCTATCTCCCAGTGTCTTCTGACACATGGCTATCCATCTGAATTTTTGACGTCATTTGATTGTAATGTTGTAATCACACAAGCATTTGGCGGGCCATTTAATTGTGATGTCATAATTAAAAAGTTGCCCAAAAGGTGCTGTGTTGATCATTTGGCGATAGCTCAATTGGACTACTTCATACAGGCAATGACATCAAATGGATCTGATGAAGGTTGCCTGCCTCCTTTTTGGACTGCTTTCTATATACATGTACCTGTATAGTACTGTAATATCAAATACGTAACGTAAAATAACTCAAGACCATGTGCATGAATTCTGATCCAGTTTTTGAAATTGTTTTAGGACTACGGTACCAGTATTTTAAAATAGTGAACCATCTTTATCAGGATATCTTCATTCCTTTGAGATCTTTGCTGTTACATGTATATCAGAAATTTTCCACCCTTTGATATGGGGCCGAAATAAGGCCCCATTCCCAATGCCAAAACAATACATTTTTTCCCAATTTGCAGTCGAAATTTCCCAATTTAAGTCATATGACAATAAATTGACGAGATTCTTGTATTTTCATATAGATTTGTGTAAGAAGTATTTCTAGATTTCACAATTTCGATAAAAAGTTGCTAAAATTCGCAATTCAAAAGGACTATGTCCAGGCCCCATTCACAAAAGAATGTGAAAAATTCCTGTGTATTGAATTTGCACATCAAGGAATGCATAAAGTGAACAACACATTGTGTTACATCATATTCCTTGGTACATTGCATTTGCTAGTGATTCAAATAAAGAACCATCATAAATATTTCTTGCCTTTGGTAACTTGACTTTCACATCAGAACATCTTTGATGCAGTTGCACTAACTTGATAACAAATTTGAGTGTCCGACCTGTCACTGTAAATATGAAATTGTGTTTGATAGATTAGGGTAGTAATTTACAACAAGAAAAAACAAACAAAACAATAGATAGATATAAACTGAGAGGTAATGAAACAAAAGGAAGAAAAAATATACAAGTTTAAATTGACAGCAGCTTTCAAAACAATCTGCTTTTAATGGAACATTTCAATTTATCAGGCTTGTGTTGAGACAAACACAACAGACATTTTGAAATAAAAAAAAATTACTGGTCAACTGGACCAGTGAATAAAGGAATTTCCTTGGACGTAAAATATTTTAATTTTTGATAATTTTCTTAGTTTGACCAGCGATATATAATTCAATAGCATAAAAATACAGGTAACAAAATTCATGTACAGGTCAAAGTTCACTTGTCCTGACATCTGGTCATTGACACTAACATGTAATCGGGAACTTTCGAGTTAGTCCAGATTAACGTTATAATCCTGCTTTTGTTATTGCCATCACATGACTCTTGAAAATGTTCCTAAACATTGTTTCCGGTTTCGGAAATATATAGAAAGCCCCGATAGCGCAGTTGGTAAAAACGTCCAGATAGTGTTCGGAAGATCCTGGGTTCAATTCCCAGTCTATCCTCACATTTTTCTCTGCTTGCTGCATTTCAGTAATTTGGCGTTCAACTATATAATCCACTGTGGTAAATGTATATTTAAAGAGTCTGTTGGATTTTTTTAAACAAAATAACATTAATGCACAAAAAGATAAGGATATTCCATGTACGTTGTGAAGGTAAATATGAAAACAGGAAGAACATAATCAAAAAGGCACAAATAAATGCAAGATCATAACGATAATCCATGCTAACTTGAAAGTTCCCTATCAGGGTCCTACAACCTACATTAAAACAACAAATTTAAAGAGAATGTTTATTGAAGGGGACATTCTGCATAGACACTATACAGTAGTACATGTATGACAAAACGAGTTCGCAAAATTTATTTTCACTACCGATATATGTTCTTGGTTTTTTTTTCAATAACTCCTCTAGAATTTGTTGTTTATCCAAAATTACCGAAACTTGATTTCACAGGAAGGTGAGGTTTTGGTACTCATATGCTAAAAATCCCATTTCAATCTATTTCTTAATTTAGGAGGAATACACTATGGTATTCTTCCTGGGAGTAAAATCCTAGCATGTCATTTCAATGTTTATTACAATGTTAATGAATGGATCTATGACATGATTCATAAACACCAAAATAATATCATACTTTTAAGTAATTTATGGATGTAACCTTATTAATATTATCAAAATTAGGCCCAGATTTCAAAGGTTATAAGTCAGTGCCATTTTTCATTTATTTTCGGTATCTACCAAATTCAGGGGACAAAATCAAACAAATGCAGAATTACTAAGATTTATATTCATTCATATCCAAATACTTTATGTTTAACTAAATAACATTTAAAGTAAAGTCATTCAAGCAGCATAATTAAAAGTATGGGACTATCCTAATTGAATATTGATCAGTAAAAGTTCTTATATAAATTCCAGAATGGTCAATTCAATTGACCAGTATTTGCATTCATTCTCTATTCTAGTCAAATCATGTGAATGAAAACATTTCAATGAACAGGCTGATTTAGGGTAACACTATACATGTAACAAAAATAAGTCAATTGACCAGTATAATAAAAATTTTGTCAGGGTCTAAACTTCCGGGTCTAACACAGAGAAAACAGGTCACTTGGCAGGTATTTTAAAGTGATATGAGCTGTCGCAGGTGAAAAATTTTACATGCCCAATTTATGTAATATTTTATCTCAAATATATTCCAAAGAGACCATCTGGTGGTTAGAATAACAAATGCATGTGTAAAATTGCAACAATCTTGCCAAACATAACCCGTAATACAGTGTATCAGTTATTCTTTGTCCAACCATTACTTTGAGCATTGCAGATTAACTTCCAGTAAATTTTTACGAAGATTACCGAGTGTCCAATAAACACGTGCTATTTGCAGTTAATATACATTCTATTCTTATTACCCTTTGCGTTTATTTTTGTACATCATCATTTCATACATAAGTCAGGCAAAGTTGATCTTTTCTGTCGTTTCAAAACATTCGTTTCTGAAATTGTCCATGTGCCGGGTATATCAGGTGATCTCGACCCATTTTTAATTCGTCCCATTGTATTCTCGGGTTTATCATTTCTGACACATATGATCATGATCAAATAAATTACAGTGAAACATGTATATAAGGGTCACTCAAGGGACCAGAAAATATTGACCTTTACATGCAGATGACCCTTATACACAGGTTCGATTTAGTTGAAGTATGCAGTCAAAAACTGGCCTTTATAAACAGGTAATCCTTATATAGAGGTGGCGATGGTGGCGCGATTGTAAAACATGAGGTACGCATACTTTTCACAGTTATACTGTTTTGATTTTGTCAATGTCAGTATTCAGGGTAACATTCAAGATCAGAAAATTTTCTTTTAGTGACCTGATATATTTATTCATTTATTCATCCGATTTTCTTCAGGTATTTAAAATTGTGTTAAAAAGCATATATATTACATAATACATGCACTTTCCAATAAAAATCACGTCCTGTATTTTAAAAGAAAGAATATCTTTTACAAAGTTTCATGTGTTTGATAATGTATTTGAACACACATTTTATCATATTCTCGACTATATGTCAGGAGACAAAAATAATCATTGTGACAGATCAGGGATTTTCCACCTTATCATATAGGGCCGAAATAAGGCCCCATTCCCAATGCAAAAACAATGCATTTTTTCCCAATTTACAGTCAAAATTTCCCAACTGAAGTCAAATGACAATGAATTTGCAGAGATTCTTCTTGTATTTTCACATAGTTTTGTGTATTTCTAGATTTCCCAATTTCAATAAAATGTTGCTAAAATTCCCAATTCAAAAGGCCCAGGCCCAATTCCCAAAAGAGTGTGGAAAACCCCTGCAGCTTATACCACTTTAAGGCTATGTTTTTATCGCTACTTTCATTTTGATAAAAGTGGACATTTGAACTTAACATGTTAAAATTTTAGCTTCATCAGATTGGAAATTTTAAGGGCTAAAATTGAAAAAAAAGATACCATTTCCAAGTGCGAATAAGGCCGAATAACAGCCCCAAAAAGTGGCAAAAAAATCCCTGTTTACTTTTTTGATTTTTCTGTCTCCTTCCTTGCAGCAAGTCCATCCCTTTATACAAGATGTCTGAAACCGGGCAAATTTGACAGGTCACATCTCAGAGCCATTTTCTACAATTTAGCTCATGCATTGCAATGATCGAAAATTAAACATGTACTTACTGTGAAAATATTTTTAAATCCAATTAAGTATATATAATTTTAAAAATCAACACTTGAAATGATGTTTTTTTAGTAGTATAACTTCAGTCACCACTTTAAGTTTATAAATCCCACCACCTTGGAAATTCAGAAAATTGGCATGCACACAAAGTGAAAAAATGCTATAGTCCGTTTCTATGTAAATTTTTAACATTTGTATAATGTTATTCCTATATACAAAAGCTTATTTAGAAACGAACTATAGCAACAAGCACTGGACATTTTGGTGCACATGCCTATTATCTCAATTTCCAAGATGGTGGGGTTTACAAACAAAACTTAATGATCAAAAGTTATATGAACGAATAAACATAATTTAAAGTGTTTATTTTTAAAATTATATACATGTACTTGGATGGATTAAAAAATATCTCCACAGTAGGTAAATGTTAATTTTTTTTATCAATGCATTAGTTGAATTGAAGAAAATAGCTCCGAGATGAGACTTGTCAAATCTGCCTGAAATCCTCGGTTCCAGATGTTTCATATGAAGGGATGGACTGCAACAAAGAAGGAGAGAGAAAAATAAAAATAGTAAAGTACCTTTTTCATTGCAGCTGTAACTAGCATGACTGGGGATCGAACCATGACACATACTTTTTGTCCGAGTTTGAATGGTAGACTATTTTACATCAGAGGCTATAGTCTGTTCTATGATTGCTCTTTGTAAGTTCGATAACATTAACTTAACTAATTGACTGCCACCCAGGTATTTATTATTTGAATTTCTCTTGAAGCAAGTCGGTCACCGAAGCCAAGATTTTCCCGAATAAAACTATGAAGGCTTGACAAGGGATTCTGGCGGGCGTGACAGAATCCCCAAAGGGATCTGGTCTCTACCAACTTATCTACTCTGTCCGCTTGTTAGATTAGTACTACAATTACACTTAAAAGGTTCCCATGATTGTGGACCCGGTTTTACCACTCCCCTTTTCTCGTATGAAAATAAAAAAATGGGAATTCAATAAATAAATGTAGGGCCTAGATGAGAATAAAACATAATAGGAAGATAAAAAATAGGTATGAAGTTTTGAGAGATCGATAAAAAGTACACCCTCTACTTGTATGGCACACACAGCAGTCCCACAATAACAACCAACATGCTGAAATCCATTCCAAGCACAGACCGACGAAGGCAGCCACCTTACCAAATCACGTTTGCGTCCTTTTGTTTTCAAACCTTTCGCCTTCAATCTGTGTTTCAGTTGATTGAGATTCAATTGTTTTACATCTCTGTTTATCATTATTTCATATACTGAAATACCTTTTTAAGTGAATTTTGTTTTTTTCTGGCTTTCGTACAACGTGTCTGTTTACTGACTGTGGATGAAACAATCGGGTGACTTTACCTTAAATAACTTCCGGTTAGGTTTTAAGACTTGAGGCTTTCTCGTGCCCGTAGGTGATCTACATTTATTAGATCTAAAGATAAGTTTGTAAATTTGTTTCATATTACATTTGTACACACGGTAAAATGAGACACATTAATGATAGAATTAAACACCGTTTCTTATACTGTATAGTTTTTTACAAATATTTTGTGAAAAACCTAGTTTGACAATTGCATACCACACTATGCCTGTGTATAGCTCTTACTTGTCATTGTACACTAAGTGCAAGCCGCGATATAAAAAGCTAATATAGCTTTATATATCGCTGGTGCAAGTAGTAAAAGTAGCGATAGAGAAAGTAGAAACAATCAAAATAATTTATTCAAGTTGGCCGTAAACACAGCTGATGCCCCTTTAATTATTTTATGCATTACATAACAAGAATCTCGACGCTCCACATTTGTGTTTAGATAGAGTTTATTTCATTACAGCAGCGATATATAAAGCTAATATATATATCGCTGATTACAGTATACATTTTGTATATACACGGAACCAGCGGTGATATGTTTATCCGAGATAATGATTTTATTATTATTATTATTATTATTATTTATTGGTGATCAAATAGGGCCTACCAAAAAAGTAAAAACATGACATTAATTAATGATAAAAAAAACTAGCTCTCTGTTTGTACTGATGTAAAATTCAGTAAATACTGTGGCAACTTTTTTTCTTTAATAAATCTTAAAGTCACGACAAATACATGTATATATCTGTCTTTTACAAAAAAAAAACCAAATTATTGCAAATCTAACATTAGTATGGGATAAATGTAGTTCAGTAGAATGCCGAGATTTGGGTGAATATCTTTAGGTCGTGACCCAGTAACTGTGTTCGTCCGGTTGAAGATCTATTAATTCAACTCAAATCGACATACCGAACTAGCCATGATACACTGTCAATTATCAATATGGTAGCACATAAATAATTAAATCAAAATTACAATGCACCGTATACTTCAGTGTGATAACATGCTGAAATTAATATAGAGCAAAAATTCCAAAAAAAAAAGAAAGAAAGAAACATCATTGTGAGAGGATTCATTCCCTACCTCTGAAACCCTGTGGCGGGCAAATACATATACCAGCAAAACGCGGTTAACTGATGGACCGAGAGATGAACCAACGAACGCAGACAAAACCTTTACGGTTAATATAAGTTGCACTGAAAATGAAACCAGCGATAAATAATCTGTCTGAAGAATGGTACCGATCGAAACTAGACACAATATATACGAAGCCTACACGCACAAACCAACACGTGCTGCATTTATTTATTTATTTTAATCATAGTTTTCCCTGAGAGTTTTTCCCATAGTACATATACGAGTGTTAACATTAAAATAATAAACAGCTTTCAGCGGACTCGTTGAAGGTGTAATTTATGGCAAGGTTTTATTTCTATATACAATGTAAGCGTTAAACAGTGACGTGCCAAAACTGATGCAGTCTTTTATTATTATTATTCTCGGCTTCCATACGTTTCAGTGTGTATTCGCTCGTAATGTTCAAAATTTCTGTTTTCAAAAGTCAACAGTTTCAACAGAAAATTAATTTCTTATGTCAGCATTCCACATATTTTAAGTGACATTGAAATTCCCTGTCACGTGCAACTCATTTGTGCTATAAAAACAAATGATCAGAATTTGAAATACTGTTTTGGATAAATGTGGTTTTAAATGAAATATATAGTGAAAAATAAAATGTTGCATAGCAATTTTGGAACGTCACTGTGTATTGGGCCTACATGTAAATACAACCGGTAAAAACAAAGTTAACATCCTAATTGAATAATGAAAATCCCGTTTATACGGCGAAATTTACACACCTAACGGTAGTATGGGTTTTTTTTGTTTTTTTTTTTTTTACATATCTGTAACTGGTCAGTTATAACCATTTATTAAATGTGTGATGTTCATTTTTCCAAATAATGTACAAATAACCGCAATATTTACCTTCAAAGTTCGGACCCGTGAAATTTTTTTTTAAAGTTTGCATGAGTTACTTCCCTTATAGCGAACCTGACGTCAATCATCGCGATGTGCAACCCCCTCCCCCTCCCCCCCCCCCCCCATCCCATTTCACTGCTCGCAAAATGTGAGAAATAATTACATTAAAATCATATTACTTCTATCAAATAATTAATCGCACATCTCAGTTTCCTGAAGGCCTGCGTTGTATTTTCCGCTATTACCTGATGATTATCAAACTAACCGAATTTTATAATCTTAATGGATAAATGTATGCTAACCGTAAAGTTTTGGTTAGTTTTGTGTAGGCCTATATACTTTTAATGCAAGAAGAACACCCAACGATGCGCGAAAAATGGTGTCTCAAAAATAATTAAAGGAATAATCTGGAATGTGAATGCACCTTTACCTGCGAAATGACTACACATATTTGTTTAATGTAAATAAATTTCATCATATACAGGGGAAAAAAGCAAATATCAGGTCCTAATGTCATTTGCCTGACAACAAACATGCCAGAGAAATTATCATTCAGACCCCCGGGATAAATTCATTGTATGTTGCCTGTTTTTCAATTAAAATTAGAAATATATCCGTGAATATGAATTGCAAGTGCGGATTTCTAAAAATGCCACATCTACTACTTGTAACTCTGTAGCTGTCATATACATGTAGGGTCGTTTATGCTGTTTTAAAACAAACGTGTTTAATTTTGGCAAATAGCGCCGGTTGAATCCTTAGAATGTGGAACATCTTATTATGTCTTGGAAAAGTCAAGACGAAATTCAGCGCTTATTTTTATTTAAGTGAAATCAAAGACTCACCTACTAGACTCAGAAATCAGATATAATACCGTAGTTATCTCATTTTTTAAAATTTTCATTTATTTATTTATTTAGATCTGCTCGTACTTCATGCATGCTCGTACTTCATACTCCGCCCCCACCCCACCCCCCACATTTTTCACATACAAATTTTATTTTATATTAACATCACGTCTGGAATCCAGAAAAAGGCTTCCCAGAGCTTATAAATTGGGCCTACCAAAATTTTCTCGCCTCACTACGCTCGGCGAAAACAATTATATACTCTTTCTTTCCTCTTACTCGAAATCCTGGATCCAGCCAGGCTTTGTATATCTTGGAGTTTATGGACTTGGACTACTGACTTTGTATTATGTGTTGTGTTTGCCCTACATATTGGTAAAGATATTTTCATTTGACGGTTTTCTCAGCATGTAGGGGCTGAGTGGTCAGAGCATCGTGCTTTAAATCATGAAGTCTCTCACTTCCTGTCAGCGCAAGTTCGAGACCGCTGGAACCTAAGCTTATTTTTGTGAGAAAGTTTCCCGGTTTACTTGCGGAAGGCCGGTGATCTCTTCCTGGGTACATTGTAACCGGGTTCTCTCGCTTGTACAGGTTCCCAAATAAGAAAAAAATATTGTTTTTATTAGATGCATAAAACACGACCCCTAATGAATATTGCCTGACAATTAATCCAACAATTAAAATTATGTGAAGTAACCAGGGAGACAGTGTCCCATAAGTTAATAAAATAGTTGTGAAACCCTTAATTTTCTATAAAAAGTCGGAAAATTAAAAACTGCTTTTGGTGACATATGCATTACAATACAAATAGGTATAATTTTATGTCACCAAATTAAAAACAAATTTCCCAAAATTTGTCACCGAATTAAAAACAAATTTCCCCAAACATTTCGCGCCTCGCTCTGCTCGGAAGATGAATTTACTTTACTCCAACTTTGAATCCTCAGTCTGCTTTTGATAATGTTTGCATTGCATCACAAATAGGTATATTTTTATGTCACCAAATTAAAAACAAATTTCCCAAAATTTGTCACCGAATTAAAAACAAATTTCCCCAAACATTTCGCGCCTCGCTCCGCTCGGGGAATAAATTTACGTTACTCCAACTTTGAATCCTCTGTTTGCTTTTGATGATATTTGCATTGCATCACAAATAGGTATAATTTTATGTCACCAAATTAAAAACAAATTTGAAATTTCCCAATTTTTTTCGCGCCTTGCTCCGCTCAGCGAATAAATTTTAAATTTACACCTACTCCAACTTTGAATCCTCAGTCTGCTTTTCGTGATATATACATTGCATCACAAATAAGTATAATTTTATGTCACCGAATTTAAAACAAATTTCAAAATAATAATAATAATAATAATGTGTTACTTCTGTCAAAACATCATTTTGGTCAAGCAGTCCATCGGAATTTTTAAAAGAGTCTTCAGTCATTGTGACGCTAAATAAATTACTGAGGGCACTTCGTAATGTTAGAGTCTACTGGGATTTTTCGATTGATTTGTTTTAATTTGATGATTTTGACATTTATTTAAAATTCATTATTTAAATAATGTTTTCTAATGGAGTTTATCTGGGGACATTTAAATTGAATATAATGAAATTCATCACCAATATCATTCTGATTACAGATAATACATTTTCTCCTTTTTCTCTCATTTCTAAACCATCTGCCTATTTTTGTCAGTAAGCTTATAGTTTGTGATTACATGTTCTAAATTTTATAAAGCAAATATTTATAAGATTTTTCTAAAATATCAAGTTATTTTGTTAGATTTGAATTCATTTTCAAGTTTTGTTGATTAAATACTTCAGAACTTCAATTTTCGTTTGTATTGGCTATATCTGGGTCACCAAATTTGCTCAATACAGAAGCTCAACTTTTACCTTATTATTTTGACTGTATATTCATTTATAAAACTTTTGGGTTTGAGTGAAAAGGAAACATATTTTCTTCATCGTTCACGTATAAATTTTTGCGTCACGTGCACATTTATAATGTTCCCGTAATAAATATGTTGAATACGGTACTTAAAATTTGAGTACGTTTCAAACATTTTTTTTTAAAAAATATTTCTGAAGTGCTCGTCAAATTAGCAAATTTTTATCATTATTTACAATTGTATGCCATCAATATACAAACATGTCCGGTTATAGAATATATTTTGATGTTTTATCTTAAAATCATGAAACGTTATTTGCGCTTGAGTACTGAGTAAATTTGGTGACTTCGGGCACTGGTTTTATAGCCTCACTTAACCTTTTTCACAAAATATCGTTAAAACAATAGATATTTATGTTAAATATTTCTAAAAGATCGGAAAATACGTTCGAACCATTCCACTGACTCTCAATCATTGGGCAAGTTAAATTAATAAACGTGCAAGTTATTTTCAGGGCTTGTTATTTACCTCTGTAGTCTATTTTAAAAGTCCGTACGTAAACATAATATTACTAATTAAATTGTTCAAATAGAAGTCTTTAATACATTAAAAATCAATTTAATCTGTAATGTTTGTATTTTAAGATATCATGCTTTTACATTTTCCCGAAAAATTAATTGCATATAGCCTAAGGCCTACATCCGTTACAAGTGTAAAATAAAATAAAATAGTGACGTTGAGAGATTACACTTTAATTCTGAAACAACATATTTAAGTTTTATAGCTTTTAAGGCTGTAATGTTTGAAGTTTATTTTCTCATTTCTGTAGCGAGTCGCACAGATGTCTATCAGAGAAGGTAGGCAGACCTACCGATTTTAGCCGGCGCTGATCTGACTAGAATTCGTTTACGCAAATATATATATATATATATATATATATATATATATATATATATATATATATATATATATATATATATATATATATATATATATATATATATATATTGGAAACGGTATACCGCCTCTAATGGAACACAGGATCATTCTATTAGCCGATTTCAAGTAAAATGGTTCTTGATCAGTTTAAAATGTTACACGAATTCCCATTTCAGTTGGCTAGCCCCATGTCATTTATAAACAATTAAGCAGGACCGGAGCGTATCGTGCGCCAGTAGCAGATATCGGAGGTAACTGAAAATAATCGCCAATTAAGGTATACAGAGCGAATTCTATCGTTCAAAAAATGTGATATCCTGGTGGTATGTTCTTTTATAAAATTACTTTAGTCTGATAAGCAAAATTTTCATTTCAGTTGACCTTTAATTTCTTTTTAAGAAAATGAAATATTCTCAATTCATTTAGTAATCAATCAATCAATTTATTTATCAGATATTAAGAGAAAATTGCATGCCTAGAAATATTACATTTCATTTTAAATATCTGTTGAATTTCCTCAGAATCCTTATATCTCTCATCCACTACCTCTCATGCCCCATATATATACATATATATATATATATATATATATATATATTATATATATATAATATATATATGTGTGTGTGTGTGTGTGTGTGTGTGTGTGGTATATGTATAATTGGTCAATTAATTGGTTAATTAAATAAGTCGACAAATATTTGGATATATATATTCATTCAATTTTTTTAATTTTTAAACAAAGCATTAAGGTATTCTTCTTGGGTCAATGGAAGCCCGTGGGTGTCATGTATGTAATAAATTTTATCTGGCGCGCGGCCGCCTCATAATTAACTGGTTGCCGCCATATTAATTTCTGACAACCATAGCATAATTTTCTGCAGGCGTCCGCCACTTAATTTAGTATTGGGATATGTACGATACTACGGTGTGTTCGTAAGTAAAAATGGTCAATTTACCCATGTCTATGTGATTTTTTGTGTGTGAGAAGAGATTATAAAAAGGTAGTTCTCTTATAATTTATTTTTAAAAATGATGCGTTATATGTCGGATATATAGATAAAAAAATCACTTCTTGTCTTAATTAATGCACAAAGTAATGATTTTATGAACTGGACAAAACATTAACTTAAAATGAAATTAACCAAAACACTATAATTCGGTATTATCTTCATGTTTTAGGAAGAAAAATTGGTGTAACACCTAGATTTTCTAGATCCGCCATTGTTAATGAGTAGTGATTGGAAGAAAAAAGTCAATGTAATTTCCCGATGTCTCCGACATAAACTATAATCGCGTTGTCAAAATGCATCAGTATACGAACATGTTTAAAATAAAGATTTAACTGACCAATTAATTGAATAGCGGCCGCCAGTTAATTTTGTGACCGACGCAAGATGAAGAAAAAAATTAGATTTCATACATGGCATTTACGGGCTTCCGTATGGGTCCATATGAATTCAATGAATTCTAAAAATAGACCAAGAAACGGATAGATAGCTAAAATGTCAGAAGGGGGAATAGCGTGCTGTCATTTTGGGGCAGTTTTTCCTAAAGGAAGGGGGGCGCGGGTTGATTCCTCCTTGGGTGGATTCTATGCTAGGTCCATTTTCCGGCTGAAAAGTCTAACACGGACCCATTTCCGGGTGAAAAATATTGTGGGAAGTGTATGTTATAAAACAACATCTGATTTATTTATGCATAACTTGTTAGATTATGAGACATAAAATTTATATCAATGATTTAACTTTCGGTAACATATTGTTACTCGTACCTTTTTAAATAGATGACTTTCACAACCAAAAGGAAGGAGAGACGACGGAAAAAGAACCGCCCAACGAAATCGAGGAAGCTTTGAGGGAGAACATGGGAAAAAGGAAAACGCCTCGAGCATATCCTTCGAGAGCAGATGATTGAGGACATAAAAAGCAAGGAAAGCGAGATGATACAGGGGTTAAACGAACGGATGAAAGAGAAAGGAAAATTGCTTGAGGAATCTTTCAACTTTCATCAGGAAAATGAAAATTTACTATCTAACCTGACGGCTGTTCAATTAAAATCAGAGATAGGCGACAATATAAATTTCACTGAAATCCAAGAAAGAGTCAGTGCCGAAATGATAGAATATGAAAGAGACCATATTGAGAAAGCTGAAGATGAAAAACGACAAAAGATGAACGAGCTGAACAAAGAAATAGAAGAGTTGAGGAAAGGACAATTCCAGGCGTTGTGTCGGCAACAGGAGCTCTTAAAGCTCCAATCAAAGGCTCGGTTAAGAGAGTTAGAGCTATTGTTGAGGGTCGACGGTGAACGAGCTATAAGAGAGCAAGTTGATTTAGACATTGCTATCCTGGAAAATGAGTTGAGACGAAAAACATATACACAACGAAGAAAATGTCGGAAATATCTATCCGCCAACTCCAACCTCTTCAAGTCCAACTAAGCCAAGCTCCTTAAAAAAGAGATCGTGGTTTCAACGATTTATGGACTTTATTTCTTGCAGAAGTCAGCAAAACGTCGCCGTTAAAGAGTCATTAATCTTACAGTGTTAAAAATTTAACAAATTATCGATATACATCGTATTTTACCCTTGTTTAATTCATTTCAAAACACAAGCCACATACAGTTGATGTGCGTCGTTTCCTAGGTTACGAGTATTAAGTTTGTAATTGTTATCCGTTTGATGGGAACCGGAACCACACACTCTACAGTTTAAATGACACAGAAAGTCTCATATACAGTACATAGTCTTTTGATGCATGCGCATGCTCACAAACTACATGCATATGCAAGGCTCACATACTGTACACATGTATTTTGATATGATACACGCGTGCTCATAGACTTCATTCGTATGTAATATGATACGCAGGGCTCACAGACTACTCTCCCATATTTGGATATGATACGCCCAGACTCACTGACTAAATCCGTATTTTTATATGATACGCTAGGGCTCACAGACTGCACGTCTGAATTTTGATATGATAAGTACATGTTCACATACAATACGTCCATCTTTTGGTTTGATATGGAACATCAGTTATGTCGTGTTTTATATAAAACGTACATTCTCACAGAGTGTATTGGACAGGCTCACAAAATTATTTGCGTGTTTTGATAAGATGCAAACAATAAGCTTAATAATCGGAGATGTATAATACATAAATCAGATTTATACATTATGACATTATCAAGCTGATTAATGTTTTGCTCAACTTACATTACTGTTGTACGCCTGCTTTATCTAGACTACTGTCTACTTGTTACAGTATTGTGTGATATGATACAACCAGGCTCACAGGTCTCATTGTCCTCTTGTATTGTGTGATACGATACGACCAAGCCCACAGGTCTCACTGTCTTGTTCTATTGTGTGGTAAGATACGACCAGACTCACTGTTTTGTTCTATTGTTTGATATGATACTAGCAGGTTCACAGGTCTCACTGTCTTGCTCTATTGTATGATATGATACGACCAGACTCACAGGTCTTGTTCTATTGTGTGATATGATACGACCAGACTCACAGGTCTCACTGTCTTCTTTATTATTGTGATATGATACGACCAGACTCACAGGTCTCACTGTCTTGTTTTATTATGTGATATGATACGACCAGACTCACTGTTTTGTTTTATTGTGTGAAATGATACTAGCAGGTTCACAGGTCTCACTGTCTTGTTCTGTTGTGTGATATGATACTAGCAGGTTCACAGGTCTCACTGTCTTGTTGTACTGTATTATATATCATACGAAATATAAATGTTTTTTTTTCTGTAAATGCATAAAAGATTTATTGTGAATGGAGTCTGGTGAATTTTTAATTCATATGTATAATCAAACATGAACGCTTATTGATGTTCTCTCTATAAATTACATTTCTTTTATATATATCATAAAATAAAAACAATATGTATTGACAGAATTTCAATAACTGCTTTATTTTGATGTTGCATCTTAAATTAATATGCATGGGGTGAAAAAAAAATAGAGAGACTCGGACGTTTGAGTTCAGGCTTAAGAAACCAGAAAGATTCCGAATTATAGGGTTTTAGTTATTTAGTTCATATGCATTGTTAATTTCACGGCACACATGTAGTCCTATAACGATGATAGGACATCGCGTGGCGATATTTGCATTTTCTGTTATTCTATTCTCTTTTTCATTTATTTTGTTATATACTATTTTTATTTAGTATTTTTACTATCAAACTATCGTATTTCAAGAAAGAAATATCAGTAAAACTATGAACATGATGAAATAGTGAGAATATAACGCGAAGGACTAGGGAAAAACAGTGGTTTTGTGTCTGAAAAATACCTCATTGGGCTTCCAATTAATTGGATTAATTCAAAATGTACCTCCGGACCTTATTCCCGAACCACGTAGTCATCGCCAAATTCCATTTCAATTTTAAGGTTAAATTAATCTGTCAATGAAATATCTTTAAGGATAGAGAGTTCATAATTCAATGTCTGGAGGCTATTTGGCCGAAATTCTGTCCTAATTTTTGGTTACTTTTTCGCTGACTCAACCTTCTTTTGAGAAGGAAAACAGTGTGATTTATTAGCGGATTGCTAGGCGTACATTCCGTCTGGAAGCAGAAAAAAACAAGAAATAGGAAAAATGCGTCTACGGACTCCCAAATGTTAATTGTTTTCTGAAAGATATTAAAATAAAAAACCCGAGCCCAAATATTGCTTCACAGTTTATTCAACATTTAGTATTATATGTGAGACCATACAGAAGTGCAGCGACACAATAGGTATAAAACCTTTAATTTTTTTGTAAAAAGCCGAAATTGCAGCGCCTCGATCCGCTCGGCGACGGTATTCTGTAATTACATCCCCTCCAAGCATGGAGGTCTGATCGTGTCTGGAAGCTTCCAAATTTCATATTGATTTATCCAACAATTTAACAAAACATCTTCAATGAGGCTTGTATTATAACAATTTAATGCATGTATTATTCTGTTACTCTCATCCCCTGAAAAAATTCTCGATGCGCACCCTAGGGGACTGTGAAGATCAAAAGCACGCCCCCTCTAACCTGAAATACTACATCCGACTATCATTATTATGGCTGTATAGAAAACTTTATATAATATTCTAAGGGGTGGGTACATTTTATGGCTGTACAGAAGATCACAATTATCGGCTTAATTTTCTTAGAAGGGGGGGGGCATTTTATATGGGTGTACAGAAGTTTTCAATATAAATATTATAAACATATACCAAAGTTATAATGCTCAAGACGATCGCTTCTGTCAATTAGACTTCAGCAGTTGAGCTCCAGTTTAAAATGTACATGTATTTTCTAAATAGAAAGTGGTATCATACAAGGTCAAACAATAAATCCAAAAGTATAGCCGAAATCCGTCTAAGAGTAACCACTGTAAAAAGATGACTATCTTAGCTTTAGAACACTTTGGAATTGAAATAGTGTTATCAGTGCCAAATATTACTTTAGTATAAGATTATTAGCTGGTACCGAAATACCAGGTACTAGGTTTATGTATACCCTCGGGGACTCAAACGGTCCACCAGCAGTGGCAACGACCTAATGGTATAAATATTATAAACATAATACCAAAGTTATAATGCTCAACACGATCGTTTCTGTCAATCAGACTTCAGCAGTAGAGCTCCAATTTAAAATGTATATGTATTTTCTAAAGATAAAGTGGTATCATACAAGGTCAAACAATAAATCTAAAATTATAGCCGAACTCCGTCTAAGAGAAACCACCGTAAAAAGATGACTATCTTAGCTTTAGAACACTTTGGAATTGAAATGGTGTTATCAGTGCCAAATATTACTTTAGTATAAAGATTATCAGCTGGTACCGAAATACCAGGTTCTAGGTTTATGTATACCCTCGGGGGCTCAAACGGTCCACCAGCAGTGGCAACGACCTAGTGGTATAAATATTATATACATAATACCGAAGTTATAATGCTCAAGACGATCGTTTCCGTCAATCAGACTTCATCAGTTGAGCTCCAATTTAAAATGTATATGTATTTTCTAAAGAGAAAGTGGTATCATACAAGGTTAAATAATAAATCTATAATGTAGCCGAACTCCGTCTAAGAGTAACCACTGTAAAAAGATGACTTTAGTAAACTTTAGAATTTAAATGGTGTTTTCAGTGCCAAATATTACTTTAGTATAAGATTACCAGCTGGTACCGAAATACCAGGTACTAGGTTTATGTATACCCTCGGGGGCTCAAACGGTCCACCAGCAGTGGCAACGACCTAGTGGTATAAATATTATAAACATAATACCAAAGTTGTAATGCTCAAGACGATCGTTTCTGTCAATCAGACTTCAGCAGTAGAGCTCCAATTTAAAATGTATATGTATTTTCTAAAGAGAAAGTGGTATCATACAAGGTCAAATAATAAATCTAAAAGTATAGCCAAAATCCGTCTAAGAGTAACCACTGTAAAAAAAAGACGATCTTAGCTTTAGAACACTTTGGAATTGAAATGGTGTTATCAGTGCCAAATATTACTTTAGTATAAGATTATCAGCTGGTATCGAAATACCAGGTTCTAGGTTTATGTATACCCTCGGGGACTCAAACGGTCCACCAGCAGTGGTAACGACCTAGTGGTATAAATATTATATACATAATACCAAAGTTATAATGCTCAAGACGATCGTTTCCGTCAATTAGACTTCATCAGTTGAGCTCCACTTTAAAATGTATATGTATTTTCTACAGAGAAAATGGTATCATACAAGGTCAAATAATAAATCTATAATGTAGCCGAACTCCGTCTAAGAGTAACCACTGTAAAAAGATGACTTTAGTAAACTTTGGAATTTAAATGGTGTTTTCAGTGCCAAATATTACTTTAGTATAAGATTATCAGCTGGTACCGAAATACCAGGTACTAGGTTTATGTACAAACGGTCCACCAGCAGTGGCAACGACCTAGTGGTAATAAATATTATAAAACATAAATACCAAAGTTGTAATGCTCAAGACGATCGTTTCTGTCAGTCAGACTTCAGCAGTAGAGCTCCAATTTAAAATGTATATGTATTTTCTAAAGAGAAAGTGGTATCATACAAGGTCAAATAATAAATCTATAATATAGCCGAACTCCGTCTAAGAGTAACCACTGTAAAAAGATGACTTTAGTAAACTTTGGAATTTAAATGGTGTTTTCAGTGCCAAATATTACTTTAGTATAAGATTACCAGCTGGTACTGAAATACCAGGTACTAGGTTTATGTATACCCTCGGGGACTCAAACGGTCCACCAGCAGTGGCAACGACCTTTTGGTTATAAATGTTATACCAAAGTTATAATGCTCAACACGATCGTTTCTGTCAATTAGACTTCATCACTTGAGCTTCAATTTAAAATGTATATGTATTTTCTAAAGAGAAAATGGTATCGTCAAGGTCAAATAATAAATCTAAATGATTTTCGGGTACATTTTATATGACTATACAATATATTTTATATGATTCAAATTTTTCTAAGGATGTGGGTACATTTTATATCTGTACACAGAAGTTTTTATATGATTTTCTAAGGCGCTGGGTATATTTCATATCGATATTTAGAAGTTTTTCTCTTATTTTCTCAGGGGGAGAACATTTTATATGGGTGTGCAGAATTGTCTGTACGGCGATGGGTCCATTTATATGGGTGTATATAAGTATTCATGTGATTTTCCGAAGGATGGGTATGTTAAATATTCGGACGTCCGGGTAGCGCAATGGTTAACACGCTCGCTTCTCACCAATGCGACCCAAGTTCGATCCTTGGATTTGACAGGGGAGTACGTGAGATGGTATGGCGCTAGCCAACTCGGACACGTGGGATGGTGTGACTTTAGCCAACTCTGACACGTGGGATGTCTCCGGGCCCTCCGGTTTCCTCCCACAGCAAATCACCCCCGCACGCCAACATCGGAGTCAACAAGAGATATTTATATAAGTTGTTTTAACTTGTTTGTCAATCTTTGTAAGATAAATAAAGTTTAAACCTTTTTTATATGGCTGTATTGAAGTTCTTATAATTATGATTTTGTACCGGGGTGGGTACATTTTGTATGGGTGTTTATAAGTTTCTGTATGAAATTCTGACAGGTGGTTATATTTTATATGGCTGTACAGAAAATTTTATATAATGTTCTAAGGGGTGGGTACATTTTAAATTTGTGTACAGAAGATTTTATATGGTTTTCTGAGGGCTTGGGTATATTTTAAATAGGTGTACAGAAGATTTTATATGGTTTTCTGAGGGATATATTTTATATGGGTGTACAATACATTTTTTAATACTGAAGAGAGAGGATAAATTTTATATGAGGTGGGGTATATTTTATATGATTGCTCAGATGTTTGTATCAGAATAACAGAAGGGGTACATTTTACATGGACATACATTACTTTTGGGGGATCACGGAAAGGGGTATATTTCATATGGCTGTACGGAAGTTTTCATCCGATTTTCTGAGGAGGTGGGTACATATTATATGGGTATATACAACTTTTTCTTGGACTACTAAAGGGGGGATTACAGTTTATATACCTATACAGTAGCTTTCATCTGATTTCCAGAGTTGATACATTGTATATAGATGAATTTAAGTTTTCTTTTGGTTACTGAATGGGGAACAATTTAAATTACTTCTAGTAATCAGATATTCAGGCGCATGCGCCCATCTAAAATGCAAATGTAAGGAAAATGTCACTAATAAAAAAAATCATGGAAAATAAGTCACAATTTATGTGGATATTATAATGTTAACTCTTACACCCCTGAATGTCCTAATGGTATGAGTTTTCCATTCAGATAAAGAGAGTCTATTATGGTCTGTAGGGGTGGAAGGGTTAAAGTTTTGAAGTGCTAATTTCTCAAATAAAAATAATTCATGTTTATCTGATATATTATTCTTATAATTTGTTATTTTCACATAGTATTTTTTTAAGTGTGTGTTAAAAATATACATGTATCTTCTTACCATAAAAATACACATTAGTGATTTAAGGTCAACTGAAATGATTTTAACAATTTCTGAATATTTACATAATTCATATAGGGTACTTACCGCATAAGCAAATCTTGTCGGATTAAACGGATCACTAAATGTTATAAATAAATCAAGGATAGTTGTGCAAATTTAATTCTACAAATATGCAAAAGTATAATTTTTGCTGTACATGTGTAATTTACGTCGTATAAACGCACAGCAAATTTATCGTCACATAAGCAAATTCTTCCAAATACAGAACATAAGCATTGCATGGTTACGACGAGTTCGGGAAAGATATCGGACAGACAACACTAAGGCGCATATATCCGCGGACAGATACGGGAACATATGCATTGATATCTATTTGGGAGGAACAAGCTATCGAAAAACACTTGAGAATCCGTTGGTAAATTATAATGGTTTCATTTATATATTGGTGTTAAATAAAATGTCTGAATCTTGGTTCTTAAAACCAATGAAAACGGTGATTTTTCGAGCACTACGCTCTTGTTGAATCCATCCGCTACAACGATCGCGTGCAGTCTGATGATACGGTTTGAAACATAAGTGTAGTTTTGTCTATGTATATGCCAGTCGATGAGCCCCTGTGCTTCACCGATGAAAGTTCTGATGTGTCGCCAATAGATACGGTCGGCGGATGGTCTAACAACTACAATTTTCAATGAATATAGTAAATGCTACAAACTTTCTCTCACCGGAACATGAAAGGAAACTTCGATCTACTTAGATCTGACAGGAAATATATACCCGTGTTAAGGACAGACAACTCTGTGTAAGAGATTGATTTTTGGGGGGCCTACAGTTCAATCAATTCCGCTCAAACAAAAGAGTTCACAGGAGAATGCAACGTTTTCTTTTAGTGACAGATCTTTGCAAAATAAGAAAACCACTTAGTTTATCCATTATATTTTATGAATAATTATACAGAAGATAAAGTCGATAATATACGATTTAGGTATTCCTACGATATCAATACGAAATTCATACGCGCCAAGTAGGCCAAATTTTAGCGATTCAGGTTTTGGGGTAAAATCAGGATTACAAAAAAAAAATCGCGCCTGGTTGTTTTATTATCTACATAGGTACGCGTATTTTTGTGTATTCCAGAACGTGCTACACTCACTTCTTTAGATCATATAAATCAGAGCTTTATCATTCGTCACCTCGTTTTAGTATATGACAGTGCCATGTTTGTTTATCTTTTGGAGGTACCCACACGTAAGTTTGGTACGGTAAGATAATGGTTTTGCAGGTGATGGTGGACTTTGTTAAGCGGCCTACTCATTAAACAAATCTGTCAGTATGCTTGTTAAAGTCGACGTGGTCTTGATCAGTTAGGGCCTACTCATCTAGCCTACCTATGTGAAAGAACAGTGGACAATAACAGTTTCCGAAATCAGTGGATTTATTTTGTTGTTGTTGATAATTTCATTAGATCTAGTTTCATTTATATAATTTATTCTATTATGAAAATATTATAACAACCGAATAAAAATGCTAGTACAACGACCTAATCACAATTTTTATGAACTTTAAATAGCAAAACGACCCCAGCATTTCATTGGGTACCAGGGTGTGTACCAATATATTTTATGGCATCTTTTTATTAAGCCTCGTGCAAAATTCGCTGTTACTGCATGACGTCAAAAGGCCTACTATAATGAAGTATAGATCTATATAGTCTAGATCGGGAGTCTGAGTGGTTAGAGTATCGCCCTGCTTGAACCAAAGCTGATTTTTGTGAGACAGTTTGCCAGTTTACTTGCCGCGGGAAAGTCGATGGTCTCTTCACGGGTGCATTGTACTGACCAGGTTCTCGCCTCCACCATTAAAAACTGGCCACCACCATATGACTCATCTGACAAATCGTTGAGTGTCACCACGGTGTCTCGAGCACTATTGAAAATTCTAAAGATTCTATTGCTCTAGATACAACAAGTTCAACGCGATATTTGAGTATTTATAGTTGAGTATCTGACACGTATATTATATGTGAAATAGTGTGGTTCTTTCTACATAAACTCTAGTTATTCAGTTCTCACTTGTTACGGCATTATATCCCAACGCAACTGAAACTGTAATTAAGATTCATACTTTGACTTACCTTGCTAAATCTGCGAAGTTTTGACAGAAATGGTGGGTCTTCATCAGGATCCTTGTGTAGCAGGCTTAATCTAAATCGTCACATCGAAAACAATCAGTATGAACTTTACACTTTGGAAAAGTTAAGTACAAAAGCTAACTATAAAACACGCGATATATCAAGCTTTGTATGCGTATATAATCAGTATTAGGCCTATCACAGTGTAATACATGTATATATATATATTATGTTGTAATGTTTGAACATAGATCAAGGTTTATGGTTTGAATCGGCTCACTGTGACAAGGGAGGTAATTCAATAACGCGTAATTGTTAAAATTTTCATTAAAAGAATTAATTTTACGACTTTTACAATTTATCATTTATAAGTTTAAATCAATATATCTAAATATAAGTAAAGCATTAGGCCTATGCTTAGCAATCTGCTAATAAATCAAACATGTATATCAATCAATATGTACACATACTACTTAACGTCATTTATCAAGGGAGGTAATTCTTTGCATCAGTATATTTAATTTTTAAAGTTAAAAGCAATTATCCTCATAAATTATTTAGTTATAACTTTTTTAATTCATCAACATTTATTAATATTTATAAAACATTTTGGTGTGTTAAACAAAATACATATATAAGTGTTAATAAATGATAAAGTATGCGTAAATATTTGTAAATAAACAATAACACTTACGTCACAAATTCAGACTAAAGCTTATATAAACCCAATCCACCGAGAGCAATTCATACTTACCTGGTGCAGGGGATACCGTGATCAGCTAGGCGGTTCCCCCAGGACGAGGCCTTACCATTGCACTCCGGTTTGGCTGAAGCCTGCGATTGCCCCAAATGTGGGCAACTCGGGCACGTAATTTTTATGTGTGGGGGTCTGCGTTCGCGCTAACCCCTAAATAATAATTGAATAGAATCCTTTCCTTCTTGCAGACTACATAGCATGTGATGTACAAACTGTCCCAATAACAAAATGTAACCTCAAACTAGTTCAGTATATTTATCAAATAAAAACATTGTACAAAGCGATCGGTTTCATAAGAGAAATAATGTCACTGTATGTAGTTTTTTTATATAAAATTCGCATTGATGATAAATCTGTCTTAATTTCAACTCAATAAAATATTACTGAAAACAGGAAAAAAATGTAGGGATATTTGTTTGAGATTCTTGAAATGTTTCTTCAAATATATACAGAAGTTAATTGATGGTAATGAAAATATGTTATTTATCTTTTGGATAATACTTGAGCATATGAGAGGGTGGGGTGCAAAAGGGGGTTTTAATCGGATGTTTCATATTTTGGATGACAATAATTGAATCCATATATAAAAAGTGACATACTGAACAAATTCTTGAAATGGACTTTTGTTTGTTTGTTTAATGATGTTTTACGCCACACTCAACAATTTTTCAGGTACATGGTGGCGGTCAGTTTTAATGGTGGAGGAGAGAAAACCCGGTTAATATGTACCCGGGAAGAGACCAACGGCCTTCTGCAAGTAAACAGGCAGACTTTCTGACATAATCAGCTCTGATTCAGGGGACCTATATTCCAGCGGGGCTTAAAATGGAAATTGATAATCCGTGTTTAGTCATCTTACTCGCATAAAGAACATTTTAAAAATTACATAAGTGAGCCGGTGTAAGGTGAAAAATTGGCCCGCCGTAGAAATGCTACCCGGGGTCACTTTTCTACGATAGAAATTTTACCCGGGTAGCCGTAAAAATGACCCGCTTCAAAATTTCTGTTAGTCCCCGTGAAAAATGACCCCCCTAGAAAAAATACCAACCTTATATTTTCAGGAAAAGAAATATCAAACGAACAGTTAAACATGAAAATCTATTTTCATCAATGTGAAAACTTTTATTTCAAAGGTTATTTATAAGTTTATGCCAAAAATATGGTTTTATAAGTTTAATTCATAGGCGTAAGAACAATTTTTTCACATACAAATTTTATTTTATATTAACATCACGTCTGGAATCCAGAAAAAGTCTTCACAGAGATTTTTAAATTGGGCCCACCAAAAACAATTATATACTCTTTCTTTCCTCTAACTCGAAATCCTAAATCCAACCAGGCGGCTTTGTCTGTATATCTTGGATTTTATGGACTTGGACTACTGACTTTGTATTATGTGTTGTGTTTGTCCTACATACTGGTAAAGATATTTTCATTTCACGGTTTTCTCAGTATGTAGGGGCTGGGTGGTCAGAGCATCGTGCTTTAAATCATGAAGTCTCTCACTTCTGTCAGCGCAAGTTCGAGCCCGCTGGAACCTAAGCTTATTTTTGTGAAAGTTTTCAGTTTTCTTGCGGAAGGCTGGTGATCTCTTCCTGGGTACATTGTAACCGGGTTCTCTCGCTTGTACAGGTTCCCAAATAAGAAAAAAAAATATTGTTTTTATTTGATGCATAAAACACGACCCCTAATGAATATTGCCTGACAATTAATCCAACAATTAAAATTATGTGAAGTAACCAGGGAGACCGTGTCCCTAAAGTTTATAAAATAGTTGTGAAACCCTTAATTTTCTATAAAAAGTTGGAAAATTAAAAACAAAACTCCACTCGGCGAATAAATCTTAAATCTACACCTACTCCAATTTTATATCCCCAGTCTGCTTTTGATGATATATGCATTGCATCACAAATAGGTAAAATTTTATGTCACCAAATTAGAAACAAATTTCCCCAAATTTGTCACCGAATTAGAAACAAATTTCCCCAAACATTTCGCGCCTCGCTCCGCTTGGAGAATAAATTTACGTTTCTTCAACTTTGAATCCTCTGTTTGCTTTTAATGATGTTTGCATTGCATCACAAATAGGTATAATTTTATGTCACCAAATTAAAAACAAATTTCCCCAAATTTTTCGCGCTTCGCTCCGCTCGGCGAATAAATTTTATATTTACACTACTCCAACTTTGAATCATTAGTCTATTTTTCATGATGTATGCATTGCATCACAATTAGGTATAATTTTATGTCACTAGCCTAAAAACACTCACCTTTTAATTTTTTTCTGCATCCACCACTTTTGTATGTACTAACTGCATAATCAAAAGACACATGACATTATTTTTCCTGGGGAAACCACAAAAAAAAAAGAAAATTAGGCCATTCAAAACTTTTTTATGTTTAGCGTCCACCCTCAAACCAAAAACCTTTTTTTCTATCAGGAAAAAAAACGACAGAGAAAAACAATACATTTTTTTCCTGATAGAAAAAGAGGTTTTTGGTTTGAGGGTGGTCGCCAATCATAAAAAAGTTAGGATGGCCTAATCCGTAGAAAATTGATCCGGAATCCGGGTCAATTTTCTACAGGTATGGTTCGATGTTCTACAAGTGTCCGGGTATAATTTCTACGTAGAATATAAACCCCGTGTAGTTTTTTCTATACGGGTCACTTTTCTACATTACACCGACCCGGCTCTGTCGGTAGCTCGCTCGACTCTATCTTACATAATTTCTGTCTCACACCTTTTGATCTGTGTGGTATCAGTCTTTTTATAATCTGCAATGATAGAAAAAGAGATTTTTGGTTTGAGGGTGGTCGCCAATCATAAAAAAGTTAGGATGGCCTAATTTTCTGACAACTTTCTCATATCTGTCGAAGAAAAATCTTATGACAATTTTAATTGCCCAGAGCGAGTTTCGAACCTACATCTCGGATATGAGATGTTGTGGCCATCAATCGAAGATCTCAATCACCGAGTCATCACATGATTCCATACCCTGAAATATCATGTGGTATTTAAATGTCAAAAACTTGATCCGGAATCCGGGTCAATTTTCTACAGGTATGGTTCAATGTTCTACAAGTGTCCGGGTATAATTTCTACGTAGAATATAAACCCCGGGTAGTTTTTTCTATACGGGTCACTTTTCTACATTACACCGACCCGGCTCTGTCGGTAGCTCGCTCGACTCTATCTTACATAATTTCTGTCTCGCACCTTTTGATCTGTGTGGTATCAGTCTTTTTATAATCTGCAATGATTGGACATTTTAGTGACAGTCCCATCCGAATGGTATAACTAATGTACTCATGTACACAGCGCACAACGTTATGACAGCGCACAGATTCTCCAAATAATAAACTCAAAGGTCAATTTCAATAGAATATTTAACCCTTTCACCCCTGAATATCCGAATGCTATGCTTTTTTCATTGTTAAAGACCAGTCTATTATGGTCTGTAGGGTTGAAAGGATTAATCGCACAACACGATGACGGATAATTGCTATATATATACGGAGGTCATCAAAAGACATTCAACATTTTCAGCAATTCAACTTTTTTTTTTAAACAAGATTCAAATTTTCAAGTCAAATGTAATCTTAGATATGTAAATATTACACTTTTGTATCGCCGAGAAAAACAACAATTCGCTTAAAACATAAGTGTAAAGAGGACCTGTCCAGACATCTGTTATACGTGTATGAAGTTTATATATTAATATGAGTATTGTGATATTTGTAACTTGTTTTAAAATGTTACTTTTCAATTAGTTTCAGCTTTGTAAAAATTGTGATATCGCTAATAGCGAAGTATAAATATTCCGAGGATGTCCAGGATACATATACAAATCTGGTTGATAAATGTTAAAAGACAAGGGTCGGCCTGGCTCAGTCGGTAGCGCGCTCGACTCTTGATCGTAAGGTCGTGAGTTATAGTCCAGACGGCGGCAGGTTGGTTTCCTGTCCTTCGGATGAGACATTAAAAACCGAGGTCCCGTGTCACAGTAGGTGTCGGCACGTTAAAGAATCCTCACTGGTCAATGGTCGTAAGTGCCTAGCATAATCCAAAATTTGAAGCCCTTCATCGGCATATGGTGACGTCTCCATATGAGTGAAAGATTCTCGAATGGGACGTGAAACAACAACAAACAAACAAACGATAAAAGACAAACACGGACCTCTGGAAATCTATAGGTGGGATCTGATGTCATGGAGGAGTAAACACCCCCTAATGACCGGCCATGATATATTCTTCCATTCTTAGCTTTAGGTGATTTTTTAAAAGAAAGGGATGGGACAAAAAAGGACGAATTAGATAATGTTGGTATGCGGTTGATTAAAAATAATGGATATTTGAAGGTTGTCACCAAAGGAAAGTTTACGAGTGAAATAATAGAATGTGGAGATATTTTAGAGCTACAAAGTATTTCGAGTATGACCAAACAAGAACGGTTTGAGGTATGACTAGACGGTCAAGGTATTGTCCAGTAGTGATTGACTTTGGCTTGAAGGTTAAAATATTGTCCAATAGTGATTGACTTTGGCTAGGAGGTCAAGGTACTGTCCAGTAATGATTGTCTATCAATGGTAACCAAAATACAAAGGACAGTGTAACAAACAAGTTATCGCACGTCTGCTGGGGGGTACGCCATTACATGCATACGACAATGCTTTCTTGTTGCACGGTCTACGTTGAAATCGGCAATTAGCACCTTTCCAGACGGTGAAATAAGTTCCGTTGTGTAGAAGTGATTCAACTAAATAGTGAATAATCTAGTGATGAATGAATTGCCGAATGACCTGATCTAACTCTTACTGACATCCTGACACCCTGTTTGTTATGTGATGGAAATATATAAATGTTATCTAAGAGTTACTTTCAATACAAAAAAAGTTATTGGAATAAAAACATGAAATCATAATTGAAGTCAATTAGTCATTGAACATTAATAACAGTTATGAGTCAAAAGGCATTGTACTGATTGTACTGAACTGTTCTTTAAGTCAAAAAGTTTCCCAATGCCAAATAAACTATAAACCTCAGCCTCGGTATGAGTTTCAAGGTCAAAGCTTCGTCCAAACTTTAATAATTAAAAGATTGTTTGTTTGCTACTAGACACTTATACATTTATTTTTGTTTGTTTGTTTATTGTTGTTTAACGTCCCACTCAAGAATAATTCACTCATATGGAGACGTCACCAAATGACGGTGAAGAGCTTCAAAATTTTGGCATATGCTCGGCACTTACGGCCATTGAGCAGTGAGGGTTCTTTAACGTGCCGACACCTACTGTGACACGGGACCTCGCTGCTCTAACTTTATCACTTCTAACAATAAATCCTTACCAGATAGTACTTTCACCTAGGTAAAGAATGATGCTGAATCGATTTCTGTCATCGATATCAATCATTCAATTCTTGGTGATATCTAATGTTTCTAAACAATGGAGATTATTCTTGCAGGAATGCAGTTTCACACTTTGTCGCCTGAAAACCAGACTTCTAAGTGCCAATTTTCAAAATATGAGTTATATCATTATATCATTGCAATCTCCAGACAAATCTCGAGCCGACCTAGCTCAGTCGGTAGCGTGCTCTACTCTTGATCGTGAGGTCGTGAGTTCGAATTCAGCAGACGGCAGGTTGGTTTCATGTCTTTCGGATGAGACAGTAAAAACCGAGGTCCCGTGTCACAGTAGGAGTCGGCACGTTAAAGAACCCTCACTGGTCAATGGCAGTAAGTGCCGAGCACAGGCCAAAATTTGAAGCCCTTCATCGGTATTTGGTGACGTCTCGATATTAGTGAAAGATTCTTGAGTGGAACATTAGACAACAATAAACAAACAAACAAAAATAAATGTATAAGTGTCTAGTAGCAATAGGGAATTATATGGTGTTGAAAAATGTTCTATCTCCAAGCTTGCAAAACTGACAGAACTATATTGTTGAATGTCCACTGACCAATAGCATTTCAAAGGATTGGACAAAGGACAGAAAGAATTATAAGTCTTGTTTGCTGAAACTTTTACAGCTGTATTATTCCATCCCGAACAAACTGAAATTCATTCCAGATTTCCACCTTTCTACGTCATGTTTTTCCTTCTGTCCTTCTAAATTTCCCACGGGTCAGAGTAAAATATGCCGTAAATTTAAGCTTTTTACGAAAACAATAAAAAGCCGATGTCCCGTGTCACAGTAGGTGTCGGTACGTTAAAGAACCCTCACTGTTCAGTGACCGTAAGTGCCGAGCACAGGCCAAACTTTGAAGTCCTTCAATGGCATTAATTTTGGTGGTCTCCCAATGAGTGAAAAATTCTTGAGTGGGACATTAAACAACACTAAAACAACAACAACAACAACAACGAAAATAATAGAAATAAAACTTACATACTCGTTAGTTCATTATGAAAATGTGCTAAACCAGGGCGTTGTCTTGACCCCTGGGGAAATACAGCAGGTCAGAGATTATTGTTATTTAGAATTTGACCCGTTCATCGAACTAGAAAGGTTTCCATGGTACGTTTGAGACGGGCGTGACATGCCAGCAAGGGACGCTGACTCCTGTCGGACACCTGGTCCTATCTATCCCGTTTGTGATTCGCGATTGTTCTTCATGTTGAGACCATTTGCACATCTAATTCGTCGTGTTCTAATGGACTTGAGTTTCGATTATCAATTGGTACGTCTTCATTTTTACATTTAGAAGTACTAGTATTTCAAACTGTAATTTTTTGTTTATATTCTTAATTCCCATGCTGACGATACAATTTTTGAGAAACTGAAAACTTAGAATCCACTGCGTAATTTATTAAGTTGTACTTTCAATATATTTGTGTAGCATCAAAGTCGTTCATTATTAATTTATTCACGTAAAAATAACTTTTATGAATGAGTTTCTAGTGATAATTTGTCTTTCAGGTTGGAAGTAGTGTTTTCCGATAGATCTGTTATCGTCTTCACATTCCCTTTTGTATAAATTGTCGACAAAGCGTGTCAGCATTTCTTTAGATTTAGTCTGAAAATGCGCTCATTGGGAAATTACGGAAATTGTACGTATGTAGTTTGCCTATGATTTACAACTCATCCGTTTCATTTCTAATACTCTGTAAAATACAAAAAAACAAAAAATGTTTTTTTATGTTTTATATATATTTGTTATATTTTTTTTTTCATTTTTTATTTGATCTTTGAAATAAAATTTTGTAGAAGGATATTATACACAATTGTCACAATTGACAACTTGGCGAGAGAATCAGAGGACCGATTCAAAAACCTTAAACAGAGGATCAATCGAAATGCCAAAAACAAAGCCAAAACGCTCCGCTAAACTGGAACGTGTATAATCAGAGAGGTAATACAATACAACAGGATGAATATTCTCCTTTTGATGTACCATTAATTCCAAAAGACAATTTAGGTTGTGGTGCTAAACAGACGATGTTCAGGAAGGCAGGGAATTGGCAGATTGAAAATCATCACAGAAAATGCGAATGAAAATGTGAGGAATATCAGGTCAAATGCAAAGCATATTTAGATCAAAATACAAAAGAATCCGGCTAAGGAATGAAAGAAAAAGTTTTATTATGAGTTCATAAGACCCCACAAGGTTTATCTCGCAAATTACATTATAAATTCGCAGTCTCTTACAAAGCTTTTTCCGTCCTTGCACTCTCAATCAATTTCTGTCAACGTCTAGAAAGCAGTCCCAAAACACGTGATCATGTAACCAACAGAATAAATATAAAAACCAAATTACTCAGAATAAGGATACTTTTCACAAAAATATAGTCCATATATTTATAGCCATTTATAAAAAAAGTATTTTCGCCCCAAATATTATTTTATTCTATTATAAACCCAGACAAAGGATGATTTACTAAGATGACACTTTTTATATGGAGTGGGAAATAACTGATTGACACCAAAATAGAACGACGTAAAAGATTATATTTGGTCGTGTAGTCAAATGGTGGTGACCCACCACTAATGCAACCAGCCGAGAACATCACTACAAATATGATAGATAAACATCACAAATAACTCACGAAAGCAAAAACGAGGTATAAGAAAAGGAAAAGGTTGAAACATTTCACAAGAAACAACAAAAGGTTGACCAAATTTTCAAACACTTTTTAGTGAGTGAAAGGTAACGAGTCGAGTTCAATGTACACTTTGAACTATTCTAATTAAAAACCGATCTCTATTCGCTCCTGTTTTCTGATATGTCGAATACAGGATCTAACGCAATCCACTATGGGATCACAAGCGGATGACCTCGTAGGTGTGTCATTTTTCGACCAATAAAAAACGACTTACGCAATATTGCAAGCGATCAAATGGGAAAGAGATGTAAACATTTTAACATTATGAACAACACTGAACATACAAAATACGATGGTACAGAATCAGTATATTCATAACCCTGGATGGGTTCGAATCACAAAAGATATTCCGATGGAATTTTGCGGACTGACGGTTTTCTTTTTTAATAAAAATAAATAACATCTCTTTGCCATTACTTCTTGTAAGTCGCATTTTTTATTGGTCGAACATGACACATCTTCGAGAGGTCACCCAAACGTGACCCCATAACGGATTGCATTAGATCCTCAATGTGACATTTCAGAAAACAGGGGCGATTAGATTGACTTCGAACATAAAGTTCGTAAAATGTGTAACAACTTGAACATTTGTTTTGGATTTTATTTTAAAACTATAACTTTGTTACTGTCAATAATATTTATAACCACTGGGTCGTTGCCACTGCTAGTGGACCGTTTGAGTTGCCGAGGGTATATATAACTAAGTATTGTATTTCGGTACCAGCCGATTTTTTTTTTATATACTAAAGTAATGGTTCACTAACGGATTGCACCATTTAAATTCTAGACTTCTCAATAGCTAAGATAGACATCTGTATACAGTGCCTAGTTTTAGACTTGTAAGGCAATACATTTTGCTTTATTTTTTTGGCCTTAGATGATATCACTTTTCTTTTAGAAATAAACATTTATATTAAATTCGAGTTCAACTGATGGAGGCCTTATTGACAGAAATGACCGACTTGAGCGTTTCTTCTTGCCCCTTATTATAAAACTATATTTTTTGGAATTGTTAATAATATTTAATTCTTCTGAAAAATGGTAATCAGTAACAAGTTAGCAAAATGGTTGCCCCTTGGCTACGCTACACAAAGATATTTTACTCTATATCTATGATATGCCCTGCTTCAGTATTACCATTGTAGGCTAGTCAGTTCTTCCCATTGGATACAAGGTCCAAAATAACCAAAATGTACCAAAAATTTGACTTGTATATTTATCATTTTGACTATATAGTAATTTGTAGTACTCCTGGATATGACTGAATAGGTAACATTTTATTTTTTATTTTTCATCATTTAAATGAAAAACGGGGGGTCACGATCATGGGTTTGCCTGTAAAAAAACCGAATAGATACGTTTAGTGCAGTATTCATATTTTTAATATGTGCGTTTAATGTCAAGACGGTATGGGATTTCAAATGAGTTTCACGCAAAAATGAATAATACATATTTAATACATACTATTTTAATGCCAAACTGTGTAATCTTTAGCTGTGCTTTAGTCACATATTTGTCGATCACAAAATAACCAACAATAACAACAAATTAAAAGCAGAATTGTTTCACACACAAAGACAAAAGTATTTTATTTCACATTTTGAGTGTCAAAAGGTCACCGATTGTTTCCTCATTCTGATGTCAGTGAGTCAAGGTAGACGCCGTATTTATTTTTCACAGATAGGGGTCTCTGTTTAAAGTCTAGTTGGATCTGGCGAAGTTTAACAGCTTGCTTAGAGTTTCGGTGACTACAGGGTGGAGATAATCCATTATTTTCAATCCTGTCGTTCATTTTCGATTTCTGTTCGTCACCCTGTCGTTCCTTTCCGTCGCAAACACGAGACCGCTTATGACAAAGGTTTGTGTCAGTTCCACATCGAGCACTGTCATGGTAACTCGTGGTACTGATTACATTTCTGTATTTTAACTTTAACATATGTTCTTCAATTCGCCTTATTCTAAAATCAAGCAATGCAGTACTATTTACTGATAATGTTGGCGATTTCTTCGCTAATACTATTGTGTCCTTGACCTTGAAAGACTTCGGATTCCTTGTCCAACATCTGATGTTGGGTTTCATTTGTTTCATTTTCTTGACCTTTGAAGCGAGATCATTATTACTATTTTCGGGATGTAAATCTATGTAATGTTCTATACTGTTTTCCGTATTTGCTAATTTTTGAATGTGGGAGATATTATTTGCCATGGTTTCCGAAATTTGAACATTAACTTCTTTTTCATCAGTATCGTCATGGCCGCTGATATTTTGCAGTGTGTCCGGAGTTACAACTTCCGACGCAGGATCCCCATTTTCGTTTGGAAAAGCCGCATAACTAGTAAACCCTGGTAAATCGGTTGATCCGAAAGCCGAAAGGCTCGACGATCGCTCACATATTTTCTTACGTATACCACATAATTGCAAGTCGTCTTTGATAACGTTGTTAGAGTTTTTTGCGAGTTTTTCTGTCAATGGACCAGATATTTTACGATTATGGCCGTGGGTCGGCGAACCTTGTTTTGGATATTGGTTTTCTGGTAGACCCTTAATTTTGCTTTCTGTACCGGCTTTCTCATCTTTTATATTTTCGTCTAATTCTGGGGATTTTTGTTGATAAGTTGAGCATACGGTATTTGGACGCATTTCTTTATTCGGGGTTTGTTGTTGATTTTTATTATTTCTACTGCTTTCTATCTTTCTCGGAGTCTGAAAATAGTTATGCAATATTCCAGGATCTAAGAGTGAAGCATGACGCGTAACATGACGTGTTGTAAAGGCGACATCTGTTGGACAACGTTTGACGCCATATAAATCCCCGATATTCTGTCTGGACTGGGGCACTTTTACACGTGCCCATTTGTCATAATGGTTGTGGTGTACCCCTAGTTTCACACCTAGATTTATACAACTTGAAATCGCCGTTTCACTTTTAACTCTGTTTATTTTCTGTAAAATGTCTAATCTGGTTAACCTTGAACAATCATTTGTAACATCTTTTTTTAGTGTGGAATTTTGAGTCCCGTATTTTGGAACGTCAATGGACTCTATGCTCACAGAACTGTTGTCTCTGGCAAGAGGTACAGATTCCTCGCTATCGCCGTTATCGTTTATTCGATTCGGAACTTGGGATTCCTCACAGGAAGTAGGTGATTTAATATTATTTCTACATTCCGATCTTAATTCGTTCCCCGGTGATTCCGAATCAGGCTTGACGTCGGCTCCATTTTCTTTCCCGTCCGACTTGGCCAAAAATTCTCGAATGACGTCACTTCCTATGTAAGAACAATCTAGCTTTAAACTAGGATCTCCTTTATGATATGTTTTCGGTCGAGTTGCCTCACTTATACTCCCTTTCGTCCTAGAATTCATTGGATCTTGAACTCTGGCAAAATTTTGCTTTGGACGTTCAGCAATTTTTAAAAATCCAACTGACAAAGATTTTTTAGTCCAGTTCGGTCCATTTCCAGGTTCCATTGTTTATTCTAAAATTTATATTGTCACATCGAACATTCCAAAATAATCACTAATCGGAATGTATATATCGGCGGAGATTAAGCGTGTAAATCCTAGCCATTAATCAAGATTTTCACACCAAACAGATGTCTGCGCGCGGCATCCAACAGCTTGTTGTTGCCACTGACACGTAGATCAAGTTCTTGATTTCTTAAAACTGAAAACTTGTAACGAAGTTATGTATATTTAATTCACAAACAATTACACCGCTTGACATTCCTTAAACAGTTTCACCCTGAAGTCTTTTTATTACATAGACGATCACACAGTTTGGTAAAATACGCTGTCAATAAACATACCTTGCAGTTCTTGCAACACAACATAAATAACGAATGAATTGTCTTTGACCGCGCTTATGTTACCGGAACATAAAACTTTTTGTACCGTTTTCAAGTGGTTTATGGAAGTCAATGTTACACTGTTTCCTTTTTTTCCTTAGTAATCCGCTGCAGTAAATAATTCCATTACACATACAGAATATAAAAGGGAGTCGGAACTAAAATGTCAACAAGCGATGTTCCTCTATGAACAATAGAGGATGCAGCGAAAGTATAGAAATTGACTACTGTACCAAGTGTAATTGACTCATATCCAAGATATAGACATATATTAACTGAGTACACAATTTCTACGACACTCATTATAGTTTTAATATTTCATAAACATTGATCACAGTTTAATCAAGGAATGTTGACACTTTGCCTCAAACTGTCAGGCAATTTTAGATGTGTTATAAATGTTGCGATTTACCTGTGTCGGGCATTAGGGCCGAACGAACGTTTGTCTCCAAATTTTTGTATCCTTTTAACTATTTACTGGTGAACTAATTTCGTGTTTATAGGTGTATATATAAACAAACATTTATTATACA
This sequence comes from Atrina japonica, assembly GCA_030159075.1. NCBI lineage: Eukaryota > Metazoa > Mollusca > Bivalvia > Pterioida > Pinnidae > Atrina > Atrina japonica. The sequence goes on from BROG01000632.1 coordinate 275,116, forward strand.
AATGTAGGCCTACTTATATTGCCAATTCTTCTATGTTAGATTTTGAAAATTGTAATAAAATATTTTTTTATGTTTCAGAATTTTTTTATTCAGTGTGTGTGTGTGTGTTACAAAACACGTGTTAATATTTATTCAATTGATATATGGATGTAAGATTTTAGTATCTATAAAAAGATATGGCGAATATCAAGAATATATCTTACATTATTTACGCCAATCGTAATATTCGTATATTATCTACCAGTGAAAAAGAGAGCCGAAAATATAATTATCTTAAAATTGTTGAACAGGAGAATATTGCCTCGCGAAGAATCAGTTGTCATCTCGTCAATTTTTGACTTAACGGGTGGGTGTAAATAGAAAATTTTACAAACGACAAAATCCATGATTTAGGGGAACAAAATTAATGTAAAAATTTCACCATTTAGTAAACACAGTGGAACCACGCTAGCAAGACCACCTTACTGACTTACTCAAAGTGGTGTAACTAGTGTGGTGGTCTTGTAAATGTAGGTTACGCACATATTCAAATATTTAAAAAGACGGGAAATTTAAGGTCTTTGGGATGTTTTCCTAAGCGAGGTGGTATTTAAACGAGCTTCCATTGTATCTCTCACGGACATCCTGAAAAAACCTTGAACATTCAAATGCTATGTAAATAGGGGGGAGGGGAAATAATGCAATTTTGCACACGAGCACCTTCTGAAGCGACAAAAAGGATCAGCTAGTATATAATTGTGTCATTTCACGGGACGACACGGATATTACGTATATATTTTTTTTCTACTTAATGGCTTTCAAGAGAAAGATAATTTTCGACAGAAATTTTTTGAAATGAAAGCCCACGGTATTGATTTAAATACACCCTATTGGACTATTTAGTTATGATAACGAGACACGTGGGATATCAATCTGCACTCATTTAACTTCGTTTTGCATTAAAAGTAATGATTGGTAAAATCATCAACTCGAGCTCGTTTGATGACGACGACTGTTAGATCGTGTCTCCTGAATAATTCACACTATTAATGATCTGTTTAATTACATGCACTTGCTGTTGATAAAGGTATACATGTTTGATCGTTGTCATAGATTTTGTCATACACACACGCGCGCGCGCACACAAACACACACAGTTACACACGCGCACACACACACTCACAGATAGACATACAAACAATACATCTCTCTCTCTCTCAGAACATCTCTCTCTCACACACACAATACCCCCCTCTCTCTCTCACACACACACACTCACACACACTCACAGATAGACATACACACAATACATACAAACACAATACATCTCTCTCTCTCTCTCTCTCTCTCTCTCTCTCTCTCTCTCTCTCTCTCTCATATTTAGCAGGATGATATATCAAGTGTACGTAACCAATATTTCAATGATTTTTTTTGGTCAGCGAAATAAAATTAATGATGAAAACATTCGTTCTTACGAAAGAAAATTCGTACGTTGTGGCTACAAAATAAAAAACTGTGATCGTCATTTATTTAAAACTGACATTTACTAACCTTATCTAATCTAGATTTCAGAGAAGAAAATGTATGTCGGCCTCGTATTTGGGATGTATGATCCCTTATAATGAGATTATAATTATGTCAACCTGAAAATATATCACGTAAAACCATAAACAGTGTAACCTCGCTATTAAGACCACCTAACTGACTGACTCAAAGTGGTCTGATTTGTGAGGTGTTAAAGTGGTACCTTGCTATTAAGACCACCTAACTGACTGACTCCAAGTGGTCTGATTAGTGAGGTGTTACAGTGTAACCTCGCTATCAAGACCACCTAACTGACTGACTCAAAGTGGTCTGATGAAGTGGTCGTGAGCGACTATTGCTATGGCCAAAAAGTCCGTCGTCCGTCATTTAATTTTTCCATTTAAACGACTTCTTCTCAAGAACCACTGGACAAATTCCAACCAAAGATAGCAGGGAGCATGGTCCTGGGAGGGGCCTTCAAGTTGGCGAAAAAGGGGATAGGACCTACAGGGACTCCAAAACGGACCAGAAAGGTTCAACACTTGGTACATCGTTAAAATATTTCTCCTCTTAAATCCAAGATAAGTTTTCTTTCGATTTTGTTATACATTATTTTTACGTCAATATATTATGAAAGATTGATGAAATTGAAATATTTTTAAACGATCCTTTAGCGAGCGCTTTAAATGACATAGTATACTATTTTTTATAACTGATGGCTTCAAACTCAAAACTAATAGACTCTTTGTATACAATGATATATTATTCATTAGGAATGATCTAAAAGTTCATTGTGAAAAAGTTCCAAGGTCATAGTGTCAAAGGTCAAGGTAAGTTTTTCGTCAACTTTGAGACATTTTCGACTTTTTCTAAAGAATAAACGGTTCAAATTAAACCAAATTTGGCAGGCACTATACCTATGTGAAACCGCATAATGTTTGTAAATGACAGGGGACTAGGACCTATAAGGGTTCCAAAATGGGTCAAAACTTGGCAAATCTTTACAAATGTTCTTAAACCAAAGATCAGTTTTCTCACAAATTTACTATAAATTAATTGTTAAGTCAATATTTTCAAACTTTGCGAAAGAATTGAAATCTTTATATAAACGAGCTTTTGGCAAGTTCCGCTTGTTTACTAAAAATTGGTTGACTTTTATTTTGTATTCAAATACAATATATATACATATCAGAAAGTTGTAAGGGATTAATTAAGGATCATTGTGACAAAGTTTCAAGGTCATGGGGTGAAGGTCGTAGGTAGGCCTTAACAGTCAGTAAATAGAAAACATAGGTTTTATAAACTTTTGGACATTGTTGACTTCTTCTGGGACGGGCTCACTTAAAGCTCCTTGGGCCTATTGTTATTACATCTCGTGAAAACAACAACGAATGTTTTTTTTTTTTTTTTTTTTTTTGGCAGCGAATTTTGATTTCGTGGGCACGGAACTAATGAAGCGTTTGAAACTTGTGACCGTTAGATCAAGATCATGTTTATCGATAAATGAGAGCCGACGTGGCTCCTGTGCTCAATTCACAACCGACAGCCTCGGCGGACGGATGAGCAGTAAAAAAAATAATAAAGGTTCAGTATGTTTCGGCACGTTAAAGGACCCTAATAGCCATAAGTGCTAGGCCGTCATCGGCATTTGGTGACGTCTGCTCAAAATCAATTTCGTTTAACTTGAATCAAGTCATATGACCTGGTGACAGACAGCAAAAGAATTCTGGACAGGCCCTCGTCAATTTGCTCAAAATCAAATTTGTTCCAACCAAAGTGTCCCAGTTGCCAATTTTCCCAACTTCTGGTCATTTTGTTACAACATTTATTTCGCCCAATTTGTCCCATTTGCTAAAAAAAAACCCATAATTTTTCCCCGTTTTGTTTGTTGGAAATACATTTTGTAAAAAATACCGATTTTTTTAATATTAGAAATAATTCCTATTTTTTAAAAGGGGGTATTAGAAAATGACTTTTTAATATTAGAAATAGGGCACATTATCTAATAAATTATATTTTAGTATTAGAAAATGATTTTTGAATTTAGAAAATAGGGGAAAAAATCCACAACAGCTTTCCATATACGACCATATCTCTTTTACACAGTCTTATGTTTATATCATTTCCATTTCACAGCTTCCTGTAAACGTATGGAGAATACACACCTCGCTATTCCAATGGTCACAAAAAAAAAACCCGTGACTGATGACTGGTAACTTGCATCATGAGATTGCGTTTTTTTTAAATTTTATTCATTTTTGCAAAATTATTGGGGCTTCAACTACAGCCTCTGTTCCGATCATATTGAAAATGTAAAGGAAGAGAGAAGACGACAAAGAGTATGTAAGAGATAAGTAGTAGCAAATAAATTGTATAAAAGAGAGAAAAGTTGAATGGCGGTGGCTGTATTTGACATTTATTATAAATGATAAAAGTGCATAAATCTTATGTTGATGTTTGTGTTTATTTTGAGGCAACCGAGAAATAATATGGGATAAATGTTTATGATACAAGGACTCCAAAATAAAATGAAAGGACATCAACTTTAGAACATGTCTGGAACAACTTTAATAACACGGAGTGGTTCCTACCAAGTATCTGACTATAAACTTGTCGGTTCCTGACACGTATTTTTTTTATACAGTTTTTGTGTGTAATATTTCGTCTATCTGAAATATGATTGTGTAAATAATTGGTATTCGTCGTTATTCATTATATTTCTTTTGTGAAATATGTTGTAATTTCTGATATTCATATGATTTTAAATATTTATACAGCGAAAGGAAATAATTTGTCCAACTTTTTCTATGTTTAACAACAAAATGGTCAATTTTGTTGAATATTTGCTAGAGATAAGGGGCACTCTGAGAGTGTTTCAAAGGTAGGAGGCAGTAATGATTCACAATATCTCTCGGAGCATTCCACAGGTAGGAGACATGCATTGATTCACCATAACTCTCGGAAGGCTCCACAGGTAGGAGACACGTAATAATTCACCATAACTCTCGGAATGCTTCACAGGTAGGAGACACGTATTGATTCACCATAACGCTCGGAATGCTTCACAGGTAGGAGACATGTATTGATTCACCATAACTCTCGGAATGCTTCACAGGTAGGAGACACGTAATGATTCACCATAACTCTCGGAATGCTTCACAGGTAGGAGACATGTATTGATTCACCATAACTCTCGGAATGCTTCACAGGTAGGAGACACGTATTGATTCACCATAACTCTCGGAATGCTTCACAGGTAGGAGACACGTATTGATTCACCATAACTCTCGGAATGCTTCACAGGTAGGAGACACGTATTGATTCACCATAACTCTCGGAATGCTTCACAAGTAGGAGACTTGTATTGATTCACCATAACGCTCGGAATGCTTCACAGGTAGGAGACATGTATTGATTCACCATAACTCTCGGAATGCTTCACAGGTAGGAGACACGTATTGATTCGCCATAACTCTCGGAATGCTTCACAGGTAGGAGACACGTATTGATTCGCCATAACTCTCGGAATGCTTCACAGGTAGGAGACACGTATTGATTCGCCATAACTCTCGGAATGCTTCACAGGTAGGAGACATGTATTGATTCACCATAACTCTCGGAATGCTTCACAGGTAGGAGACACGTATTGATTCACCATAACTCTCGGAATGCTTCACAGGTAGGAGACTTGTATTGATTCACCATAACTATCAGAGTGTTTCACAGGTAGGAGACACGTAATGATTCACCATAACTCTCGGAATGCTTCACAGGTAGGAGACATGTATTGATTCACCATAACTCTCGGAATGCTTCACAGGTAGGAGACATGTATTGATTCACCATAACTATCAGAGTGTTTCACAGGTAGGAGACACGTAATGATTCACCATAACTCTCGGAATGCTTCACAGGTAGGAGACATGTATTGATTCACCATAACTATCAGAGCGTTTCACAGGTAGGAGACAAGTAATGATTCACCATAACTCTTGGAATGCTTCACAGGTAGGAGACATGTATTGATTCACAATATCTCTCGGAGCATTCCACAGGTAGGAGACATGCATTGATTCACCATAACTCTCGGAATGCTTCACAGGTAGGAGACATGTATTGATTCACCATAACTCTCGGAATGCTTCACAGGTAGGAGACTTGTATTGATTCACCATAACTCTCAGAATGCCTCACAGTGTAGGTTACATCAATAACAAGTTCTTTCTTTTTTACTTTCACAAAACATATAGGAATATAATTTTTATGCCTGTCTAAAGCTCTAATTTGTTTATATTGTAGCCTACATCAATCTAAGTAAAGAACAAAATATTTTAGTTTTTGGAAAACACAGCTAATGCCACTTTAAGGGGCTCTTCCGTGCTTTGTCATATTCAGCAACAGTATGTACAATTATTTTAAAAAAACGGAGCTTAACAACCGTTTCGTTATCCTCAAGATCTTGTCAAGACCCGACAGATATTAAAAGGTACTAAAACAATAATGCCTGGCTGCATTGGAGAACTCGATTATCGAAAGTCAATACATTCCTGATAGCATGAACACTATCTTCATAAAACAGATATATTATTTATGATGATTGACATGACCGTCAGCGTGGTTCGATGCCCGGTCTAAATTTTAATCAATTGCTGATGTCACAAACCTCTTACTTTGGACTAAAATAAATAGAATACACCACATGATAATAGGCAAAAATGAAGTATTTATAATGAATGAATAAATAAATAATTCATGTGCAAGTACTCAGTAATACCTCTAATGCCTTTAAACAATGATCACATCTACACTGAATGAAATAGTGCTGTAATTATGAAAATAATCGTGTTACCAGAAGGCCTAAATCACAGGGTGTAACCAACAGGTCTATACAGTGATACCAGAATACAGTCATGTTTTGCCAGTATACAGTCATGTGTTACCAATATACAGTCATGTGTTACCAGTATAGTCATGTGTTACCAGTATACAGTCATGTGTTACCAGTATAGTCACGTGTTACCAGTATACAGTCATGTGTTACCAGTATACAGTCATGTGTTACCAGTATAGTCACGTGTTACCAGTATAGTCACGTGTTACCAGTATACAGTCATGTGTTACCAGTATAGTCATGTGTTACCAATATAGTCACGTGTTACCAGTATACAGTCATGTGTTACCAGTATACAGTCATGTGTTACCAGTATAGTCACGTGTTACCAGTATAGTCACGTGTTACCAGTATACAGTCATGTGTTACCAGTATGCAGTCATGTGTTACCAGTATAGTAATGTGTTACCAGTATAGTCACGTGTTACCAGTATAGTCACATGTTACCAGTATACAGTCATGTGTTACCAGTATACAGTCATGTGTTACCAGTATACAGTCATGTGTTACCAGTATACAGTCATGTGTTACCAGTATAGTCACATGTTACCAGTATACAGTCATGTGTTACCAGTATACAGTCATGTGTTACCAGTATAGTCATGTGTTACCAGTATAGTCATGTGTTACCAGTATACAGTCATGTGTTACCAGTATACAGTCATGTGTTACCAGTATACAGTTATGTGTTACCAGTATACAGTCACGTGTTACCAGTATACAGTCATGTGTTACCAGTATACAGTCATGTGTTACCAGTATAGTCATGTGTTACCAGTATAGTCATGTGTTACCAGTATACAGTCATGTGTTACCGGTATAGCCTTTAAACAATGATCACATCTACACTGAATACTGTAATTATGAAAATAATCGTAAATGTGTTACCAGTAGGCCTAAGTCACAGGGTGTAACCAACAGGTCTATACAGTGATACCAGATTACAGTCGTGTGTTACCAGTATAGTTATGTGTTACCAGTGTAGTCATGTGTTACCAGTATAGTTATGTGTTACCAGTGTAGTCATGTGTTACCAGTATAGTCCTGTGTTAACAGTATAGTTATGTGTTACCAGTGTAGTCATGTGTTACCAGTATAGTCCTGTGTTACCAGTATAGTCGTGTGCTACCAGTATAGTCATGTGTTACCAGTATACAGTCATGTGTTACCAGTATAGTCATGTGTTACCAGTATAGTCACGTGTTACCAGTATAGTCATGTGTTATCAGTATAAAGTCATGTGTTACCAATATAGCCTTTAAACAATGATCACATCTACACTGAATACTGTAATTACGAAAATAATCGTAAATGTGTTACCAGTAGGCCTAAGTCACAGGGTGTAACCAACAGGTCTATACAGTGATACCAGATTACAGTCATGTGTTACCAGTGTAGTCATGTGTTACCAGTATAGTCCTGTATTACCAGTATAGTTATGTGTTACCAGTGTAGTTATGTGTTACCAGTATACAGTCATGTATTACCAGTATAGTTAGTCATGTGTTACCAGTATACAGTCATGTGTTACCGGTATAGCCTTTAAACAATGATCACATCTACACTGAATACTGTAATTATGAAAATAATCGTAAATGTGTTACCAGTAGGCCTAAGTCACAGGGTGTAACCAACAGGTCTATACAGTGATACCAGATTACAGTCATGTGTTACCAGTATACAGTCATGTGTTACCAGTATAGTCATGTGTTACCAGTATACAGTCATGTGTTACCAGTATACAGTCATGTGTTACCAGTATAGTCACGTGTTACCAGTATACAGTCATGTGTTACCAGTATAGTCATGTGTTACCAGTATACAGTCATGTGTTACCAGTATACAGTCATGTGTTACCAGTATAGTCATGTGTTACCAGTATAGTCATGTGTTACCAGTATACAGTCATGTGTTACCAGTATAGTCATGTGTTACCAGTATAGTCACGTGTTACCAGTATAGTCATGTGTTATCAGTATAAAGTCATGTGTTACCGGTATAGCCTTTAAACAATGATCACATCTACACTGAATACTGTAATTACGAAAATAATCGTAAATGTGTTACCAGTAGGCCTAAGTCACAGGGTGTAACCAACAGGTCTATACAGTGATACCAGATTACAGTCATGTGTTACCAGTGTAGTCATGTGTTACCAGTGTAGTTATGTGTTACCAGTATACAGTCATGTATTACCAGTATAGTTATGTGTTACCAGTATACAGTCATGTGTTACCAGTATACAGTCATGTGTTACCAGTATACAGTCATGTTTTACCAGTATAGTCATGTGTTACCAATATAGTCACGTGTTACCAGTATACAGTCATGTGTTACCAGTATACAGTCATGTGTTACCAGTATAGTCACGTGTTACCAGTATAGTCACGTGTTACCAGTATACAGTCATGTGTTACCAGTATACAGTCATGTGTTACCAGTATAGTAATGTGTTACCAGTATAGTCACGTGTTACCAGTATAGTCACGTGTTACCAGTATACAGTCATGTGTTACCAGTATACAGTCATGTGTTACCAGTATACAGTCATGTGTTACCAGTATACAGTCCTGTGTTACCAGTATACAGTCATGTGTTACCAGTATAGTCTAGTTTTAGCAGCATACAGTCATGTGTTACCAGTATAGTCCTGTGTTACCAGTATAGTCCTGTGTTACCAGTATACAGTTATGTGTTACCAGCATACAGTCATGTGTTACCAGTATAGTCATGTGTTACCAGTGTAGTCATGTGTTACCAGTATACAGTCATGTGTTACCAGTATAGTCCTGTGTTACCAGTTACAGTCATGTGTTACCAGTGTAGTCCTGTGTTACCAGTATACAGTTATGTGTTACCAGTATACAGTCATGTGTTACCAGTATAGTCCTGTGTTACCAGTATAGTCCTGTGTTACCAGTATAGTCATGTGTTACCAGTATACAGTCCTGTGTTACCAGTATAGTCCTGTGTTACCAGTATAGTCATGTGTTACCAGTTACAGTCATGTGTTACCAGTACAGCCATGTGTTACCAGTACAGTCATGTGTTATGGGTATAGTCATGTGTTACCAGTACAGTCATGTGTTATGGGTATAGTCATGTGTTACCAGTATACAGTCATGTGTTACCAGTTACAGTCATGTGTTACCAGTATACAGTGTGTTACCAGTACAGTCATGTGTTACCAGTACAGTCATGTGTTATGGGTATAGTCATGTGTTACCAGTATACAGTCATGTGTTACCAGTTACAGTCATGTGTTACCAGTACAGTCATGTATTATGGGTATAGTCCTGTGTTACCAGTGTTGTTATGAGTTACTAGTATTGGTCTGACATATCTGCCAAGTCTCCCCATAAATAAGGAGACTCCCCATTTTCCATAATTTTTTTTGGATAATTTCTTCAAGAAAAATGTATATCTCCCCATGAAAAATTTTAATTTTCCTATTAATTCTTACTAAACTTTAGAGTCTCTACCAGGGGATTAAAAAAATCTCCCCCTGAAATTTGTTCAAGGTCAGCAAGTCAGCTGGTCAAAGTCATGACTCACAGACTTCTAGTGGTATTGACTTGAGTCAAGGTCGTGACATACTGCCTTCCTATAAAGAACACTAGTACAAAGTCTGAAGATATTATGATAAAGCATATGTTGAAAGTACAGGCCGAATAAAGTTTTATGGATGGACGGATGGACAGACAGAGTTGGACGGACGGACATTGTTGTTGTACCATAATACATTATATCAATATATAGGTATACAAAAAAAAAAACAAAGAGAATGTGAGTTTTATACAATGCTGTATTGATATGTAATTAACTTCACCATGGAAGTGCATCTGTGAACAAAGTTTTAAATAAATAAGTATGTAACATACACAACTATACAAATATCACAGTCACTGCGTACAGGAGGAATGATGCAGAATTATTTAGTGTCAAAATGGCGCTGACATACATACTTGTACTGTACAACATATGTTATTGTAGGTTAACTCATTTACCCCTAAAGACACATTTGGACTGATCTAAGTCAGTGATTTACAGAAGAGTCCATTGTTTTTCAGGGGTTGATGAGTTAACAGTCAGACTATAAAAAAGGATTGTTGAATATACAATATACATTAATATTTTTTATAAATACAAAATACTAAATTGGTCTTTAAAAAAGCATCGAAAGAGCCCTATTGGTCCCCTGATTATCTAATCTATCTACAGAGTATGTGAAGGCATTGGTCTTGATATTGTTACCTAATTCTAAGAGTGCTACATATTATATTTAAAGAGAAATGATCTAGATACTATTGTGAAGTTTACAATGTTTGTACACACTCCACACCCAGGGGTGGATCCAGAATTTTTTGAAGGGGGTGGGGTGGTTGGATTTGAGAATTTTTATCATTACAAAATGCAAGTGCCGAAGGTGCATGCCTTCAGAGGCAAGAGGTCTGGGCCGTTTAAAATTTTTCAAAGGGGATGGGATGTGTGCACACCTAAATAAAACGCATTCACACGACTATTGTCGGCAACAGGTGACCTAAAAATGATTAAGACTTTAGAATAGACTTTAGAAAAGTCCCTGGTGAGGATGCTGAAAAATCCTATGCTAACATAGATAACTTTAAGCTTGGATTAAATAATTGAACTTCAATGATTCAGAAAAATACTAAAATAAGCTACACAAAGTTTAACACAGCTATAAGCTCTATATCTTATTTATCTAAAGAGCTTTGGAAAACTGTCATGGAGAACTTATGAATGCCATTCAAGGCATGTTTATTGTCTAATTTGTAATACTTATTCCTCAATGTAATGGAATCGACTTTTCCAGCCAATGACAACCATCTTAGTAATGTATCGGTAATTGAGTGTTTATGTGACCTTGGTAATTGAGTGTTTATGTGACCTTGATAATTGAGTGTTTATGTGACATTTGTGAACGAGTATTTAGAGCACCAAACTTAAAATTATGAAGTCTTTTACTTCTAGTTGGCTCAAGTCTGAGCCCCACTGGAACTGTAGGGGCATTACAGTGAAACTTGTATATAGCAACCTCCTTAGGGAAACAAGAAAACTGGTCTTTATAGAGAGGTGGTCTTTATACAGAGGTTGATTTGTACACAAATGATACTATTGGGGACAGCAAAAAATGGTATTTGTGACCAGGTGGTCTTTATACACAGGTGGTCAATATACAATAACAAAAAAGAGATTTACAGAAGCATAAAAGATCTTAAATTCCTATATATTTTGTGAAAACTGCTTGCAAAACCCAGGTTTGGAACTTTTTTTACTTGCAGTTGATAAACTCAACCTTACTACAGTGAAAGTTGTATATAAAAACCCTCTTATGGACACAACAAACCAGTCTTTATAGGGAGGTGGTCTTTATAAAGGGGTTAATTTGTACACAAATGTTACAATTGGGGACAGCAAAAAAAAAAAGAAAAAACAGTCTTTATGACCAGGTGGTCTTTATACACAGGTGGTCGCCAAAGCAAGTTTTACTGAATACCACACTGGACCTGACCTTATTTTCACAAAACATACAGGAATATAATATCTTTTTAAGCCTATGTATAGCTCTTATTTGTTGTTATTCTACATCAAGTACAAGTAGTACTAGAAAAAAACAGAAATAATATTTTTGGTAAACACAGCCAATGTTCCTTGAAGCTAATTATGTAGGAGATTTTGCAAGTACATGTACACTGGTGGAAGTGGAAGTCAGGTCATATCCCAGGATGCATTGTACATGTTGTAAATGAGTTGTCTCCTCCTTCTCCATCATTTATTTAAAAATGATCTCCACTGTATGACTGAAAAACTTGTTAAGCGTGATGAAAAACACCATTAATACACAATAAACAAATCTTGAGTGTTTGTAGATCAGTATAGCACTTGTATGTAATGTCTCAATGTCTTGATCTCCCTCTCTCACTGTCTTGTTTTCTGTCTGTCTTCACTCTCTCCCTCTGAGTGTTTGTACATCAGTATAGCACTAGTATGTACTGTCTCAATGTCTTGATCTCCCTCTCTCACTGTCTTTTTTTCTGTCTGTCTTCACACTCTCCCTCCGAGTGTTTGTACATCAGTATAGCACTTATATGTACTGTCTCAATGTCTTGATCTCCCTCTCTCACTGTCTTGTTTTCTGTCTGTCTCTCCTATCTCCCTCTGAGTGTTTGTACATCAGTATAGCACTTATATGTACTGTCTCAATGTCTTGATCTCCCTCTCTCACTGTCTTGTTTTCTGTCTGTCTCTCCTATCTCCCTCTGAGTGTTTGTACATCAGTATAGCACTTATATGTACTGTCTCAATGTCTTGATCTCCCTCTCTCACTGTCTTGTTTTCTGTCTGTCTTCACTCTCTCCCTCTGAGTGTTTGTACATCAGTATAGCACTTATATGTACTGTCTCAATGTCTTGATCTCCCTCTCTCACTGTCTTGTTTTCTGTCTGTCTCTCCTCTCTCCCTCCGAGTGTTTGTACATCAGTATAGCACTTATATGTACTGTCTCAATGTCTTGATCTCCCTCTCTCACTGTCTTGTTTTCTGTCTGTCTTCACTCTCTCCCTCTGAGTGTTTGTACATCAGTATAGCACTAGTATGTACTGTCTCAATGTCTTCTCTGTCTCCCTTTCCGTCTTTATTCTCTCTCTCTTTAGATCTCTCTCGTATGCACACTCACATGACATTCACTTCTCACACATTCCCAAATTCGTTAATGATATATGCATGGGAAGAGTTGGATAGAAAATGAAATATTTACACAATATAACAGAGATTCCCTTCAGCAGTCCTAGGTCCTATACAATCTTGAATACAAGTTTTGAAGTATTGTATAACAAATTACAAAATTTATGAAACATTCTAGCATATTAGCTGTATTGTAAAGTCCCTCCAGAAGCACTCAGCATACTTCGGCTACTGTGTACTTTCTTCCATTACTTCATAAACAGAAATACAGTGAACATAACTGTAATCCTGTGGAAATTGATGATGTATATGATGTTCTTTATAAAGTAGAATGACCAATCATGAATAATCCAGAAATTAAGCCTTTCACCTGGAGTATATGAATGGTACACTCTTTACTATTGTATTCGACAAGTCCATTATGGACTGTGGGGTTGTTAGGGTTCAGATTCTCTATTTTTATGGCTTGAACTTAATCTGTAGTCCATCTTATTTTGACAATGAAAAGTCTGTGTTATATTTCTCTGTGATAAAAGGTCAGAAATCATTCTTATTTCGAGCTAATTCTTTCGCTCTCCTTTCTTCTCTCCATTTTTGCATTAACTTGATCATCTTTTCACTGTTAACCTGTTGTGTGTTCGGTGTCAATCTATCAAAGTCTCCGGGCTTCAAGTATTTTCCAAATATCTCTTTCTGAAAATCCAAAAAAAAAATTATTCAAATAAATACAATGTAAATATTCACTTACACAAGTCATAAAACAAACAGCAAAATCAAAATACAATATTTTACTTGTCTCAGATTTCTCTTTATATTGTTAACTCTTGTCACCCCTTTGTATCTAAATGGTATGTTCTTTTCTATAGTCTTAGACCAATCTATTATGGTCTGTAGGTTTGGAAGGGTAAATTTAGATTTGATTAAGAGAACACTAAATTTTAACAAGTTTTATGTTGAAAAGGCTAAATATTCTCGTTCACAGATTTTCAGAATTTTTTGTAGTAATTTAACAATCATAAAAATGTCCTTACTGGAAAAAAAATATTCATCGTACTATTTTTAAAAAATGTACCTAGTTTAGACACATGTAGGTGAAAAAACCTATGGAGTTTTATGGGGCATAAGCTGTATTTTTGTTTTTGTTTTTTGTTTTTTCAAAAAGATTCTATCTTTGGTTTACTACTTAGATATACAATAACAAAATAGAGATGTACACAGGCATAACAACTCTTAAATTCATATTCATGTTATGAAAATTGCTTGAAAAACCTAGTTTGGCAATTATTTACATGAAATATGGAACTTTTGAGTTAGCACAGATTACCGTTATGATCCTGCATTTATTCGCGCCATTTCGATTTTGTTCCTCATATGTTCTTCCGGTTATCATATTTATCTTCTCAACGTATGTAAAGTAAATGGAAATATTCTTATTTTTCAGTGCATTAACTTTACTTCGTATATAGAAACCCAAGAGACTCTTAAAACATACCACAGTGGGGTATTTAGTTGAATGCCAAGTTACTAAAATATGTAGCAGGCGAGGAAAATGTGCGGACAGACCGGGAATCAAACCAACGACCTTCCGAACACTAGGAGGGCACTTTTACCAATTGCGCTATTGGGGCTATCTATATATTACCGAAACCGGAAATAACATTGAGGAACACTTTTGTAGAATCACGTAACTGGTGATAATAAAAGCCGGATTATAACGGTACTCCGGGCTAACTGTAAAGTTACCTATTGATTAATTCAACCTTACTATTTGTACATGCATACCACACTGGACTTGACCTCATTTTCACAAATTGTATTGGAATATAATATTTTTTATGCCTGTGTATAGCTCTTATTTGTTTAATGTAGAAAAAAAATTGAAATAATTTTTTTTTTGATAAACATAGCTAATGCGCCTTTAAATTCACAGATTTATCAGTAGCTTTAATATATGGAATATTATCACTGCGAGTTATTTCACCCCAAGATACAGTAATTGTACAACAGATTGTTGGTAATAGATATCGTAATTCATAATTCATATTTCGATATATACACCAATTGTCAAATTTGATTTTCCTCATATAATCATGGTGATCCCCATATATAAATATAAAAACACATACAGCAGAATCTCGTTGTCTCAAAGTTCGTGGGACCACCCCTAGTATTTCAAGATATCCGGAATTTGAGATAACAGAAATTTGATGTAATGTTTATTTATCTATCAATCAAAATCGGGAACACTCGTTCAAATTCAATATAACCAGAATTTTGACTCTTCCAATTTCGATTTGACAAGATTTCACTGTAATTAAATAAAGACGGACCTGCGCCTGCTTGATATCTTTGACGTTCTGTTGTAGGTAACCATCAGTTGCTTTATCTAACTCGGTCTTCTCTTTTGCTTCCGCATGAGCCACTGCAATAACATTTACAAATCTATATTTCATCATGCTTTTGCAAAATAAAATTGTGCACCTACCTAACTCTTATTTTTTTAGAGTTATTCCCCTTTGTTCATTTTATTTGTCTGCATCATATGTCATTTTTTCACTTAGGCTCACTACATTTGATGCAAATATGCATCTTAAGTAGACAGAGTGTGCATCTTAAGTAGACAGAGTGTGCATCTTCAGTAGACAGAGTGTGCATCTTAAGTAGACAGTGTGCACCTTAAGTAGATAGTGCATCTTAAGTAGACAGTGTGAATCTTTAGTACACAGTGTGCATCTTCAGTAGACAGAGTGTGCATCCCCAGTAGACAATGTCCATCTTCAGTAGACAGAGCGTGCATCTTCAGTAGACAGTGTGCATCTCAAATAGACAGTCTGCATCTTAAGTAGACAGTGTCCATCTTAAGTAGACAGTGTGAATCTTAAGTAGACAGTGTGCATCTTCAGTAGACAGAGTGTGCATCCCCAGTAGACAGTGTGCATCTTCAGTAGACAGAGTGTGCATCCCCAGTAGACAGTGTCCATCTTCAGTAGACAGAGTGTGCATCTTCAGTAGACAGTGTGCATCTCAAATAGACAGTCTGCATCTTAAGTAGACAGTGTCCATCTTAAGTAGACAGAGTGTGCATCTTAAGTAGATAGTGTGTGCATCTTAAGTAGAGAGTGTGCATCTTCAGTAGACAAAGTGTGCATCTTAAGTAGACAGTGTGTTTCTGAAGTAGACAGAGTGTGCATCTTAAATAGACAGAGTGTCACATACAAAAACTGCGCTCCTACAACACATGTTGCTAGAGTTATACATTCCATTAACCAAGGAGGGTGGTTATAGCCGTATATAGCGGTTTCTAGAATGATTCAGATTTGCTTAATTGTTGTTTTATATCCTGTCAAGAATTTTTCACTATATGGAGATGTCACCAGCTTTAGGTGAAGTTCTACAAATTTTGACCTGTGCTATAGACTGACACCAATGCAATGAGGGTTCTTTTATGTCCCACACATTCCGTGGCATGAGACCTCGGTTTTCATTCTCATCCAAAAGTCTCATGACTTTCATTTCATATGCCGCCTGCTTTGCGAAGGAACCGTCACTAGCATTTTTAAGGTCTTTTGTGTGACTCAGTTCATGACTTGAACTCGAGACCTTCCACATGCAAGTCGAATGCCCTACCGCTAGACTTCCACAAGTGGTTATAAGGATCTAGTAAATTTTATTCCATGCACTTCCTGTTTCAGATATATACAAACCTTTGTCCAAACCCAACAAGACTCTTCCTAGGAAATCTTTAATTATCTGGTTCTTCCTTTCTACTGGTGTTTGTGCTGGGGTTGGAGTACGTATTTTCTCCACTGGTTTTGGCTGTGGCTGTGGCGTCATTGTTTTTGGGCGTGAAGCTCTAGTTGGGGGTGGGGCCATTAGCTGACGACTGTAAACAAAGGATGAAAACATGTAAACAATGATGGTCTATAATTAGGGCTGCTTACATATGACCAATCAAATTCTTGATATCTCAGATCTGACCAATCATCGTCTATATAATCAATGTTGCAAACATTTGAACAAAGACAGTTGCTACCATCTGAAAAATATCAAAGTCCAAAATTAGGGTCACCTAAAACTGACCAATCAGAGTTGCTGACATTTGATAAATCATTATTTATAAATAGAACTGTTTGCATCGGACCAATCAGATTGGCTGACATTTAATAAATCATGATGTCTGCATCTGACCAATCAGATTTTCTTATATCTGATCAGTCATAATCTATAATCATGAGTGTTGCTAACATTTCTGGTCTTGTGATGTGCTAATATTCTGAAGTCATATTTGAATAAATCTTGATTATTTGTTGTTCTTGTTTATAAAGTATACAACTTATATAAACACATGTTTACACAGCATCACCCATCTTGTATGTAAAGTATACAACTTATATAAACACATGTTTACACAGCAACACCCATCTTGTATGTAAAGTAAACAACTTATATAAACACATGTTTACACAGCATCATCCATCTTGTATGTAAAGTATACAACTTATATAAACACATGTTTACACAGCATCACCCATCTTGTATGTAAAGTATACAACTTATATAAACACATGTTTACACAGCATCACCCATCTTGTATGTAAAGTATACAACTTATATAAACACATGTTTACACAGCATCACCCATCTTGTATGTACAGTATACAACTTATATAAACACATGTTTACACAGCATCACCCATCTTGTATGTAAAGTATACAACTTATATAAACACATGTTTACACAGCATCACCCATCTTGTATGTAAAGTATACAACTTATATAAACACATGTTTACACAGCATCACCCATCTTGTATGTAAAGTATACAACTTATATAAACACATGTTTACACAGCAACATCCATCTTGTATGTAAAGTATACAACTTATATAAACACATGTTTACACAGCATCACCCATCTTGTATGTAAAGTATACAACTTATATAAACACATGTTTACACAGCATCACCCATCTTGTATGTAAAGTATACAACTTATATAAACACATGTTTACACAGCAACACCCATCTTGTATGTAAAGTATACAACTTATATAAACACATGTTTACACAGCATCACCCATCTTGTATGTAAAGTATACAACTTATATAAACACATGTTTACACAGCATCACCCATCTTGTATGTAAAGTATACAACTTATATAAACACATGTTTACACAGCATCACCCATCTTGTATGTACAGTATACAACTTATATAAACACATGTTTACACAGCAACACCCATCTTGTATATAAAGTATACAACTTATATAAACACATGTTAACACAGCATCGCCCATCTTGAAGTACCCCATGTACCATAGAAATGTGTTTCTGTAAGAGAGATTATTTATAGGTTTATTTGAATCTTCCGTTTTTTTTTTTTGTATCAGCTCCCACCAAGACCAGTGGCCTATCAGATCAGATCAGAGGTCTCCTGTAAATTATACATCCAAACAACAAAACGATATAATGCCAACAACATGTCTATATTGTGTATGTAATCTCTATGACTCTATCAAATGTAAATTTAACTTATGTTAAGTCAATCAGTTGTTAGTGTTATTGATTTTCAAAATATTTTTAATAAAAAGAAAACGGAAAAGTACTTGCCTGATATATGATGCTGCACTTGGAACAGGACTCGGCTGAAATAGAACACAGAGTACAGTAAAACCTGCTATAGCGGTCACCTCTATATAAGGATTACCTGTTTATAAAGGCCAGTTTTTTCAAGTCCCTTGACTGCATACTTCATCTAAATTGAACCTGTGTATAAGGGTCACCTGCACATAAAGGTCAATATTTTCTGGTCCCATGGGTGGCCCCTGTATACAGGTTTCACTGTATTTAATAGAATAGATAAAAAGAACACTCTTTCTGTTTTATAAATATCTCTCTATCTATCCATCCATCCAATGACCCATCTATTCATCTGTTTGTCTAAGTAACTAACACACACACTCTCTCTCTCTCTCTCTCTCTCTCTCTCTCTCTGTTCTTATATATACATTATAACAAGTTACTTACAGGTTTCTGATGTCTAAGTGCCGCGATTTCTAATCTTAGTTGCTCTATCTCATCTTGTGCCCTTCTTTCCGTTTCCATGCGGCGTCTCCTTTCCTACGTAAAAAATGACGATCATGAAAACACTTACAATACAATACAAATAACAGATGCTCAAGATGATAACTCTTCAAGTATTGGAGGTAAATAATGTCAGAAATAACATAACAGTCTATTCAAATCATAATTTTACAACCTCTGTACCTCATCAATCTGCTCCTCTAACTTCATCCTCTCTTTCTCTACCCTTTGTCTGTCTTGAGCTGCCATTTTCATATATTCTTCCTCTTCCTCCCTGGAAAGGTTATTCATAAATAGATAAATAAAGATATATACAGTGTTCCCCATGCATGCCTGTATCAGGGGGTATTCCAGTAAGAGGAACCAGTAAGAGTACCAGTAAGAAGTTTGGAAAATTAATATGCACCAACATGTTCAAGCAATTTGATGAATCGGTAAATGTTTCCTACTTGTGAAACCATTGATAAGAGAATGATGTCAGCTATTACAAACCTTTCACAAAAACTTTAATCAAAACCTTGACCAGATGGACTGATGGACAGACAAAGACAAAACCTGTTGACCAGTTTCACTGACAGTTGGACAGAGCACTACCATATTCATTAAAAACTCAAATTTCAACATTTGTAAGTATATATACATGTATACCAAAATTACCTCTTCCACTTCATAGGGAAAATCATAGGTCTGACACATTTTTTTTTAATGTAAAAAATGTTTTTAGCGTTTTCTTATCTATCACATTCAGATGTTTATAACAAACAACTGTAGAGTCAAAATATTGAAATAAAAGTTGTGTTTGATTATTACATTAATTTGATGGTGTTATGCTCAGATGAATGAAGTTTTGAAATAAAAATGATTCTTAACTTTTATTTGAAAGCTTTCACCTATATAAATAATGTCTATAAAAGTCATGCTGGGAAAAAAAATAATTGTACTTGTAGAAACCAAAGGACATGGTATTATAATAGCCAAATTCGGTCCCATTTTGAAATATAGAAAACTATATATAGTATGGCAGGTAACAATGCAATAATTAAAAACATGAATATAAATACATAATTGGTCTGTTACCATGACAATCAACCTAGATAATGAGATAGGTCCAAAAAGGTTGATATTTGGAAAATTTTGTGAAAACTGCTAGATCTTTAAATTCTGATTGAAATATAAATGCACATGGAGTTAGAATTCCTGAGGAATGCTTGATAATGATTTCTTTGTTAATAATTCTTGGTACCTTATTGTTTTGTGTTTTTTTTAAATTTATTTTTATTTTTTGGGGGGGGGGGGGGGTGTTTAATGGTGGTTGCAGTTGTTTTGTACTTACTGTAATATATTTCATTGTATTGATTCTAACTGTAAAGAGTTTAATATCTATATATAGATTTAGACTTTATAAATATCATATACCTAAAAAGGTTACCCTGTATACACACGTTTTCAATTTAAAAACTATGAGATGGACTCACATTTTACATCATAATATTTGGATCATTTTATAAATTTATAGTGAGAAAACATAGTGTCACTTTATAATAAAAATCAAAATCAAAATCTCAAACCACAAATGAAATAAATGGACACAACTTTGCATGCAACTTTACAGCTTTGAATACATGTCAAAGGTTCTAAAACCATCCATGCACATCATCATCCTGTTTATGAACATCACATGCTTATATCATAATATCCTGACAATGGCCAAATAGGAGATTTCTGTATCCATCCATAATGTCTCCCTCTAACTGCCAAGCCTGCCTAGCGATTATATACAATGAGGTGTCTAAGTTAGAGTGAAAACTATGTCTTTGCTGCAGAAGGATGTTTTCTTCCCAAAACAAACTTAAGGCTGGCCATACATCATGTACTTTATTTTTCATTTTTCCAGAAAAAAAGGCACTGATGGCCTGAAAGCATTAATAACTAAAATTACTTCCTCAAATCAATTTCACTTGCTTGCTCGCAATGATGCAAAAGATCCAGTTTACTGTCTAGATTACAAGAAATTTGCTACCTTTCAGTTCTAAGACTCTCATTGGGTGAAATTTGATATTCAATGACATTTGAACTTTCAATGGGCAGATGCTTGTCAGTTCCAGATATAAACTATATTCGCCTCATGTCAATAGACAGGTGTTTTAGCTATTTACTGGTATACTGACGCATACATGTACAGCTTCATCCCCTGTACCATTACCGACTGGAACAGTCTTCCCTCTGATGTTCTCCAAGCAACATCAGTGGAGAACTTCAGGGAGGCCCTGCTGACACTGCTGTAAACACCAACTATAGTTTTTAACCAGTTTTTTTTCTCACCTATTAATACATTTGCACAGTAGTATCTGCAAAATGGTTCTGAGCCGATCTGGCTCAGTCGGTAGCACGCTCGACTCTTGATTGTGAGGTTGTGAGTTTGAGTCCAGCCGGTGGCAGGTTGGTTTCCTGTCCTTTGGATGAGACAGTAAAAACTGAAGTCCCGTGTCACTGTAGGTATCAGCATGTTAAAGAACCCTCACTGCTCAATGGCCATAAGTGTCGAGCATAGACCAAAATTTGAAACCCTTCTCCAGGATTTGGTGACGTCTCCATATTAGTCAAAGATTCTTCAGTGGGACGTTAAACAACAATAAAAAAACAAACAAACAAAAGCCAAATGGTTCCCAACTGCAGATCAACAGCATGGACATAGATGTTTGTGTTGATGTTTTTATGTAGAACTCAAGTAATATGAGAATAACCAAAATCAACAGTTGAAGCAAAAATAAAATTTTGACCCTGAACACGACAATTCGACAAAAAAATGACACATGTCGTCATGACAACAGAAAACAAAGCATTGCAGTAGGTCTTATGACAGACCCTAATGATCTACAGAAGTACAACCACATGTCAGAGTTAAGAATGCTTAATCTGAACTAAGAGTGGGTGACAAGTTTTAAGGTGCCCGGCCATGTGACCTCAGAGTCCTTCCCAAACATTGCTAAACAACGAAAACAACAACAACTTTAACAACAGACAGAAAATAATACAGAACATTTTGCAACAAATTCGGTGAAAACTGAAAAACCATGCATTTAACCCTTTCACCCCTAGGTATGCAAATGGTATGCTCTTTTCTATTGTCTTGGACCAGTCTAATATGGTCTGTAGGGTTGAAAGGGTTATAAGAGAACATGGTTCTCCAACAGGTGTATGTTACTTACTTAGTCTCAGGAAGACGTTTTGAATTTTTTAAATATCCTAATAATTTCCTGAAATTTTAAGACAGTGTTGCATAATTTACATTACAGTGGATGGGGATTAATAACATCAACATGTGAGTTCCAATGCAAAATCAGCTATATTTTTCCCAATTTCAGCAAAAATTTCCCAATTATGTTCACCATGTACCAAACTTTTGATATATAGACATACAAACTGCTGACTTAATACCGTCATGTCTTCAGATAAAATCCATGTTGTCAATTTAATAAAGGGATAAATGAATCACAAGTTTTGTATCCTTTTTTTTTAATTTTTATAGTAAAATTACCATAATTATTAATTAATACTATTTTTTTTACCAACTTTAGCCCATTGCTACGTAAAATTCCCGATTGAAAGGGTACAAGACCGGGTATTGAAGGTCATCTGTGAGGAAAAATAACTGTATCATTCATTTGTAGTTTCAAATTTAGAATCACTGCTAATGAGAATTTCGTAAAATTTCTATACATACAGTTGAACTTGGATGTATTGAAATCAAAGGGATTGATTTTTTTCTTTCAAATAAACATGGGTTTACAAATAACCAGGTTATAATGGTAATAAAGAAAATTGGACGGGGAATAAAAATGATTTCAAAGAAAGCATGATTTCAATGTAACTGGGTTCAATATAAATAGATTTGACTGTGTATCATCCCTTTCAGTGAAATCATGTGTTTTGATTGGTCCATTACCTAATTCATGGTGTTTTGTATCTAAATTTAAACAAGCGATACTCTCATTTTGTTCTCATGAAATTTTATTACGGTACCAAATTTTAGCTTGCAGAAAAATGTCAAAATAAATATTAAAAGCCCTCAATTTGTAAAGAAATGTCCAAAATTTGTTATATGCGAAATTGACATGGTGGATGGGATACTGTGATCCTTAGGGATTCTGTATTTACATAAAGAGTCCATGACAGTAATACTGTTGTGTATACTGTCCATGCTATATACTCATATTACCAAATTTTGACAGTATTGTATTAGCATGTTTATCATTTTCTCAGATATAATTTCCACCAAGGTTTTGTTTCTACATTATACATTGCTATATAAAACTCTCCATTCTCCCACACTCGCCCACGGAAGACAAAGATAACTAGTTTTAAATGATAACTGTCTCACATTTGCTATGATGTTTATACTTACCACCACATGATGTAAACATACTCCAGAAAATATAGTCCCTATATTGTTAATTCTGTGTTTAAAGATTTGTTTGTTTGTTTGAAACTTAAATAAATAATTTCTTTGTATAGAATGAGCATATACTGTCTTTGTGTATTTTCTATGCATTATTTACAAGAACAAGGCACATGTTGTGCAATTTACTTTATTTTTTTTAAATTGACATATATTCAAACAGAATATATTCAAACGTGTCGGACCACAATTTTGGAAGTTTAGATAAATTGTGACTCTTCTTTTGGGTTAAAGTATCTTATCTTCTGATGTAAGGGAGAAAAAATATTCAGCGTGTTGTGTGCAGGACAGGGAAATCTCAAACTCTGATGGTAAGAGCCAATCTGGATGAATAATCCTTGGGAAACCCTCGGATTGAACAACCAGATTTCCTGTCCACTCATCACACCCATGTAAGAATCTATTATTCTCCCACACTTGCCCCCCCTCCAAAAAACCCCCCCAAAAACAGTTATTACCTATGAAAAGATAACTCTGCCTTTCCGTAGGGAAAGAGAAAGACAGCCCACATGTGCTATGATGTGACAGTACAATTTGTGACATGAGTTTCTGAGTCTTCTAGAATATGGTGCATGGTTATGTCAGACTCTATCTGCGTAGATCTACATAAACATGGGAGAAAAAATAATCAAATATGGGTGTGTTGAGTAGAAACGGAAATCTCCACCCTCATGGTAACAATATGGAAACCCTCAGATCCAACACAGATTCTTACCACTCAGGTGGCGATTTCCTTATCCACTCCACACACCCACCACACACACAAGAATCTGTTGTTCTATAATGACCTCTTGTATAAACATTACCTTCGATCTTTTATATCTTGTTCCCTTCTTGCTGTCTCTAAATCTTTTTGTTGCTGAAGAATTCTGAAATAATGAAAATATCATGATGAATCTATACATACATATATAGGGCTAATTACCACACTTTTAATTCTACCACTTCCAAACTTTGGTGATCCACAATCTTACTCGTTATATGTGCGAAGTTTCTGGATTTTATAAACACAATCCATAGATACACATCTATAGTCTCACTTCTCAAAATAATCCGATATGCCAGGACATGTCCAACACATGAACATTTCATATACAGAGATAAAATGGCATTTGATGCAATGTTCCGCAAATTTTACAGGCGGTATAAAAGTGAAATGTTGAGTTGCCCGTTTGATAGCGGTTGTTGAGACGTCGGTACCACTTGTGACGAGGATCCGTTCCTCACATATTTCATTTGGATTTGACTGTGGACCCACAACCGATTGACAGAGGATGCTTAATCCTCCATGGCACCTGATCCCACCTCTTGATTTCCAGAGGTCCATGTTTGTCCAATTTTTACCAGAATCGTATCTATATCCTAGACACTCTAAAGATTTATACTTTGGTATCTGAGATTTTTTATATTCTCTAAGCATGACGCAAAAGGAAATGGTAAGGTTAAGTTTGTAGCACTTGGAATTTTAACATATCCTGAAATTGCCAAAATTTGGATAAAGCATGGAATGTCAGAAATATTGTAAATTAAAACGATAATGTTTTTCTCGGGTTTTTGACAAATCTTTTCCCTGTTTTGGATAATATGTCTAATAGTTCTCCTCTTCACTTTCAAACTCTGCAATCAAAGTATTTATCTATTTCTCTGGCTCATCATACTTGAATGATTCTTTATTTTTTCTTATTTTCTGAGTCTTATCTAGTTTTCTGATCAGATCTGTGTTTAGTCTTTTCACACACCTCATACTTGCTATTTTGATATCCAGCTGTTCTTTATCCCTATCTTAGCCTATTTTATTCTAGCTTTATATCCTCTCTTTCAATACCGTGCATGATTCTTACTAACAGACATCTTTTATTGGAAAACTCGAATTCTCCATCCACAGAGATTTTCTTCTTAAACAGGTCAACATTTCAACAGTAATTAATTTCCCAATATTCCTTTCTGCTTAAGATTTCTTTTCTTTTCTGCTCCCCTGTCCCCATTTAATCAAAGAACCTACTTCATTTATTCAGCATTCTCATCCACAGCATTACTGACTCTGACAAAGCCTATATTTTCTTAACATATAGTGCTATACCTCTTTGGGTATAGCATCCCTCTCTTCTTAAGCATTTCTCCTGTTTATGCCATAAGCCCAACCCTTTTGTTTTGACTCATTCTTCTTCAGCTTTGACTCCTAAAAGCTGTGAACCAACCTCGCTCTTTCAGCCTCTCTCTCTTCTCTGGGTTTTTTCCTCGCCTGTGGTTTTGTATAACATGCAATCACATCACTGTAAACCTACCTCTCTCTTTCAGCCTCTCTCTCTTCTCTGGCTTTTCTCCTGTCCTGCAGTTTTGTATATGATGGAATCACATCATTGTAAACCTACCTCTCTCTTTCAGCCTCTCACTCTCTTCTGTAGCTTTTCTCCTGTCCTGTGGTTTTGTATACAGTGGAATCACATCATTGTTAACCTACCTCTCTCTTTTAGCCTCTCTCTCTTCTCTGGCTTTTCTCCTGTCCTGTGGGTTTTGTATAACCTGTAATAAAATCACTGTAAACCTACCTCTCTCTTTCGGCTTCTCTCTCTTCCCTGGCTTTTCTCCTGTCTTGTGGTTTTGTATACGGTGGAATCACATCATTGTACCAATGCCTCCATGGAGGATGCAGAGCTTAATAGATAAATAGAGGAAACAGCAGAGATTAAAAAAGATTCACCCCACATCAACATACAGTCAAACTTGTCTATAGAGCATCATGTTTTGAACCACAAAGTCTCTCAGTTCTGGTCAGTGCAGGTTTTAGCCCCACTAAAACCTAAGCTGATTTTTGTGAGAAAGTTTGCCAGTTTACTTGTGGAAGGCATGTGGTCTCTTCCTGGGTACATTGTAACCAAGTTCTCTCCTCCACCATATAACTAAAAACAAATCTATAAAGGCCACTTGAAGGAACAGACAAAAGTAACTGTTATAGACAGGTGGCCTTTATAAAAAGGTTTATCCATTACAGAAAACTTATCAATGGTTATATCTGAATGACCTTTATAGGCAAGTGCCCTTTATACAGATTTGGCCTTTAATGCAAGTTTGACTGCATTTTACATCCCCAATTTATCTGACCTTAACCAAACTTTTTTCTTACAGAATTGAATATAGTCCAAAACAGGGTCAATTACATGTCTGGTCCAGCATCTGAAGTATAATATGTGCTACAAATCACAAGATTTAATGGCCATACAAGTTTAAATTATGGAAGAGCAGTAAAAACAGGCAAACCTCCTGACCTCAACTAATCATCTTAACAGAATGCCAATGTCTGGGCGATAGCATAGCCTCCCCCATTCCCCACCCCCATCCAACTTCATAGAGGTGAGGTAATAAGTATGAAAATATGGCAAAACGCATATGCAAAAATATAAAACAAAATTGAACATGCATGTGTTAATGACCCAACTTATAGCACTAAGATGAACTAATGTTAAAAATTTTATGAATATGAATGTCTACATAAGACATACAGTGGAACCTCTATTTAGAGACCATTTCTCATGAAAGACCACCTGCATTACGATACCACATTCTGAAAACCACTCGGTTTAACAATTACTTTATATGGAACCTCTTTTGAGAGATCTGTCTACAGAGACCACATTTCAGTGGCAGAAGACAGGTTTAAATATCTATATTTAGACATTCATAATCATAAAAATTTATGATAATAATTATTTCAACATGTTCAAAACATTCAACTTTGATTAACACATTATGTACAATTTTGATGGTCTTTCTATTCTAAAAATTTTTCACAGATGGTGAAGTGACAAAATTTGGACTGTGCTATGGGCTATGGAAAAGAAATCTTCAGTTCTTGTGTTAAAATTTTAGGTCTGACATTCTGGTTACAAGATGAACAAACATATGAGAATGGGACTAATCCATGTACCACGTGACAACCAATAACGTTTGTGCGGTACTAGTATCTCCAATGGTGATGGAACATGACTCTACGTAATCTGCCTGCTGAAATGACGTTACTGAGGCATATCGTCTGCTAGCATCATTCCATTACTAATAGAAACAATAGTTCCACACAAACGTTTTTGGGTATCATGTGGTACATGAATTGATCCAATTGATTTTAATTTTTGGAGTAAGTGTAATCAGAATTACCTTGTGTAGGATCCAAGACTGGTACTGCTGCTTTTGAATCTCTGTTTAACATGGAGTAAAGGTCTTTGTAATAATGCTTTGCCTAAAACATAAATTTACAAAAATGTCCAGCTTTATCTCAATATAAAAAAATATGAATTGAGCTTGAGTATAAACAGAATTTGGTGATATTTTTGCAATTTTGAATGTCAATTTCATCATACTTTTATCATATTTCATTACAAAAGTTGTTCTCCATTGTGTTCTGATGTGAAATCACAATAACTATCAACCATTGGCTAAAATTAAGCCCAAGAACACTACATTGTGACTTTCAGTTTCACTTTAAATATCAGGGCCTGAAGTCACAAAATTTACTCAATATTCAAGCTCAACTTCTATTTCACTATTTTGACTATATAATCCTTTGTATAACTTTTGGATTTGAGTGATTAGGAGATATATCATTATTTTTCATCATTCACATATAAAATTTTGCATCACATTTATGATTTTCTTGTAAAAAATGAATAAATATGTTGAGTATGGTACTCAAAATTTGAGTAGATACTCAAACAATTTTTTAACATCTCTGATGTTTTATTCAAATGAGCAATGGTTTTTATAATTGTATAATTTTATAATTGACAAACTTGAAGTTCACTGTACAATCGACAACAGTAATGTACCGAGACATAATAATTACATTAGTAGTTCACTGTACAGTCAACAACAGTAATGTACCGAGACATAATAATGATGCACATAGTTTACCGTACAGTCGAAAACAGTGATGTACTGAGACATAATAATTATGTTAGTAGTTTACTGTACAATCGACAACAGTAATGTACTGAGACATAATAATTATGTTAGTACTTCACTATACAATCGACAACAGTAATGTACTGAGACATAATAATTATGTTAGTACTTCACTATACAATCGACAACAGTGATGTACTGAGACATAATAATTATGTTAGTAGTTTACTGTACAATCGACAACAGTGATGTACTGAGACATAATAATTATGTTAGTAGTTTACTGTACAATCGACAACAGTAATGTACTGAGACATAATAATTATGTTAGTAGTTTACTGTACAATCGACAACAGTAATGTACTGAGACATAATAATTATGTTAGTACTTCACTATACAATCGACAACAGTAATGTACTGAGACATAATAATTATGTTAGTAGTTCACTGTACAATCCACAACAGAAATGTACCGAGACATAATAATTATGTTAGTAGTTTACTGTACATAGTTCACTGTACATGTACAAGCTTCGACTCACCTCGTACTGTAGTTGTGGTATCGTCAGTTTACTACTTTCTTCTTTCAACACTTTTTCTAGACCCGCTGGCTATGTAAAACAAATCATATTTCACGGTCATACAAGACTTGTAATTTTCACACACAAACTTAAATAATCACAGCTTTTTATATTCATCTTGTAACACGAATGATTCAAATCAAAATTTTTGATATTCCATTAATAGTATACTTATTATTACACACAAACTAAACTAATTGCAGCTAAAATACAACTTCTGAAAACCAATCTTTTCAAAAACTAACCACTTCCTAATGTAGTCAACTATTCTTCACCATTCATGTTCATAATTATATAAAGATGATTAATCATTATAAATAGAGTTAAAAAAGGTTATGTTTGAATGGCCTTTATAGGCAGGTGAACATGGTCATTATTTTAACCTGACTTATCTCCCCTTACATGTGATGACGAAAAGTAAACAGAAAATATACAAAGGTGGACTAGTCTTTGCTGTTGTAAAGTATCAGTGCTTAAAACACTGGAATGAATCAAAATCATTGACTTGTAGTAAATATCCAAGAACCAAACCCTAAAAAAAACCCAAATATTAATTACCAATCTGAGTGAGGTTCAGTTTTGGGAAGTCCTGCTCAGTTCTGTATTGACATGATTAATGATTTTTTTTATCATTTAGTTCCTTTGTGAATATAATCACAAATTTTGAGATGAAGACCGCCTCTGTGAACGAGTGGTGAGGAAAGCATGCTTTAAACCATGAAGTCTCTAACCTCTAGTTAGCAGGGATTTGAGCCTCGCTGGTACCTAAGCTGATTTTGTGAGAATGTTTGCCAGTTTCCCTGTGGATGGCCTCTTCCTTGGAATTTTTTAACCTGATTTCCTCTAT
Organism: Atrina japonica; assembly: GCA_030159075.1. Classification (NCBI taxonomy): domain Eukaryota; kingdom Metazoa; phylum Mollusca; class Bivalvia; order Pterioida; family Pinnidae; genus Atrina; species Atrina japonica. The sequence continues at coordinate 305,088 of BROG01000632.1, forward strand.
TAATAAAAAATGGCTGCCACCATTTAACTGAATATTATTTTGTGACATAAAATACCACTGAAATGTAAACAATAATAATTTCAAATTCATTTTGAATACCGGATATTTATCGATACGATCATGGTCTGCAACATATCTTAACGAGAGTGACATACATCACCTTGTAAAAATCACCCTTACGGCAGAAGAATAGTAAAAAAAATTCTTGGCTCAAGAAAAAATGAATGTCATTTTGATTTTGAAATACAGTCAAACTTTTCTATAAAGGCCACTCAAGGGAACAGGCAAAAGTAGCCATTATAGACAGGTGGTCTTTATAAAGATGTATAATCATTATAAATAGAGTTAACAAAGGTTATGTTTGAATGGCCTTTATAGGCAGGTGCCCTTTATACAGAGGTGGCCTTTAATGCAAGTTTGACTGTAACTGTAATTGATGTCACATACCGAAGTTGTATCTTTTAATTTGTCTTTCGTTAATCCTATAATTGACACAGTTACGATAGCTAACCACTCTGTGTTGAATCCTGGTGTATCTAAACCAATCATGTACTGATCCCAAACGTACAACAATGTGTCTGGTCGCAGGTAAGCTGAAACAAAGTTAAAAAAAGAACATATGGATACTGAACCGTAAATCACTTTTATTTCCTGTTAGATTTACTAACACATAAATTTGCGAAATAAATTGTTTGTGAATTCATAACAATTCTGTGTGGATATCAAAGTGTCTCTATAAAAAAAATTACCGGTAAGCATGCACAACATTGAAAGCAGCACGTATTTGTTTTTGTTTTCAAGTTAACTTCGAAAAATAGTAATAAATACGTCCTCCTGAATAACATGAAGATCATTTGTCATAACGGAGACATGTTAATATACACGTACAAAATCACCGCTTAGAACTCACAAAATTAAAGTAATCTGCAGTTTTAAAAATTGTAAATTCATGCACTAAGTGAAGATGTTGTGAAATATACATGATCTACAGGTGTATCAGCTAATAACTTTTACATGTTTTATATATTGCAAGTTTCTTAAATCCAATTTAATATGAAAATGCTTGACACTTCTTTCACAAAAAAAAAAGAAAAATAAATTTTGATAAAAATATTTATGAAAACTAGAAGTAATTTGTTCTGTAATTCAGTAGATGTTTACTTGGCTTACATGTACATTTAAAACTCTAAAAAAAACATGTTATTTTACTCCTAAAATAACCACAGTAAAACCAGCACAGAGCTTTACATCTTTACTGCAATGTCACAAAACAAAATACTTTACATTTTAATCTGTAAAATACAGAGTGGTGTACCATGGTAGTTTAAAGTGTTAACATTCTTTATTTAACAGTCAAACTTGTCTATAAAGCTTTTAAAGGCCACTCAAGGAAACAGCCCGTTATAGACAAGTGGCCTCTATAAAGAGGTTTATTCATTAAAAAAAATGTAAACAAAGGTTATGTTTGATTGACCTTTATAGGCAGGTGTTCTTTATATAGAGGTGGCTTTTAATGCAAGTTTTACTGTAATATGAGTGTCTCTTGGAGGAGACGCTTACTATAGGCAGACACAGTTTCGTATATAAATACACTGGTGTTGATTTAATCTCAGTAGCAATTTTTTCTGTACTGTATCACTTCAATAGACAACATACTTACAAACAAACATGCTCCTGATCATTGGTCGAAGTAAAGTTATAAGTCCATCTTTCAGTAAAGCATAACTCCCTGTCTCTGTCGCTACAATTTTCTCTGTAAAAAAGAATACATTATAAATAAGGTTTGTGTGTGTAGTGAAGAATCACCTATATATGTTCCCAACGGGTGAAACCATAATTTATTTACCAAATTATTATTTTTTTAATTTACAGTATTTATGCTAGAACCCCAGACTATAAAACTGAGTGCAAAAAAAAAGAACAAGATGTGTTTTTGAAACACAAATGCCCCCTGATCCCAACAAATTTCTAGTGGGACAGAATTAGGGATAGACAGACAAACAGACAGACAAACAGATGGGACAGAATTATGGACAGACAGACAAACAAACAGACAGATGGATGATCCAAACACAGCGGACCTTTCAGGCTGGGGGCATATAAAAAAAAAACAGTATTTTAACACTACTGATACCTGACTGTTATTACAAAGCTTTAACTGAACGGATTGATGTAGTGACAGACAAATGGAAACAGACAAAACCTGTTGTCCAACCCCCACCCCCAGGGTTTCACCAGTGCCTCGTTTTATTTTACCTGATATTTTCTGGGGTTTTTTTCTTTTTGTTCGGCAATAGTGTCTTGTCCACGAAACATAAGAAAAAAAAGTGCTAAAGTATGCAAATGTTTACAAGTTCCATGCCTGTTAAAAACAGTTAGCGAAAATTGGTCGCTGACCAGTACAGACCAGAATCTTATTGAAGAATATGTCCGTGTATATGTGTGGTTATTTGAAGTATCAGTAATTTCACCAGTAACTTACCTTTAGATGGACTGAATTTTTCTGAAATAATTTTGGTGGTCTCTGGGTAAGTTGTTTGCAACATTTTTGCCACTTTGTCAACAAATGCTGTGATTTCATCATTGTGGCTCTGAAAATTTAAATTTTGAACACTATCAAAGTATTTTGCATTTCAGCTTTAAAATTGTAAATTGATGAATTTGCAAATATATTGGAAAAGATGGAAAAGTGAAAATTAAGTCATCGCAAAATACATGTGATTTACATAATGCATTTGTAAACAACTGTACATGTGTAATGTACAGTAAAACCTGTATATAGGGGCCACCCAAGGGACCAGAAAATATTGGCCCTTATGTGCAGGTGACCCTTATACACAGGTTCAATTTAGTTGAAGTATGCAGTCAAGGGACTTGAAAAAACTGGCCCTTATAAACAGGTAATCCTTATATAGAGGTGGCCGCTATAGCAGGTTTTACTGTATATAAAATTTCTTGAAACCCCAATGAATATAGTGGTACTCATCAATCACATTTTTTAACAAACAAACAACATTTTTTTTTATCAAAATATATTTATTATTGATAGTAGATGTTATTGCTCAGCTTTTGTTCGCAACTCTGAAAAAATGTTATATTAATTAAAAGTTATCGCAAGTAACTAACCTCCAGATGGACTGAATAAATCCTTTTCATGTTAACTGCATTCCTACTACAGTAATCTCACCTTTAACACTTTCAAGTGGTAACAAGAGGTTTTGTACCCAACACAAATCATGAAATTCAAAATGTACACTGGGAACAATTTGTCTATCTATGGATACTGTTTGTCTATAGTATGTATTAAGCACGAAACTTCTCGATACCACTCGGAAGCGTTTGTGCGCAGGTGAAATTAGTAGGTACACAGTTATCGTAATAGGGTCTATTTGTCAGTAATCATTTAAATGGTACTGTATTTTGAACATGTTTAAACATGTGTATTTACGAATAATTGTTAGTGAATAACTAAGGGGAGATAATTTTTGAGCTGAGACAAAAATAAAATTAGTGCAAATGATCAAGTTAAATGACATTGGCAAGTTGGGTTGAAGATTCTACATACACAGAAAACTAAATAAAGCCAGGATAGCATAACAAATCAACAAAACTTATGATCATTGACACTGGACGTAAGCTCAATCAATGATAAAAACTCTCCTTAGATTCCTATTGAATAAGTGTTTTAAAATTCATCAACCCCCTGAAGTCACATTTGGACCTGCCCATTTCAAATAATGGTTAAGTCCACTGACAGAATTCAGGGGTGTATGATTTAGAATAAAAATTTTATAATAATTTTACATGCAATATGAACTTGTTCACTCCTAAATTATGACAGTAGACCATACTATCTATTGATTTGGGTGAGTCTAAATGTGACCAAAGGGGTCGATGTGTTAACCACTAACTTTTACCTAAGTAGACAAAGATGATACACACAGTTATGCCCCTTGTCAATACCTACCTGTTTATTTTTTTTATTATGATAGAGGAGAACCTGTCTTGAGAGACCAACCCTTCTGTCATTAAGATGTGGTCTCTGATGGCAGGACATCTCTAATGAGAGGTTTTAACTAAAGGATTACTTATCCAAGTCATTTTAAGAATGTGGTCGCAAAAGACAGGTGGTCTCTCAAGACAGGTTCCACTGTATTACACTTTATTTTTCATAAAAGATTGGAATTATTCTAGCGTTATCTGTACAGTGGAACCTGTCTTGAAAGACCACTCCCATGAAAGACCACCTGTCTTTTAAGACCACATTCTAAAATCCACCCAGTTAAATTATCCTTTAAATTAAATCTACCTCTTCTGAGAGACCACCTGTCTTGAGAGACCACATTTCAGTGGCAGATGGAGTGGTCTCTCAAGACAGATTCCACTGTATACTATTTCTTGGTTGACATGAACACACATACTTAAATTCAAGGGAGGCACTCAATGAAGAAAAAGAAAAACCTGCAGTGTGTCTGAGCTCCCAAAGACAAATATGTGTGTAAAAATGAAAGAATGGATGGACATTTTATTCCCACCTGCTCTAGATTTACAATTAGCATGGCTACTCAAACAGTTATATACCCTTAACAATATGGACTCTAAAGCTAAAATCTACTACTGTATATCTGGAAGTTTGTGCCCCTGGGGTTTTTTTTCACATGGATGGCATTCATGTCCATGGTTCAATTGTTTAGCTTGACATTTCACCTTCATTCTAAATTTGCCCTCTCATGTAAGGGCAAAAATGGTGAAAATTAACTGGGGAGGGGAGAGGGGGAGGTGGCAAAAATATCCAGATATACGATATCTATCCAATACAAGGTTCTCTTAACTACATTATGTCGCTCACATTCTTTCTAGAACTACTTGATGTAGAAAAATAGTTGAATCGTTTTTTTCAATATTACAATTCAAAATATTTCATACACACAGCGAGGGTAAACGATATCATTTTTACTTACTTTTCTCTTCTCTGGTGACATCTTTAAAATGGGATTACATTATAAACACAAAATTTACAACAGGTTTAAATCATGAAAATTAAAAACTTTAATTTATTCTGTCAGTCTAAATAATTAAATACATACATTGATAATTTGATATCATACAACTCTTTCATCTGATCATTATCCACCCCGTTTTTAAAATGTTAACGATATACATCATGTACAAACAACTTCATGTACATACAACTTAAAATGTAATACAAAATCATAGATACCGTATTCCACCCATTAAACACCCATGTCCCTATAAATGCCCCTTACGAATGAGAATCTTTTCTAACTACATGTAGTTGTCAATGAAATGTGGACCTGAAAAACCGTAAGTAACAGTTTATCTGTAGCCCCCCCCCCAGCAACAGAATTATGTTGATAGGTGTCCTCAGTAATATAAACTACAACAACTTTACCACTATGCCTTATAACAAAAATTTAACTGTTTCACATGTCAATTTGAGTGTTAATTGGTTCCATTAAGCCACCACCCCTTTTTACTGATTTTTGTAGAGCCCTGGGATATTAATGGGTTGAATACGGTAATAAAAATTTTGCATTACAACTGTTACATGTAGTGAGAGATATAAAACCCGTTCTACCTTGCTTCATCCATAGATCTTTATAAATAAGCCATGTTCACATTTTGGCAATTGCCTCATTTGCCCCTGGGAACAAAGAATGGACTATTCCATACAGTGATGTAAACTCGTCTTCTCATTTGTCATAAGACAGCTTGCAGACTGTCATGGGAATTGTGGATCAATTGAAGGATGCCATTATTGCACTAAGTTCACTTTGAAACACCGTTAAGTGTGTGACTTGGTGATGCACATAAATATTTTAATTTAAGAATTTTGGTAAATTCACAAGTGCAGTTTTGGAATAATGAGTTTGACATGAAACCTGTGGAAAGTACATCTACATGTAATGACAGCAAATTAGATTCAAACTTACATCTGACCCTGAATCTATGACGAAGCCAGGCCGTCCCTCCATAAATGATATAAACTCTTCAACAAGCAATGCCACGACCCTTCCTGTCGGCGGTTCTTTCCTGAAACACAAGACAGACAAATGAGCTGTAAAATGTATTTTACACCAGAAGAAATACAAGCAAAATATAAAATTCTTTATCATTACGAAATCTAATATGGATACATTACTTCATCTGTTTGATTTTGATATTTTTTTTTCAAAACAAATTAAATCTCAATTCTGAATCTGATTGGCATAACATGATTTCAGGCAATGCCTACTGACAAGCTTGACAATCATTTTTTAAAAAAATGAGATGATATCTTGGACATTAGAAAATTGAGCTTTTGTATAATAATTGGCAGACTCCATGTAAAACCACAAGAATTTATGTGATAAAAAGGAAGAGCTACATAAAACGGTTCATGGTCTGCCCTGTATTGATGATCTGATATTAAATAATGCTTTGGAATGTAACTTAATAAATGAACTTAGTTATAAATGAATTGTATTACCTATAAACTGTAAAGTTTTTGGTGAATAAAGAATCGAATTGAATTAGTTAAGTGATAAGCTTAAAAAAAATGTACCCAAGTTCACATACGATGCACATTCTCACAATTCATTATCTTGCATGACTTGCACAAGAAGATACAGTAAAAACCCGCTTTAGCGACCACCTGTGTATAAAGACCACCTGGTCACAAAGATTATTTTTTGCTGTCCCCAACAGTACCATTTGTGTACAAATCAACCTCTATATAAAGACCACCTCCCTATAAAGACCAGTTTTCTTGTGTCCCTAAGGAGGTCATTATATACAAGTTTCATTGTAAAACAAAAGGTCATGTGAGTGACACAGCTGACCTGTATCATTAGAACATATTGTACTGTAAAATGATAGAATTTGGTGCAATTGATATTAAGTGCTATGAGTGTGACGGGTAAAAACGTTTTCATGCAGTGTAAATTAGGCACTTTGAACATAAGCGAAAAATTGCTGAGTACTTCAATATCTGTGTTCTTATTCATTTGTCAGCTTTTAACGGAAAACTTTTTGTTGTTGGGTGTATTGTTGTTTAACGTCCCACTCAAGAATCTTTCACTCATATGGAGACGTCACCAGATGCTGGTGAAGGGCTTCAAATTTTGGCCTATGCTCGGCACTTACAGCCATTGAGAAGTGAGGGTTCTTTAACATGCTGACACCTACTGTGACATGGGACCTCGGTTTTTACTATCTCATCCAAAGGGCAGGAATCCGACCTGCCACAACCTGGACTTGAACTCATGACCTCATGATCAAGAGTTGAGTGGAAAACAAATTTAGCCTATTTATGTCTTTGTTAAAAAATTGCTAAAATCAAATCTGTGTTAAAAATATCTATAACTTTGCAGTACCAGGTTGTCTTTTATTATAAATTAAAATATATATATATATATATATATATATATATATATATATATATATATATATATATATATACACACATTTTTACAGTTCTTATTTAGTTTTGGTTAATGACATAAATATATTCTGTAATGGCAATAAAATTTTTCACCTGGAAATATTCTGTGAATTGACCAGGACAAATGGAAGAACTAGAAGATGATCGACATCACGTAGTCTGTTCTTTGTCTTCTGCGACGAATGATAATACGATAAAACAGCCTTCATCCCATAAAAAATACCTGTAAAATGAAGGTTAAATCATTTACATATCCTACAGACTCGAGTGAAATTCTGCTGATATAAATTTGAGGATAATTTCAGGTCTCTTAATTATCTCTAATTATTTAATTATTTCAAACCCCAGATTAATATTTAAAAGATTAAACTTACCTACTGAGCCTCTTATGTCACTAAATGTCGGCTCAGAGTTAATGAGCTGATCGCATTTCTGTGATATTTCGTAGTCATAGGGAGAAATTGCTGCTCTAGGGTTGGAATTCAATAGATCAATGTACTGTTTCCTTACTGAAAAAAAACCCCAATAAATATATTATATTACATACACATGATATAGGTCTTCAGTAACTAAAGTGAAAAAAAAAAAAAAAGATTTATATTGTAAATAACACTTTCAAGGAAACTAACTGAATTATCACTGAAGAGTTTATACAACTGATGGTAATGTTGATGATAATGACAATGTTGATGATTATGGGGTTGTGATGATGATGATGATTATAGGGTGGTGATGGTGATGATGATGATGATAACTTTGATGATTATGGGGTTGTGATGATGATGATGATTATAGGGTGGTGATGGTGATGATGATGATTATGGGGTTGTGATAGTTATGGGATGATGATGATTATAATGAGTTGATGATGACAACATTGATGATTATGGTGTTGTGATGATGATTGTAATGAGGTGATGATGATGATGATGATGATGATAATGAGGTGATGATGATGATTATAATGAGGTGATGATGATGATGATGATTGTAATGAGGTGATGATGATGATGATGATGATGTAATGAAGTGATGATGATGATGATTATAATGAGATGATGACAATGATGACGACGACGACGACGATGATGATCAATGTAACAATTACACTGAGAATGTTGACATTTGGAAAATATGATATGCATTGATATTTACATGAATATAAAAGTATTAATTGGCCAACATAGCTGAAAATAAAATGTGCTAAAAAACCATACAATTGTGTACAATACCATGCTGTTATTATATAATCACCCATAATACAATTAAAGCTATCAACAAATATATGTACGTAGAACATGAAATGACCAATTGACCATGACAAAAAAAAAAGAAAAAAAACCCCAAACATATCATAATTTACCATACATGAACACACTGTGCAATACAGAAATTATACACTAAAAGAAAGTCTTAATTATCTCCCCTTTCAAAATACTGACATTAGATAACCCTTTCAGATCAAAGTTATCAAAATTCCATTATTGTTTCATTGTGAAATTTCTGTTTTTATTGAGTATTTGTATATAAAAAAAGATGAACATTTAAAATTGCTTAATAAGCATTAATCTGATACAAATCAATGTATATAAAAAAAGATTTCATAAAAATTACCCGAAATGATCATAAAATTAGAAATGTCAAAAAAATATGAGGGCATGTGTGTGGATAATTTTACACTCTGTCACCTTGAACCAATTATTGTAACTTACAGGAAGAATAGTAATCTGTAAATGAAATATCACATTCGATATAAAACAAAGAAACTTAGTTACCAAGTCTCATGAATAAAAATAAATAATGTATGTATACAGGGTTTTTCCCTAGGTTCTTAATGTAGCGAGTCCTAGCTGTGACCGGTACCCCAGCATAAACATTTCTTGCATCCCAAGTTAAATCTGTGAGTTCCAATGATGGGACTTTAATAAAAATACATTGTACTATAATTCAGTGACACACATGTTTCAGATCCAACACAATGTAGTTACATGTAATTCAAATATAGACATTTTTATCATAGTTCATGTACTGTGACTCCTATTCTATAATGTACACAAAATCTACAACGTATGACGAAACATTGCGATTTATTAAAAGATCATATTTCAAACATAAAAGTCAATGAAATCCATGAAAATATGAAAACAATGACACCCATAATGTATTTCATAGTGTCTGAAGGACTATGTGAGTCCTGAAAAGATTTTATGCATCAGAGATGCAGAAATCATACGTAAAGCAAAAAACCCTGTGTATAATCTCACCTGTAGTCACATTTGTCTCAAATTGTGGTTTAAATAAACATTTATGATTTATGGTTTGCAAAGTAAATTTTACTGCTTCAACATGTTCATTAATTTAACTTCTAATTTGTACTACAGTTATTCAAACTTCCCAAAACTTAATTAACCTCATTCAGATCAATAATTTTGTTGGTTTATTACGGAGGGTTCAGATCTTAGTAATTGACTATAAGACATTTTCAGCCCATTTCAATTTTTAACACTGATAAATTTACAATACTGATCCTGCTTTTATATCTACTGTTTACCTGTCTCTATCTTTTTGTACGTTTCAGTGACTTTTTTTCCACATTCATACAGTGAAACCTATCTTGAAAGACCACGCTCATGAAAGACCACCTGTCTTGTCAGACTTTCTTCTGAGAACCACTTTCTTACACGATCCTTTAGATAAAACCTCTTTTGAGAGATCACCTGCATTGAGAGACCACATTTTAGTGGCATATGGGGTGGTAATCACAAAGGTGCATGCCTTTAACATGATTTGTATCACAAAGTTATCAGTTTTTAGAAATTGTAAGTTTCATATATAAACTACAGTACATTTATGTATATAAAACCCATGGAGCAAAAAATCCAATTACATTTTTAGGTACAGTGATACTTGTATATAACGACCTCCTAAGGGACACAAGAAAATCATTCTTTATTGGGAGGTGGTCTTTATATAGAGGTTGATTTGAACACAAATGGTACTATTGGGGACATAAAAAAAATGGTCTTTATGACCAGGCAGTCTTTATACACAGTTGGACACTAAAGCTGGTTTTACTGTACAGTAGAACAGATGGGGTGATCTCTCAAGACAGGTTCCACTGTATATAGTTTTACACATACAAATTTATGAAGTTCTAATCATTAACAAGTTTAAGGAAATAAAAAACTGAACCCTACACATGAAAAATTGTGAGAGATAACCTTTAACTCATCAACTCCTAAAAAACAATGGACTCTTCTGTAAATCAATGATTTAGTCCAGTCCAAATGTGTATTTAGGGGTGAATAAGTTAAAATGTGTGGATATGAATACAGACATATCCTAGGAAGTGATAATTTAAAGAATTTATATTTACCTATTAAAAAAATCACAATCAAAAATATTTGAAGCAATACATATTCATCTAAACCATTTGAATTGGATACAAAGATATTTCTATATTTAAAAGACAGAAAACTAATTCTCAACGCACCGAGATATTTTTTCTTCTGTCATTTCAGATCATTAAAAATGGATAAAATGTTTATAAAAAATATACGATACTACATATAGGTAGTTCAACTGAGAAATCTATTTATGCTTTTCTCATACCTTTGGTGTTGGTGAGATTGAGTTGCCATGCCAATTGACGGAGTGACAGTGGTAAGGGCTGGTTAAGGCAGACATGCAACTTTTCCTTCATATCGGGCCATTTCTTCAGTAAGCTTAACGTTCCTTCCTCAGCATTTTCTATAATTAAGTCAGATTTGGTACCGATCGGGGTATCCTCCAGTAGTCTTCTGGATACTTCCTCATTTAAATTCTGGTCCATCAACACTGAGACTCTTTTGTGAAGACCATTGTACACAGTGCCTGGTGAAAAACATTATGATACATTTTATGCCTCATGATTGAATTACTATGTGACTCTTTGGAAACTATATTTTTGTAAATATTTTGTAAAAATGTTGTCATATGGGAACATTATCGATACAGTTATTAAATGTGACCAGTCATAAACTCTTACCTCCATTGATGACATTTCAACATACAGTAAATCTTAAATAATCAGGAATTGCTAAATTCTATTTATTATCTTTCTTGGAAATGAAACCGTATGTTTACAAACAATGTTCTTGTGCACAAGTCAACGGAGGAGTCAATTCATGTACAGGGGTGTTTTACCAGTATTCTAAATCCAGTGTGTATGGTGACTGACCTATGAGTGATAAGATGTATACACCCCGATAAAAATAACAGACAGTTCCAATGAAAATGAACAACAACAATAGCAGCTGCCATTACTGATAATCAAGGTCAGAAAATCATAGGGTTTAACTAGGATAAAGAGTATTGGAGGATCTCCTTCATTTGAATGCAAAAGTGATTACAACTAAATATGACCATCTTTCAATAAAATAGCAATATTATTAATAATTTGATGGTTTCTTTGACGCAAACTTCAAAAAACAACTTTCTAGGTTTGCTGGGACACACAGTAGCTAAAATCATATACAGTTGAAAGGTTAAAGTATCTTGCCTCTGACATAAATTATTAAAATTTTAAGACTTTTATCAAAATTACCTCCTTCTAGAGCTTTTGTGGCTCTCAACATAAAGAGTTCTTTTTCCGCCTCAGAGAGATCACTGAAATATTGGACATGGCTCTCTGTCAGTTGCTGCTGTATGGCATCATGTAATTCCCTCAGGAAACTATTCCATTCCTTTGTAATAGAAAATAGAACATTAACAAGAAATAATAAATTTAACTACCAAACGTTGGACTCTTGCTCTATAGTCAAAGTCCATGAACATGTTTTAGTAATGTGTATTTATTGTTCCAAATAGATCAATTTTAAGCACGGATAAACCTGATTTGACTGATCTCATTGTGTCAATCCCAAATAGATGAAACTGAGGGACGATGGAAATTTGCCTTAATCTGCCTGTCCATGCATTTATCAGGCCATCTAGTCACAGCATCAACAAAGAAGGTATTTTACAATTTTGAAGAAGGAAAAATCAAAATAGTAATATACCTTCTTTGTTGATGCTGTAACTACAAGCTCTCCTGTTAGGATCGGGCATATTATGTGTAAGAAGGTGTAATGTCTGAACTAATATTAGTATATACTTTCTGGGCATACTGTTATACACAGACAACCCTAAGCATATCTTTTCATTTAAATAACATAACTATAACTTTGCAATTAAAACTAATGCTGTGAAAGGCACAGAGCAGTCAGAAATGAAACATAAAAAATCAATATCAATAATTAAATACAATGTACAGTAGTCTGTTAGTTATATAACTAGTCTAGATGGCCTGCAGTGTAGTGGCTACATTACAACATGTGCATCTGTGTCTGGATGACAAACTTGTTAACTACTGTTATATAAATACTAAATAGTCAGGACATTTTTTATTTTCTCTAGATCTATATATATTTGGACATATAAAACCACGTTGTTTTTTTTTCAAAATAAATGATGGTAGAATTAATTGTGACATCAAAAGAATTTATGTTTCTGTTAAAATTGACAAATCTTGAAAACATAAATTTTAAATTGACGAGCAACTATAGAAATTAAAATGAAAGTGTTAGATATTTTGAGTTTATCGTATGAGTTTCAACAAAATTGCTTTAGAAATGATTTAGGTTATCCATGAATGTTTTGAAAAAAATATATACCCGGTAGATAAAATTTTTAAAATCCCCACAATTGTCACCCTGCTGTAGATAAGAACATAACACACGGTCGTGTCAATAGCCAGTGCCCTGCATACCATTACCAGATAAGAAGCGAATGAATGAGAGTTTGCGAAAATAAAGTTCTTTGACACAGATGGAAACTCAAACAATGTATTTTTCACTCGAAATTAGTTACGTAAAGCAAGTGAATGGTGAACACAAATTAATTCCATTTTATTACCTTTGAATCGCTAATATTCTGTTTGCATTCTAATAACCATTTCGGATAGCCTTGTGGAGCGGCCATACTTGTAAACAATCTCGGAGTGAAGGAATTGTTTGTAAGACAGGCTCTGATTCGCCGACAAAAACTGATTGACCAATCAGTGGTGTTTTAACATATATCAAAATTCCACATGTACAAAAATGATTTCTGCTAGTGCTAGGTGCCCGATTTTGTTTGTGGCTGCAGTGCTGTGTATAACATTGTCAGGTAGGTTATTTAACAAAATTAATTTTATAACTTAACACCGAAATATAAAAATATTGGGTTCTAAGCGATTTTAGGTGTAAGTTACACCCATTTACAGGTAGCAAAATGTCCGATTTCCCCCTATCTTACTCTCGTACATGTAGTATTTGTAGATCATTTTTGACCGAGCCTATTTCCACTACCATTGGGCAAAAAATATGGAAATCTTTCCACACTACCTTCCTGTACAAATTTTGGAAATCTATTCAGTCGCATTTACATGTTCGCACTATTGTCATAATTATGTTGTCCCCATTAAGTTGTTTCTTACTCAGAATTTTCGAGTTGAAATGTAAGGCGCTTGATTTTTAAGTGTAAAGGGTGGGTGCCATGCGTTTTAACATTTAAGAGCATGAGGATAATAGCTCCTTGCAATTTCACTGATGCCACGAGACAATATTTAACTGGAAGCTTGACCTCGACATTTCAATAGAAATTACTGACTGAACATCCGTGAAATACTTGTATACTGATACAGTGTACATGCATCTAGATCTGTTTCATTTCAGTATGTCAGACAGATGAGAAAACAGATACTGAAGCACCAACAACTGAAACAGCTGCTGCATCAGATGGTGAGTTTGTTCACAGTCCTGTGATATTACAATTTGCAAATGAACATATGTTCACAAAATCAAATATCTAGAACAAATATTTGTTTTGCAGTAGAACCTTTCTTGAGAGACCACCCTTTCAGTTTCTGCCGCTGAAATTTGGTCTCACAAAACAGGTAGTATCTTAAAAAGAGGTTTTACATAGAGAGATGTTTTTCAACTCAGTGGTTTTCAAAATGTGGTCACAAAAGACAGGTGGCCTTTCAAGACATTGGTTACAAGACAGGTTCCATGGGCAGTATATAATGTGTCTATATAAAGTGTTGTTGTCATATATACAAAATAACTTAACTGTGTGGCTATTGAAGTATTTCTTATAAAGGTAAGTATTCACAATGTTGCAAGTCACATTTTCTCAAGATATTCAATTTTGAAAACAGCATTAAACAAACTTGTACATGTACACTTTTTAATTTGGAGTTGCTCTTTCTATTGTTTATGACCAGTTTATTGTTGTCTGTAGGGTTGAAAGGGTTAAGTCATACCAAAGACAGTTTACCATTTACATTAAGTCATACATGCATTGGTTAATCAATACTCTCAGAATGCTTCTTACATGTAGGTAGGGGACATGTATTCATTTACTGGTGAGTACTCTGAGAGCGCTTCATAGGTAGGGGACATGCATTGATTTATCACTACTCACAGAATGTTTGTTATTTTTGTTTTACAGGACTTCAACTACAAGATGTTGTGTTTGTTGTCTTATCTCAGACCAACTCCTACCATGTCAAGAGAGCTGAAGCATTTCAGGAACATTTTAACAAACAACTTGAGGGGTTAGAACAGGTCAGAGTCATTATCATTAAGATGGTTCTTCTCAGATTGTCGTTTTGAAAATATTATTTTTGCAGAAACTTAACATTTTTTGTTTATTTTATGATATCATTACAGTCAATGTTGTATACAAATGATATCATGAACTGAAAAAAAACATGCCTTTTTTTCTCTTTACGCTTTCAGTCCCAAAGACCACAGTTATATCTAACACATGAGAAATGGAACTTCATTGGTGGATGGACCGTCATGCGTCTTATTCCTCTGTAAGTTTGTATTTTCCGTTTTTTTTTCTACATCTGGTCTGGAGGAAGGGGAGGGGTGTTGTGCAATTCAGCAATAAAAAGTATAATTGTTATTTATATGTTACTGAAAAATGTAGTGTTATTGTTATTTTTCAGATTTGCAGAGGAATTCAAAAGCAAGTCCTGGGTATTTATATGTGAAGAAGAGACTCGTATTGATCTACAAAAACTTGTATTGACACTCAGTCGATATGATCACTCTAAGGTACATTATCATCTGTAGCTTACCTCTACATTGTTCAGGGATGTGTGTATGGGGAATGGGGGGGGGGGGGGGGGGCTTATGCTATTGCCCTAGTGTCAGGGTCTGTGTTCACCTACTACTACCACTGCTTATACATCTACTAAACTTGTTTGATGTATGTATCGTATGATTCTAAGCATATGCTATGCTTCAGATGCTGGATATGAGTCCTGCATAGTTTACAAAAGTTACCCTGTTTTGGACATTAGAGTTTGACTATTTTCGATGCTGTGGTTAAGAAGATTAGTTGAGGTCATTTTAAAAGGTAGGGATGTAGCATATGTTGGTGTGACTTTTGTAATCGTTTTATATATAGTTTATGTACATGTAGTAGAGCTTTTAATATTTCACATCAGCACTATCAGATGGTACCATGATCTTTGACCTTGTGACCTAGATAATGCCATTTGACCTACTTCTAATTCAAAAATCCAGTGTCAGAGGTGCAATACTTCTCCCTGGTGGGGTATTGTTGTCTTTTGACAACTCTAGTTAAAGTTGAGCAATTAATGATATTTTTCATGGTACCATGGTGTTTTAAGGGCCTGGGGAGGACACTATGTATAACAGTACCAATCACACACACACAAAAGAACGTTGTACATGTATAATATCTATGTTCCTTATGAGGTAGTTTTTAGCTCGTGGGACGAAAGCTAATGCCATACCCCCGGCAGCAGTGGCATTGTCGTCGGTGCCCGTAGACAAAACTTTTACCTGACCCGTATCTTTTTAATTGCATGGGACAGGGGTTTGATATTTTGCATATAGATTTCTTATGACCAGAGCTTTCAATTGGTACCTTGACCTTTGACCTAGTGATCTGTACCGTGGACTTTGACCTACTTTTCAAAAACTTTAACCTTGGCTATATATTTTAAACCAGGAGGGATAGGTCTTTGATATTTCACATATAGATTTCTTATGACCAGAGCTTTCAATTGGTACCTTGACCTTTGACCTAGTGACCTGTACCTTGGACTTGGACCTACTTTTCAAGAACTCTAACCTGAGTTGAAGGAATCCACATATTTACTATACATTAAAACCTGACAGCTGTGGGTAAAACACCTATTTTGAAAATTTACATCCATTTCCGGCAAGCTTTGTTTGTCTTCTGACAACTCTTGTTCAAACAATCTGAGATGATATTTTTCATGTTATTTGTTAAAATACCTTTTACATTCAGTAAAACAAAATATTTTGGCACAGATTTAAAATGTTAAATTTTAGTGCATGCAAGCTAAATTTTTATGTGCACTAAAATTATTACATGGCTATGAACAAAAGTACTTAATTACTCAGCTGTTCAAACCACAAAATTTATACCTCACAAAAAAGTTACAATTGTTGTATTGCTAAATATCAACGTTAACTCATTAGCGCAAAATAAAATTGTTTGACAGTATATGTGCATATTCATTGCAGGAATATTTTCTTGGAAAAGGTTTACGAGACAACATACCAACAATTATTCACCATTTCGCCTTTGCTAATAAACTCCACGAGTTTCCATATCCTGATTTTGCTGCTGGAGTCGCTCTCAGTAATGCATTGTTTGTCAAGTAAGTATTGTCCAATCCGTAAAACCTGGCGGGGCGGAGTCTCGTGACCCCTTCCTTGACCTGGACGAGATAGAATATTAGGGAATGCAGCATTACATTAAACAACATTAAAATTACACTGGCTAAAGGAATCATTCCTACTTGTCACCATGACTACAGGCATCCAGTGGTGAATAAAATGCATTGTCTGTGAAACCTGTTTTAACAAACAGAATCATTGGTATGGTAATCAAAAAGTTACTATGCCAAGCCATGTAATGTGAACCAGACATTAGATTACATGTCTCATGCAGATTTCTTTCTATGTCAGGTCACACCGATTCTTCCCATTTATATTCACAAGTGTCTCTGCTCTCATGATAGGTGAAATTTCAATACATCTACTGTGATAGATTTTCTTTGTATTTGGTATGTACAGTTTAGCATACCCTATCTATACGAAGAGTAACAAATATTGCTAATTTCTTAAATCTCTGGTCGGGGTTTTGATTTTGATTAGTGTTTTATGCCACACAAATTTTTTTCGGTTATACAGTGGTGGCCAGTTTTTAATGGTGGAGGAGAGAACACAGTTAAAATGTACCCAGGAAGAGGCCACCGGCCTTCTGCAAGTAAACTCTACACATAATTTTCTGTATTTTTTTCAATTTCAGATACAACAAAGAGTTTGAAAAATTACGAACAGATTTTTCGATCGATCCAAAACATGAGGTACAATTTTTGCCTTTTTTTGTTGTCCACAGTTTCCGTAGTTACTGAAAGTAACGTCTGTTGAATATGATTTCATGAATTACATTGAACTAAAAACATAATATAATTTAAATTGTTTATCTTTCATTTCCCTGTAAAGTGTCTTACATTTAAAATTTTCTTGTCTTTCAGTTAGCTCTATTTTTCTATAAGGAAGGGAAAGGTGTTAAGTTAACGGAAGTTCCGGAGTTGTGTACAAATAAAATCACAGACAAATGTGCCACAACTTATCCAGTGTCATTTCCAAATTGTGTAAGTGTGCAAATAATGTATATACAGTACCGTACAGATATGTTTCGGACAAAACAAATAAAAGTGCCAGGTCAGATTTTAAGAAATGCATTTAACATATTTAATAGTGTTCACTTGCTTAGTGCTTTATTTTTTAAATGGTAGAGCATTTGACTCACAAGCAGAGGGTCCCAAGTGTGATTGCCGACTTCAAAGTGAGGTCCTGTGTCAGACTCAGTTGCAGGCACGGCACATAATAGAACCCTTACTGCATTGGTGTCAGTAAATATTTGTGTCTGACCTCACTTAAAACTGGTGACATCTCCGTATAAATCAAAAATTCTCGATGGACTGTAAAACAAAAAGATTTTTAGTGCATCTTGCTGAAGATCACGGTCAATCCTCCTTTTGATGTGCCTGAAACTAAAGATCGGACATACCGCTTTGGTCCGTCAGTTTACTATTTTCTTTTTTCCTTCAAATAACTTAATTTTTTCCCTCAAATTGTAACAGAATTTGATATGTTGCATTGTATCAATGAAATCAAGGAAGAATTTGATTATGGTCGACATTTAGAAATGGGACTTTTTAGGACTTAGCTTTCAAGGGCATTAGTGTTTCTCAAACACCTCTTGTTTTGAGTGTGTTTAATTTTGTTCAGATGTACAATGTAGGCTATCAGTACTTCAGAGTAGTCTATGAAGCTGCTTTACTTCAGTTTATTACAATCATTCATTCACTTTTACAGGGCAAAGCTATATCAGAAGATGATTTATTTGTGGGTGTCAAAACATGTGAAAAATTTCACACCACTCGAGGTATATATTTATATATCTATAATAACGTGTCTGGTTTTATTTTATTCATTGCTCTTGCTGTTTGTTTGTATATCACCTCTCATTTTACCTGTCTGTTAGTCTACTCAATCTGTCTGCATGTCTGTCTCTCTGTCTATCTACCTGTGTGTCTGTTCCCTCTCAGAATGTTTCACATGTAGGGGACATGTATTGATTCATCAGTACTCTCAGAATGCTTCACAGGTAGGGAATGCTACTCTCAGAATGCTTTAGGTAGGTACATGTATTGATTCATCAGACTCTCCAGGGAAATGTATTAATTCACATACTGTAGAATGGGACAGTGTATTGATTTATACTGTATGTATGCTTCAGAGGTGCATGTATTGATTATAATGTCTCAATAATGTTTCACAGGTAGGGGACATGTATGATTCATCAGTACTCTGGCTTTACAGGTCAATAACTCTACTGTAAAGAAATAGAAGTGTAAATCAGTACTGTATGGATAGGGGACATGTGCATTAATAGTCTCAATAATGATTCAAGGTAGGGGGACTGTTATTCATCAGTACTCTCAGAATGCTTTACAGTCACCTCAATACTCTAAGAATATCATGTAGGGGATATTGATTCATCAATAAAGAATGTCAATAAAAACATCAAATTCAGAATGTTTACATGTTGTCAAATAAAATGCTTCACATTGTAACTATTCCTCAGTACTCTCAGAATTTCAGGTATGACATGTATTTTTCAAGAGCAAGGGGACATGTATTGATTCATTGTCTCAGAATGTTTCACAGGTAGGGAAATCAATACTCTTTATCCTTATTATCTGTACTTCAGAATTTTACAGTGGGGACATGTTGTCAGATCTCCCAGAAAACATGGGGGACATGTATTGATGCCATTAACACATCTAGAATGTTTCACTATAGTGTATTGAAAGTAAGAATGCTTTACAGGTAGGGGACATCTATTTCCCACCATTGACATGTAGGGGACATGTATTGGCATTCCAGAATGTTTCACAGGTAGGGGTAATGTATTGATTTTCAGCGAATTTCATTCCTTTTATATAAATGCAGGTAGGGGACATATATTGATTCATCTACTATCAATGTTTCACACTTGTCGGTAATGTCACAGAAAACTGGTTCATCAATACTCTTAAAGAAGTAGGAAAGTGAATCTGTGTTATGTAACTTCTGTTACTCAAGTTGACGAATATTGATGCCAAAAAGGACATTTTAGTAAAAAAAATTTGACTATCAAATTTCTAATGCAAACTAATTACTTTATCCCAGTGCCCGTTGTCAAGGAAACCTGGGGTCAAGATGCCAAACACATAGAATACTATAGTGAGAAAAAAGATCCATCTATTCCCACCATTGACCTTGGCATTCCAAATACAGATAGGGGTAAGTTTTCGCAAATTTCACTTTTATATTAGTGCAGTGAGGCTTGTCCAGAATCCAGTTTATTATGTAACACTTGAATAGGATAGATCTAAATGAAACATTCAATTTTCATTGAAACAAATTTCAAGGGTATATTTCATAGTGCGCAGACTTGAAATCCTTTATTAAACAACTCATAGAAAAATTTTCAGTTCATCCGCAGGGGAAAATTTTCATGGGGAGATTTTTCAATCTGATAGGGGAGACTCAAAATTTTAGTAAGACTTAATAGGAAAATTTAAATTTTTCATAGGGGAGATATGCATTTATAAGAAATTATCAAAATTTTACATAAAAATAGGGAGTCTCCATATTTATTGGGGAGACTTGGGAAGTATGCATCCGGACAAGTACCCGTAACATTTGCCCCAGGACAAGCAGATTTGGTGACCACTTACTCTGAAGGACAATTGATTATTATGATGCATGTTGATTTCTGAAATGTTACAGTTTTTCTTGTTGTCTTGTTCTGATTGGCTGATCTAAAAGTTGTGACCTTTTGTATAGAGTATTTGAGGTCAAATGGCATTTTTGACTCTTTGTCACTGCTAACAGAAGAGTAAAGATACTAAAATAATATAATGTTGAAAAATAGATATACTGTTCTTGAGATCTCAAGACTTGACAAAACAAAGATTACAGATTTGAAATTTGAAACATCTTTGATAAATGAAAATCATTCTATTGATATGTAATCTGTTGGTGTATAGTCATGATATATAATCATGGTAGATCTGTACATGATAGCATTCTATCTCAGATTTTTCAGGAAATGAAATTTTGAATAGAATTGTTTGATACTGGCTGGTACCCTCTTTTTTTCAAATACCTGAATTTGGACATGTCAAATTTTATTCAAACTATAAGTATAGTAAAATGCATATGACCTGGTGGGGCGGAGTCTTGTGAACCCTTTCTTGACCTAGACAAGTTTAAAATTTAGGTAATAAAGCATAACATTAAAATTACACTAACTAGAGTCATTGTTCCTACTTGTCACCATACATAAGAGAGAATCCGGTGAGGAATAAAACGTTTTTCCCATGCAGCATGTCATAACGGAAAAGTGAAGTAAGTAGAATCATCCATGCGATAATCCAAAGGTTTTTCCACCCTGCCATCTTATGTGAATCGAACAATAGATCCATACAAAATGTCTTAATATCTCCTTTTTTGTTTTATTAATCAAATAGGTCACTGTGGGAAAACAATGGCAATGCTGAAACGCTGGCATCAAAACAGTGAAATCAAAACGAAATCCTGGTACCTAATAGCAGATGACGACACCATTATCCAGTAAGACGTTTTATACGTGATATTTAGAAGAGAATAAAACACAGTGTATACAGCAGAACCTTGTTTTTAAGACCACCTACCTGACAAGAATCAGACTGGTCTGATTAGTGAGGTGGTCTTTTAAGTAAGGTTGTGTGCGTGTTGAATTTTTAATAATAAATTTTCAGGAGAGCATACATTTATGGTCCTAAATGTGAGGTGGTCAGTCACTTTAGCAAGTTGGTCTTTATGCAAAGTTCCATTGTACTTAATTATACACAAAACTCAAATCATTTAAGTTACAATTTATAACAAGGTAAACAAATGGAGAACAATGTGACAAAGATTTTGTTAGTGAAATTTTTTTAAGCAGTTGATGACATAAAGACAATAAATTGACGATAAATTAGTAATGATCCGAAAGTGTCATATTTTGATAATCATTGATTATGGAGGTTTTTCCATCCAACAATTTGATTTTGTTTCTAATAATGGGAGAGCTGTTGTGGCTTTGTGGTAGGGTTCGATTTGCAACCGGATGGTCGAGAGTTTGAGCCTCGGAGGAGAGCTTTTCCTGTCCTTCAGATGAGACAGTAAAAACCGAGGTCCCGTGTCACAGTAGGTGTCGGCATGTTAAAGAACCCTCACAGCTGAATGGCCATAAGTGCCGAGCATAGGCCAAAATTTGAAGCCCTTCACCGGCATTTGGTGCCCTCACCAAGTGAGTGAAAGATTCTTGAGTGCGATGTTAAACAACAATACAACAACAGTCTAATAATGGGGTCTGAAATACAGAGTAGTGGATGTGAGATATTTGTTTGTGAATTAATTAGGAAAGTGTAAAAGAAACAGAAAATTCTCAGGGCAAAGTCATTGGTCACAAATCATGGCTGTGACTTCACAATACTTTCCTAACCAAGTTTGGTTAATAAAAAATCAGATATGCTATGTGCAAAATAAGAATTCAAAATACATTTGTATGGGGGGGCAACCCACTTGAGAAATTTGGTTGTCCCCATCTGAATTCATTTGTCCTCCCTAAAACAGAAGGAAAATTAATAAAATCTGTAAAGAAAATAACAAGTAATAAACTGGTATATTAATTTATTGTAAACAAAAGTATTCACCTCATTCCATACGTATGGTGGTCGTATGACAGTGACAGCCATCGAAACTCACCAAGCCACTTAGACTGAAAATTGTGATTACGAACATTTTATGTTGACAAAACTACTTGTCCAGGGGACAAGTACATTTAGAAATATCAACTTGTCCGAGCCAGTTCTGATCCGGTACAGGCAATCAGATTGGTGGTTATTTCAAACCTGGATATTTAATAACAGACAGAAGCTCAGTTGGTAGACAGCTCGATCTTCAACATGAAGGTCCCTGGTTCGATCCCCAGTCATGCCTGATTTTTAGATGTGAGTTTCCATCTCCTCCGCACAGTTCTATGTTTAGATGGAGGGTAAGTGGTCAAGGATGTGCAGTTTGATTACCCTCTTCAGATTGTACAAGTGAAGTGGCACTTAAAAAGTCGTTGGGAATACGGACCACTAAAGCAAGGACACAAAAAACACATACTAGACATCCTGCCCTGCATCACAGTGACAAGTGGCAAGGGCTTTAAGTAGACACAGTGCTTGTTAGATCAAGCCAAAGCTAGCGTGACAGTGGCAAGGGCTTTAAGTAGACACAGTGCTTGTTAGATCAAGCCAAAGCTAGCGTGACAAGTGGCAAGGGCTTTAAGTAGACACAATGTTTGTTAGATCAAGCCAAAGCTAGCATGACAAGTGGCAAGGGCTTTAAGTAGACACAATGTTTGTTAGATCAAGCCAAAGCTAGCGTGACAAGTGGCAAGGGCTTTAAGTAGACACAATGTTTGTTAGATCAAGCCAAAGCTAGCATGACAAGTGGCAAGGGCTTTAAGTAGACACAATGTTTGTAAGATCAAGCCAAAGCTAGCGTGACAAGTGGCAAGGGCTTTAAGTAGACTCAATGTTTGTTAGATCAAGCCAAAGCTAGCGTGACAAGTGGCAAGGGATTTAAGTAGACACAATGCTTGTTAGATCAAGCCAAAGCTAGCGTGACAAGTGGCAAGGGCTTTAAGTAGACACAATGTTTGTTAGATCAAGCCAAAGCTAGCGTGACAATTGGCAAGGGATTTAAGTAGACACAATGTTTGTTAGATCAAGCCAAAGCTAGCATGACAAGTGGCAAGGGCTTTAAGTAGACACAATGTTTGTTAGATCAAGCCAAAGCTAGCGTGACAAGTGGCAAGGGCTTTAAGTAGACACAATGTTTGTTAGATCAAGCCAAAGCTAGCGTGACAAGTGGCAAGGGCTTTAAGTAGACACAATGCTTGTTAGATCAAGCCAAAGCTAGCGTGACAAGTGGCAAGGGCTTTAAGTAGACACAATGTTTGTTAGATCAAGCCAAAGCTAGCATGACAAGTGGCAAGGGCTTTAAGTAGACACAATGTTTGTTAGATCAAGCCAAAGCTAGCGTGACCAGTGGCAAGGGCTTTAAGTAGATACAATGCTTGTTAGATCAAGCCAAAGCTAGCAGTAAAGATATTTGGAAAGTGCAGAAAATCAGTTACAATCTGATGCCAAAATAGTTGACAATATCTTAATATTTCACTGAAATAGAACAAATACAAGACAGTTTCAAACTTTTTGAAAATGTGATTTTTGGGGAAATGATATCTAAAATTTCACTTAGCAGAGCATTTTTCTTACTGATAACTTGTAATTAACCTGAGCATGCTGAAAGTCATATGACTGCCAGAGCGGGTCACAAATACATGAAGAAGTGTGTGTAGGCTAGCGTTGAAAAAAGTTACATTGAATATCTTATCATTAAAATTAATCACTGTGTCCAAAGAGTGCTAAATTACTAATTTTGTAAGTAGTGAGTAACAGTTTGTTATATCTACCACAGTCACAGCTTTTTTATGGCAGACACTGTGAAAATATAATTTTAGACAACATCTAATTAATAAGTCAATTTGGGTATTGGAGCATCGCAATGGTTAGCACACGCTTCTCGCCAGTGTGACCCAGGTTCATTACTTTGGATGTGACACAGGTGTATGTGAGATGGCATGGCGCTTATCAGCTCAGAGTAATGTTTTTTGTTTTGTTTTGGTTTTTTTTAGGGGGGGGGGGGGGGTTACCGATACTATGGTTTCCTTCCCACAGTTGGCACTCCCTCATGTCAACACAAGAGCCAGTGGGAGACATTTAATTAAGTTCCATAGACTTGTTTGTTAATTGTTGAAAATAGAAAAAAGTTTTTACTTGACAAGTCAGTTAACTGTTTCATCTTTTTAACTTTTTTCAGCTTAAAGAGACTAAGGCAACTGTTGGCCTGCTATGATCCAAACGAGGCAGTACACCTGGGTGAACAGTACGGGTACGGTGTAATGAAGAATGATCACGGGTACAATTACATCACAGGAGGTGGAGGGTAAGTTTGATGGGTGGGTGGGTCTGTAGATTATAAAGGTCCCGATTCACATGATTTTATGAAATTTTATATACTATTTTAGTATCATAAAATGTTTCTATCTACTTAAATCACTATATCATTTGTTACATTGTTTTAGAAATTACTTCCCTGATTATGACACACACAGACCACAAATAACACGAGAGCGATCGTTCAGGTTACGTGGAGGTTATGACAAATACAAATCACGTAACCTCTTTTTCATTCTTTATGAATTTTCTTTATAAGACTTCATTATTGTTTTCGTAACCTGCAGGTTACAGTCATTTCATTTTAGCGTAACCTCTAAATGGGTTACGATGATCTCTGTTATTTTGTAGCCTGCACACAGAAGTAAAAAAGAGAGATACTGTCTAAGACACTTTGTGTCCTTAAAGGCATACAAGCTGCCAAAATGGAATTTTTGTTTATATAAAAAATTTCAAATATTCTACGTTTATCGTATTTCATGGCCTATAGGTCGATATGGGGGATAGGTCGAATGGCCGATTTTTGGCAAAACTCCAGGATTAAGTATTAGATAGGTCGAAATGGAGGACAGGTCGATGTCGGCAGAGATGGAAACATGAATGGGAGAACACAAAAATGCATCGTTTATGTTTAATAACTGGTGCTAAAAAGATGGTAGCCTATTAAAATAATCAGAGTGATCGACCTATTTTACGGTACAGTATTAAATAGGAGTGATTAAAAAGCATAGAAGTTGCATCATATATATATTTAACATCACTTATATTACTTGTGCGTACTGATTATGTATACAAGCATCGCAATTATGTTACCTGTCAAATCATCATTAAATTCTTTATGCTGTTTACCCAAGCGTCCTCAATCCATGTCTTATCCTTACATTGACCTAAATTATTATGCTGCTGCAATTGTCAAACAATTAAATACTCAAGGTTTAGTGTCAATTAATTTATGTAACACTTTTTCCAAAACTTTCCCAACTTCAAAGACTGCCGCGCGATCCTTATCAGTTGAAGGTCACGTTCCAGTGAACACAGCTTGTAGTGTCCTGAAAGTCTGAATGAAGACTTCAACTTCACAGTGGGGTGCCGAGATAAGGGAATCATTCAAAAGTATAAACTGTCCGGTATAAATATAATGTAAACGATGTATTTTTATTACGCAGTTTCTGACACAGTCTTGAATCCCAATTATATTGTAACTTGAAAGATCATTATTTTGTCACTTGATTATGAACACAGTGCATTACGCACACACGAGGTCACATTTAATAGTCCTATTAAGTGTAAATACAAATGGGTGTTTGGAGTAGGCCCCTAGATTATCCTGTGGAAAATTTTGAATTACGATGTTAAAATGAGGAATTGCAGATACAAGTTAAATATTTCACTATTTTTTTTAAAGATAAGTCGATGCGGTGAATAGGTCGAGGTCACAACTTCGGAGAAAAAAAATATCGACCTATAGGCCGTAAAATACGGTAATACAAATAAAATTTTTTCAAAAATTCTGGGTCAAAAAGATCTTGTTATAATGTCGTATTTGTGAAAAGAAATCAAATGTGAGTAATGGGTGTGTAAACATTTGTACTCTTACATGGATGATAGGAATATCAATCGTCAGGTATTTCATTCAGTCTAGGCAATATATGCATGATATGTTGAAATTTTCTACAGCAATATGTCTTTTCAGCTTCTTTAATAAAAGTTTTGCTCCAATTGCGGGATAGTTATTTTAATCAAAATGACAGCCTGTATGCCTTTAATATGAAAATTAGTTGAGTATTGTGTGTTTCTGTTGTCATCTTTGTTACAACTGTATATACAAAAGTTGTCATCTGTATAATTATAAATACGTGTTGTTCTGTGATAGAAATTCTCATCGACATTGATACTTCATTTGAGACAAATTGTAATAGATATTTTCTTTTTGACACAGAATGATTTTCAGTAGAGAAGCAATTAATGAGATGGCGAGACTGGATCAACTCAATTGCTTTACCGATGATGCTCCAGACGACATGACTCTCGGGTTGGTGTTCAAAAGAATGGGAATTTCTCTGGTTCACAGTCCTTACTTTCATCAGGTAAGTTTGTGTACACATGGTTCAGTATTTGATATTTATAATACACACATAATTGCATATAAAAACAGATATCATATAGTAAACAGATATATAAAAACAGATATCATATAATAAACAGATATAAAAACATATCATATAATAAATAGATATATAAAAATAGATATCATTTTAAACAGATATATAAAAACAGATATCATGTACTAAACAGATATATGAAAACAGATATCATATAGTAAACAGATATCGTATAATAAACAGAAAGCATATAAAACAGATCATATAATAAACATCATATAATAAACATATAATAATGAGATACTTAAAAACATATCATATAATAAACAGATATATAATAAATATGTTATTAATAATATCAGATATATAAAAACAGATATCATATAAAAACAGATATCATATAATGAACAGATATCATATAATGAACAGATATCATATACTGTATGCTTGAAAACTTAGCTCCTGTTTAATTTTTGCAATTTTCGCCCTCATATGAGAGAGCTAATTAAAAATGGAAGCAGAATTTTCAAGCTAAATAATACATGCACGTCATCCTGGTGAATGGTTATTGAGGGCGAATTTAAGACGGGTTGAAAACAATTTCTGTCTGAAAGGGACGGCAATTTTCAGTACATGTATACAGTAATAAACAGAGAGTGTGTATTTTTAACAGATATGTCTATATACAATCTGGAATGACATTTCCATTCACTGATGGCATTATCTACAAATGATGGTTTTGGTTATTTGATGACAGGCAGTTTTTAGCTTTCCTGGCTCAAGGATTTTGCGACCTCTTGCACTCACCCAGTGTATATAACATTGTATAAAGTGAAGAAATAAAGTATAAACTATGTATTTTATAACAATAAATGAATAAATTTTACAACTTGAATTAATTAAATCCCTGAAGTCACGTTTGGACATGCCCATTTCAAAGAATGGTTAAGTCCACTGTCGGAATTCAGGGGTGTATGATTTAAAATCAAACTTTAATCATAATTTTACATGCAATATGAACTTGTTCACTCCTGAATTATGACAGAAGACTACTATTTATTGATTTGGGTGAGTCTATATGTAACCACAGGGGTTGATTAGTTAATTGTTATAACTTATGTTATCTGGTGTTGGTGTGAGAGGTACTTACTCCTGTTACTGTGCCCAAACTGGTGACTGCCGTACCATCTCACATACATGCACTTCCCCGTCCAGTCTGAGCATAAAACCTGGGTTACATTTGTGTGAAGCGAATATGCTAACCACTGCACTACGAAGACACTCGTTGCGAAAATGTTCAATATACATAAATCTAGTGCTGTAACAATACATTGATACAACAATATATTGCGATATCAGTACGAATAAAAGATATCAATATTTTCTGGAAAAACAAATCCGGATTTGTGTTGGTTCTGTTATTAGTATATCGGTGTGTGTCAATGTCACTTAAGCGCTACTATATCAGTAAATTATCCATAATTGTTTTGCCCAAGATAAGGCTAATGTTAGCAATGTACAAGATGTAGTGAATAATTGGTAATTTTACATTCACCATTTCCAATATTACACTGAACATTCCTAATAACATGATAAATCGTGATATGTTTTTCATATATCATGATATATCATGATACATTTATGTGTCAAGACACACAGCCCTACATAACACCAAATGACAACACTGTTTTGTTGCTTCATTATTGAGCAATTTTCCAGCATTTTGACCTTTTTACATTTTTCGTATATTTCAGGCCAGACCCGAAGACTATTCACCAGATTTTTTGGCTCCTAAAACTGCTTTGTCCTTCCATAAACACTGGGAAGTCGATCCTTACACAGTGTATCAACATCTAGTGAGTTTGAAATCACACGAAGACGAAACAGAATTAAGGAAAGATTCACATGAGGAACTTTAGGATTTAGCTCATCAACTTTCTATTTTTAGGTTGGCTGAATGTGTCAGGTGACCTGTCATCATCTGGATAAAAGTCAAGGGGGAGGGGGGTGTAGGGATGGGTGGGGGGAGATGTTTTGGGTTGAGACCAAAATTGATTTATGGCATGTAAAGACAGGAGTATGTTCGTAAGAGTATGTTAATTAGTAATAATTTATCAGAAAAGAAAACAGACATTTTCCCCCAATAACTAATTAATTGAACATTGGAATATTGAAAAGTATTGAAACTGAAACTGAAATCAGAGTAACATGTAACCCCTGGCAATAGTCAAGGTCACATTTAGGACAAGATATATCTTTAGAGTATTCTATTTATGGTTTGGGTATTATTTGTACAGTGTGGGCTAATTTTAGAACAATTTGGCATATCATAGTCAATGTAGTATTAAATTCATTACTCAATTTTTTAACTCATCAACCCCTGAAAAACAATGGACTCTTCTGTAAATCAATGACTTAGACCAGTCCATATGTATCTTCAGGGGTGAATGAGTTAACTAGATTTTCTAGCGTAGTTTTATTTCCTGATCTGCTAGAGTGCTATGATATAAGCCCATTGTTAATGGAGTACAAAAGAATAGATCACTTACATACTTTATACTGCCAAAATCATCTTATACAGTAGTCCCCCTGTGAAATGGCCACTCTCTTGAGAGGCCACCCCTTTCTCCCGGCCGATTATTGCTTGCATTAACTTATTTGTGAACAAAATTACCCCTTTTAGAAGGCCACCCCTTCAACGCGTCCAGCGGCCATGGTTTCATTGTTAAAAGTTGAGCTTTCCCCCTCTAAAACGGCCGAAATGTTAAAGTCCGATAAACCGGAAGTAGTCAAATTTGACACAGAAGTTCATTACGGGTTAGCCAAAATAAGTGAAACGGCCAACGGTAACCTGAACGGCCATGAAAACTTCCATAAAATCAAATTCTTCCGTCATCAAAAATTTCAAGAACCCCCCCAAAAATGTGACCAAGAAGTAAACTCCTCATAATCACTAATCAGCAAACGTCCGGTTTTCAATCGGTTGACACTTTTACAGGTAAATAGCTTGTGGGCATGTTAATTATTGAGGGTGTTAATGATTATATAACACCATACCATCCACTGATTAGCAGTTACTTGGTCTTAATTAAGACTTGGTCTAAGTGAGTGTGTGTGTATGTCGTGTGACACACATTGGATCATCGATGATTACAAGCATGATACCAGTCATTAAAAATAGTTATTACAACATTTTACGGTCTCAAAAGATATTTGTAATGTACTTCAACAACAAAAATGACAAAAAAATTATTATTTTATTTATAATCAAGCATGCAAAGCATTTACCTCAAGGTCTTAATTGTCACAAAGCACATGTTATGGTAGATGTACTTCCGGAAGTAATATAAGAAACGGACCGGACCGGACTGGTATTTAAATTCTGGAAACTTAATTTTTTAGATTATAAACAAAGTTGTTATCATTTTATTCGATTGGTACATGTATAAACTTGCAAAATTCATTCAGTAATATTAAACAAAACAAAACAAGGAAATCAATCAGATGTTATACAAAAAAAAAAAAAAGAAAAAGATAAATGACAACAGAACGTCAATAAAACATCTATTATAAAACTCCAGTTTTGAGACCAAATCAGCTAAAATATTAATAATCTCCAGTTGTGCCATAGCAGTTGAACTTATTTTTATCACATCTTAAAATTACATTATTTAGAACCTATACATGTACAACTGTACACAACTCGGTTAGATGTCAGACGATGAGTTATTTCAAATTCAGCCATTTTGATTAGTTTCTTTTGAGAGGCCACCCCATTTGAAAGACCACTTTTTGGCTGCAAATGGGGTGGTCTCTAAAGAGGGGGACTACTGTATCATTAAAATCGAGGAGAGAAAAATCAATTGAAAAATCATGATTTTGAAAACTACTCATCCCCAGACAGTTTCAGCGTGTCCCCATTTTTTTTTTATAAACTTTTATGGAACCATTAAGACTAACTGTTCTTTGATTTTTTTCTAGAATGGGACTTATAAATACGGTAATTAAAATAGCAATAAAGGAATTTTAAAGTGTCATGTTTATGCAAAGTATTAGAGGGTTATAAAGTAAGGTGTTGTAGATCTAGAAGAAAAATTAAAATGTCAACAGGGATGTGTACCCCCACCCCTTACTACTCATCCCAATGCCATTCTTGCTCTGAAAAAACACTTGTGTTGCTATATGAAATGAAAGTTAGATAATTTGAAAAAAATTGAGATCTATGCAGTTGATATTGTTTACTCACTATACATGTACATATATACTGTATAAGCAGAAATTTTAGCGAGGATTCAATTTTGGCATCATTAGCGAGGTTGTTGAAAGCACTAAAATTGAATATTGCTAACAATTCATTTCTCATCGTAGGTAAGAGTTATCCTTTTTAAATCATAAAATCGCTAATATTACTTCTCACTAAAATTATATACCATATTTTTAGGACAAAACTCTAAATTCTAACTTGTAAAGTATATTATATATATATATATATATACATATATATAATCATTCATCTGTTCTATTGCAACTCGTTATGTCGAAATTCTGGTTATATCAAAGCTGAACTGCTGGTCTGATTTTGATTAATGGATAAAATTTTGGTTTTCTCGAATTCTGGATATTTCGAAGTAATAGGGGACTTGAAGATAACAAGATTCTACAGTACATTATGTTACATTATCGCAGTCTTTTGTTGTTACATTTTTTCTCATATTTGTTCTGTTTTTTTGTGTTCACGTTTTTCTAGTCTACCATCAAGAATCCTCAGTGTTTAAAATCATGTCTCACTTCAATTTTATGATTGTATGTTTAATAACGATTGTGATATCAAAATAGTAAGCGTTAGTGCAAATGTGGACGTGTTCACTAACGGTTTATTTTGTGATTTTTCTCTATGCAAAACTTTTCAACATGGGTAAATTTATGTGGAGATAAAGAAGAAGCAATAACAATATGAGCATGTGTGTATGTAACTCGTCAACCCCTGAAAAACAATGGACTCTAATGTAAATCAATGACTTGGACCAGTCCAAATGTGTCTTAAAGGGTGAATGAGTTAACTAGTCAATTTAGTGTGGTGGTTATGTTTGCTTATTATCTGGTTTGGTTTGCAAGCGGTAGGTTCTGGGTTTGATTCCCTGTACCGAGTCAAACCTAAGACTTCAAGAAAACATGGTGATTTTTTCTTCCCCAAGTGATTGGCACATGTGGCATAATGAGTAAAAAGTCACAGGTATTTCAGATGAGACTTGAAATGGATGTCCGGTGTCATGGTGGGCATGGCCCATAAGACAACCCTCACTGCTTGGGTTATGTTGGAGTCAGTCTATAGCACAGGTCAAAATTTGTAGTACTTCACCTACAGCTCGTGACATCTCCATAATTATAAGTGAAAAACAAATTCTTGTTGAGAATATGTAAAACAACAAACAAACAAAACCGGAAAACAAAACTGCCAATAATATCTTCACATCAACAATTTATGTGCTAATTTGTTCAAGTAAACGGAGTACCAGAACTATGTGTTGATGTGCTGAAGTTTGTGCACTGCTATACTGCACATGTGTATATTAGGAGAGCTGGGGGTATAGCGGATACCTGGCTAAATAAATCATAAGATTATAAACAATCATATCAGTACAAAACATGTGATTTACTCTACTTTGTCAGTCTATGCATCTTTTAAGTCAATGCTTTTTATGGTTTTTTATTTACCTTTATTTGAGTGTTTGGTTTCACTCTTTATTGATGATATTCTAGAATAACACTTGCATGTTTGTGAAATTGCTTATATATATATATATATATATATATTCTATATATATTCGATAGTAATGGGGTCATAGTTTATGAATTTTGATATAACAGGGTAATTCAACAGTATGTGTAGTATCATGATATTATGATATAACATATATCAACATATATATATATATATATATATATAAAATGCGATTTCATAGTTATTTTTTGACTTGTACTCCCTACATAATGAGGAATTATCTTGTGTCCATTACGACACAATTGATTTCTATTTAGGGGTCATTTGCTATATTATTTTGACAATCACTCAAGATTTATGTGCCAGGGTAAACCCTGATTATGTGTTTATTTATAGAAACAAATTCAACAGAATGACAAAATCTCGCAAGAAATGAACATGGTCGTTATGGTCGTTGATTGTAAATTCATAATTTATATAAGAGTTTCTCCGTTAGCATGTTTAATTTGTTTTGTTCGTTTGCACATCACTTATTTTTTATTACATTTATATATTTATTATATTTTTACTTAATTTTTATAGACTCACTCCCGAAAAAGATTTCATGTTCACCTGATTTGCTTGTTAAGTGTCTTTTATGTTGTATGATATATTTGGCATGTATTAACATGCGTTATAGATTAATTATAATTGTTTATGTTTCACATTTATGTCAGTCATGTCACATTTCATCTAAATACTTGTGCCTGACTCTTCCCAAGAGAGAAGGTTGGGGCATATATTTTTTTTAGGGGGGGAGGGGTCCTTCTGTTTTCAACAATTTTGGTCTCTATCAAATAACATTAATCTCTTTCTTCAAATTTTAACTAAATTTGGAATGTAGCTCTACAATGATAAGATCTAGGATTTGATTAAAGTTTGATTATAACCGACACTTGAAAATACTTGCCAGAGTTGTAGAACTTTGATTTTTCATGAATGGCTTAACTCTTGCAGGTTTTAGAGTTTCTCTAAAAACGTGTTATAGTTTATATTTGATCACAGACATTTATAGTGTGTTGTTGAGTTTATAAATTTTTATCTAATTATACATACACCCAAACTAACCTTTTACTCTTAGATTTTGTCATTTGGTTAGTTTGTGTAGGTATCCATTATGGTAGAATTTTGAGAGATGGACCACTTGTGCAAGAAAAAACCTTTTTTGAGTTTGCCATACCCTGAAAACCATTTAGGTAAACATTCCTTCAAATGAACCAATAACAAAAAATCAAGTACTATGTTTTAAAAAGTAATATTTTTATACATTACTTCATCTAATGATTATTCAAACAAAATAAATTCATTTTCACAAAAGTATATCATTCTTCTGTAAAAGTTAAATTTTCCCATTGGACCATGTTTTCAAGTGGTATAGGCCTATATGTGTTAAACTAAAATACAGACACTTCACTGCCAATAGGATAGCCCGCAGAGTAAACCTGGAAATAGATTCTCCTTTATGAAGCCACCTGTCTTGAAATGCAGTCAAGTTTGCATATAAAGGGCACTTGCCTATAAAGGCCACACATAACCTTTGTTAACTTTTTTATAATGAATAAAACTGTTTATAAAGGCCACCAGTCTATAAGGGCTACTTTTGCCTGTTCCCTCGAGTGGCTTTTATATACAAGTTTGACTGTACAATTCTCTCACAAGACGGCTTTCTCTGTATTTTTTTCTATAATGTGTGACTTGTTATTGTCTCATGTTTATTTGTTTTAAGATAAACACACCGGTTAACTTTATATATATATATATATTACCACCTTTGTTTCACATGTTGTTTGTTTATTTGTACAAACGTAGGTTTATCATTGTGGATGAAGACTCGCTTTCAAAGCTTTCATCACTATCTGATGATTGCATATTAAAGAACACTCTAGCGATTTAAAATCAATACAGAAGATTCAAATTATGTCAGGTTTGGAACTCTCCTGTAAAAGAAATACATTGTTTCATTTTTCCTGGAGCATCCTCATCCTGGGGGTGAATTTCTTTTGCTTTTTTTTTTTTTTAAATCACGCTACTTCTTTTCCTGAAATCATTGGATTATAACCCCTGATAAAACAATTTAAGTTAAAAATGACAAAATTTTACCACTGTAAAATTTTATAGGTATTCATTTATTCCGAATCTTCCCTATTGATTTTAAGGCTCAGTTTGTGTATACCGTATCAGTTATCATATTGACAATCATGATAATGGCTTTTGTGTACCCACAGTTTGATTTTTTCCCCTTAAATCTTATTTCCATATACTTTTTAGAATTCAGTATTTATATATCTTTCAAAGAATTCACTGAATCATATGATCTGTGATTCAGTGAAGTACAGTGTCACAGACCGTGAAATACGTGTATACAGTATCACAGACCAACTGATTCTGTGAATTATAAGACATTTACTGAAACATGTATGACACACTGTACATAGGCTGTGATATATTCCTGAATGCTTAATATCTTGATAAATGTGTAATCTAATTAGACATGTTAGAGGCAGTTGAATTATTTAGACCTAAGTTTATAGCCCATATACATGATAGATGTACTTAATATCATGTCACAGGTATGATTTACAATGCGTTACTTTGTATTTACTGCTTTATGATGAAAAATCTCAGTTCGTAGTTTTAAATGGGATTATCTAACTTTGAGGTTCACATATATCACGTATAAACTGTATAAGAATAAATATATACAAATCATTAGATTTGATTGTTGTTTTCATCCAGCACTGGTGTGGATTCAATGTCATAGTTCATTTCTCCTCCATATTTATAAATAGTAAGTATCTTGGTCGGTAGAGTCTTATAACATACATTAGTGAATAACCAATAAAATTTCAGTATTACTGTAGCCGAGTTTGAATATAATTAAGACTTGAGTTATACTCAATGTCTATGCTGGTCAACTTTAATTTACAGTACATTATTGTATAAGGTTTTGAAGTTTTCTTGGGACAAGTCTTTCAGTAATCTATCAAATTCCACTGCATAGCAACCAATACAGTGGAAATACAAGTGAATAACTGAGCAAGTCTAGTGTACTCGTAGCATGGTTTCCTGCCTCAATATGCAGTCTTACCTGCCTTAAAGGGACCAGTGTCATGGACGATACCTCGTCTTGAAAGACAAAAATTCAGAAAACAAAAAATTCCCTCTTTTCAAAGTTTTACGCAACACTCAACAATTTTTGAGTTATATGGTGGTGTCCAGTTTTTAATGGTGGAGGAGATAACCCGGTTACAATGTACATGATGTACTCGGTAAGAGACCACCGGCCTTCAGTAAGTAAACTGGCAAACTTTCTCACAATCTTAGGTTCCAGCAAGGAACAAAAATTCAAAAACCAAAAAATTCCCTCTTTTCAAAGTTTTATGCATCACTCAACAATCGGTGGAACCTGCACTGACCAAAATTGAGAAACTTAAGGGTTCAAACAGTGATGCTCTAATCACTCAGCAACAAAGGCTCCTACATAATCCAATTAACCTGACCATAACCATAGACTGTATACCTGGACATTTTTGCCCTTCTATGACAGAAAACATATTCATCCCATCTTGAATTCGCCCTAAATCACCGTAGTTTCATGGATGGCATAAATTTCCATGCTCAAATTATTTTGCCTGAAATTTTTGCCTTCATTTTAAATTTGACTTTTAAGAGTGAAAATTAAATGGGAACGAAAATTTCCAAGTACATGTATACAGTAATTACGTTTTCAACTTACCAAGGTTACAACTAAAAATAGGATTTTGAACTTACAGACCACAATATGTAAAGGGAGCATCTTTAAGTGTCTAGATGTCTTAATCGCAGGCCATATTTTTGGCAAATGAGGTCTCCCGAGAAAGGTTACACTGTATTACCTCTCTGATGATGGATTTATTTTGCATAAAACTAAAAAATATGTAAACAACTCAACAAAGTGATTTTGCAGTTTTTAAAGAAATAATAAGAAATGAGATATATAGGTTTGTTTATGCATTTTATTGACTTGTACATGAAGACTACTATAAGAGGTAAAACACGAGGTCCTGAACCACTTGTGGCACTGTCATATTTGTCGTATTCAAACTACACAAAGAAGGACAGCGTCACCTTAGTTAACATGTACCGACTCATAGTCTTACGAATTTCCGCAGTAAGCTGCAAAAACGTCCACAATCAAAAGAAGCCTTAGTCACACTCCATCGAGTGTGAAACGATAACTCTCTCATCTCTTTACCAACCACTGATGAAAGATATATAGAGAAAAAACATAAATATCCCTGTCAGTAAAATCTATACATTAATACACTGAAGATAAAAATGTAGATTTTAATTCACCGAACCAGTTTACAATAAAATGTATATTTCCACATTCACCAAACCACTTTCAAACTATAATAAATACACTCGCATTTCTGTTAGGAATAAACCCAAGTTTACTCTGTATATCAACTTGCCATAAAATGTGTAAAAAAAAAAGACAAGAACAATATGATAGTCACATGATATAATACTCTATAACAGATGATGGGGAAAAATTATCTCACTTAATGAAAGACTATAAATAGATTGCAGTTTGTCAGAATCTACTATAACTATGGTAGATCATGATGATAAAACTGACGGCTGATTCCTGGTGACACCTTGATGAACTTACTCGATATCAACAGGTAAACCTGTGTAATTGCTATAGTTACGAATGACAATCTATTAATATCGAGGCTAATGATGTAAAAAGTGAATAAGATGTAACTAGGTGTTCTAGTTATAAATAATAATAGTTTGTCAAACTGTTAAATTGTGAACATCAATGACAAACTATTGTCTTTCAATTTGCTTTTCTTCCATTAAAAATACTATGGTGTACACTATGTATAAATATTACCGATATTCAAAATAATGTACATCCGAGAATGGTCAATTTATATACAAATATTTACATCTTATGTTCTTTATGAGAACATCTAAATAATCATGAAGGCATATATGGACCTATATCTATAGAACTACTGCTAAATGATCTAACACAATTTATAAGATAAGATATCTTCATAAATAATTACAACAAGCATATTCAACATGTTGAACACAATATCACCAACTACGAAAAATGACGATAAAAGAATGCAAGATAATGACATATCAAAACAACAGCAATGTATATATGTGTCGCAATATACAGGTGTGTGTATGTATATATATATATATATATATATATATATATATAAAAAATAAAAAATCTGGTATACATTCTGTATGCATTAGCCTGTTGTCCTTCATCAGTGAAATGTTTATTTCATATAATTTCACTGATGAAGGCCAACAGGCCCATACATACAGAATGTACAGCATAGTTTTTATTACAATTTTATAAGAAACTTATATATATGTATATATATATATATATATATATATATATGGTACACAGACATTAAAACCAAATAAACATAAAATTATAATCAAGTAATAATGTTTTCTGATGATGAGACAATGAAAATCGATAAAAAGCGAAAAAATGCAGTTCTGAAAGACTGTTTGGCATAAAATATTCAAATAAACATCAAAAGCATGTGGAAAATCAGAGAGTATATCACACTAATCCGTCGTCATTAGTTACTCATCTGTTTATAGGTAAATGTCAAAAGATATACATACCTGGTAAATGTTATGTACCTATGATCTCCACACATATGCTTTAACAAATGTTAACCAATATCCATATATACCCAAGGTATATTAAAAAAACAAAAAACCATAAACAACACTTTCAATATTGGGAGCATATATATATACCATTAATTTACTAGAACTGTTATATATAGAGGTCATAAATAAACAGTAAAATGATAAATATATCCCTTTAAGGTTGGCAAGAACTTTCAAACATCTTTTTCACATATATGATATCCATACACTTTCCTTTTCATCATGGAGTTTTTACTTATCTCCATGGATACATGTGTATATAGGCCGGAATTCTGCCCCAATTGTAACTTAAAATTGGGGCAGAATTTCGGTCTAATGTGTATATAACATGTCTACTCTGTAAATTGAACATATTTTATTACATTGTAAAACATGATATATCACTTTTCTGTGACTTTTGTCATTCTATCACAATCCAACGTAATAAAAGACCGAATAAATCAAATAAAATAGCAGCACAGGCAGTAAACAAACAAACAAACAAACAAAAAACACAAATAATGCATGAACAATGTTTACACATGTTATCACAACATAAGTTCAATTACAATATTTAGTATGACAAATATTTGTCTTGTTACAAGAGCTAGTTATTAGCTAACGATCGTACATATCTATTATATCACGACAAATATTTACCACAATACAGTAAATCTTTGCTGTTGCATTATAGACATTTTGCAAAAAATACAATGAATATTTACTGTGGTAATATAGATATTCACCACAATACAGAGTTTTCATAGCAACTTAACTGTGCACCAGATTCGACTATTCAGTGACCATTTAGCATTTTCAGACCAAAATGAAATCCCTCAGATCATTATAATTTCTAACCCTGTGTTCTTGGATGGCTAACATGTTTGAACATGTGGCCAAATGGTGAAACATTCATCTGATCAACCACACTCCTACATGGGTTTGTCTGGGATATATATTTTTATTTAATTCTATGTAGTACAATAAATATTTATTATAATCAATAAATATTTATACCATAATTTGTACATTTGGAGAATTTAAAGTTATGAATGACTGGCAAGGTGATACTTAAGATGATTTCTAACCATGATTAGGGACCTACCATGATAGATACATGATCTACGGTAAATACAAGTGTACTGAGAAAAGTATCGTCCAATCTCTGTCTACATAGCAACAACCAATCAAATGCTCTGGTACAAAAATCCAATACTGCCATGAAGGCATGTTCATCATTTATTTTAAGGGTTTGTAAATGACCCAGCACTGCAAGTTTGATATAAACAATGGTATTGAATACCACAAGATAAAGTGTTGTCTGAAAGTAAAAGTCCGACAGTCTACATAATAGGTCATAGTACTTATAAATCACGGCAAACAAACTAAAATGCTGATAAAAGTGAAAATAAGTTCAACAGGGTCATCAGAACAAGATAAATCAATTGTCTACCTATGAAGTACAAACATAGTACTCAAAATTACACTTATTTTTGTGCAGGTGAAGATTTTTGTTAACTCATCAACCCCTGAAAAAATGATGGATTCTTGTGTAAATCATTGACTTAGACTAGTCCAAATCTATCTTTAGGGGAGTGAATGAGTTAACATTGTAGGTATGTATCATAATCACTTTTCTGCACCTTTTATACAAGGCACCTGTTTATAATGGTCATTATTACTGCGTGCTTTACACTACTTGATTTTTTGCGAGCACCTGTCCACAGAGAACTAACGTAACAAATAATGTGTGACTGGTACAAGATAGACTAATTATATCATAAAACATACAAATTCATTGTCAATTTGGTTGTAAAGGATTTTTCTATCACCAACTGAAATGTTTGAATCCCTATTGCACATTTCTTGGTAATTTTTTTTTTCCATTTTCTTCTTCTTTGAAGTTCCCATCACTGATGTCTTCTTGTTCCATGAATTTTTTGTATTTCAGCACTAAATATTTCATCACATATATTCAAACAGATTTTGTTTCCACAGTTTCTGTGTAACTTTTCATGTCACCTAATGTGAGAACTAGTAAGCAAAACAGTGCTTTTAGATTTATCACATTTAGAAATTAACAACATCCTCTTTGTGATTTCACAAAATTTTCTGGATAATAAAGAATTTATTGCTCTCATCAACTTTCTAATCACCAATTCTTTGAGATTGTTAAGTAGAAATTCATGGAAACAATGTAATCTATAAGGTTTAATGTCACCCTGTCATATTCTTCATGATATTTTAATTTTACAAAGCTTTTAAAAAACATTTTATTGCTCTACTTATCAGGATTTCCAAGAGTCTTAGGCTGTTGTAAAGTTATGGAAAATACCATCAAACCACATACTAGTAATTTGTACTGTACAGTTTTCATTGATGCAAATTAACTATGATTGTCCAGGTTGTCTTGGGGTATATAGATGTAAATTGTAATAGTTTCTGAAGCTATCCAGACAACAATTATATTATTGCTATTAACAACTCTCTATTCTAAATTTCCTCGTCTTTTTTTCAGTTTTTGTAAAATCACAGAATTAGAAAAACATCATGGAATGAACTGCTTTCTGAAATATGCTGTTTTAATATAACTGTCCAGCATTCCCCAAGTTTCTGCAATGTAAGTGAATAAGTGGGTGATCCTAATGATGACGGTGGTGAACTAGTAATGACTGGTGAACAATTCCCCTAAAATCTGCCTTTACGTTGGTCTGAGGATATTTGCTTGTTTAGCACCTATGCATTTAACTACTGAAATGTAAAGTGGGTCAAGTTTTTGTTCTGTGTAATTCAGTATCTCCCTGAGTGCACGCCTTTTCTCAGCACTTGATGATGTCATGATAATGAAGATGAATGGTAGAAGTGATAAAAGTCTGGTCACCTAACACTTTTACTGAAGTGTGAACAGTTAGCCAGATTATCTATGGCATCCATTTTGAATGTCTTGTCTCTGATTTTCATTTCCATATTTCCGCACATTTGAATCTCACTCATGTGAATTACTTTCTTCATTTAGTTCAATAATAGTCATATTCCTTCTGATTGCAATGATAGTTGTACTTCATGTGGTAATATATCACTTCATGGAAAAAATTTTTTGGACTGGAGTTCAACAATTGTTATATTTCATATTCCTTCTGGCTGCACCGATATCTGTATTTCACTTGGTAATGTAACGACTGATGAATCATCTATCATCTGTATCATTATCTTATTACTACTAATATCAAGGAAAGAACATGAACACATAATCCATATACTGAAGACAAGACTGTAATGTATTCTTACTGCAAATTAACATCAACTGACGTGTTCAACATGTTGAATGTATGCCTGTGTTGAGTGGATGTGCGATAACCGTCTTTCAACTGCGTCTTTATCTGTTAGTAAAGAAATGGTGTGTCAAACAAGAATCCATATCAAAATTACACAGATACATAGAGGAGGCATATACATTCTTGATCAACTTAAGACAACCCTAGAAACCACAATAGACTGGTCAAAAATAGCATTCCATTTAGATATTTAAGGGTTAAAGGATTAAATTAATGACTGGCAATGTTATGAGAGATACAGATATGATGTGCATTTTTAACCACATATGTAGGTAAAAGATACAGAAATGACTAAAACTTAGGTTTTTTAATTTAGAAGAAAAAAAATAAAACTCAGAAAAAGTTGTTAGAAGACAAAATAGCTCGCCGGTGATGGCATTGTGTCTCAGACACTGATGTTATGACCGATTGTAAGAAGTAAGTCAAATGGCTTTATCTAGGGTACAAGGTCAAAGATCAGTGTCACCTGAAAGGGCTGACCATAAGGATTACACAAGTGTGATAGTACATCTCTGTTCCTTATATTTCAAAAGATATAGCCAAGGTTAAGATTTTTGTCAATGGACATTCCAGATATTTTGTCTCGGCGAGCTAAAACCTGCAATACAAATATAGTGGAATCTTGTTATCTCGAAATTCACGGGACCACCCCATTACTTCTAGATATCCTGAGTTCGGGACTGCCCCCATTACTTCTAGATATCAGGAGTTCGGGACTGCCCCCATTACTTCTAGATATCCTGAGTTCGGGACTGCCCCCATTACTTCTAGATATCCTGAGTTCGGGACTGCCCCCATTACTTCTAGATATCCCGAGTTCGGGACCGCCCCCATTACTTCTAGATATCCCGAGTTTGGGACCACCCCCATTACTTCTAGATATCAGGAGTTCGGGACTGCCCCCATTACTTCTAGATATCCTGAGTTCGGGACCACCCCCATTACTTCTAGATATCCTGAGTTCGGGACCACCCCCATTACTTCTAGATATCCTGAGTTCGGGACCACCCCCATTACTTCTAGATATCCTGAGTTTGGGACTGCCCCCATTACTTCTAGATATCCTGAGTTCGGGACTGCCCCCATTACTTCTAGATATCCCGAGTTCGGGACTACCCCCATTACTTCTAGATATCAGGAGTTAAAGATTACTGAAATTTTTAAAATATTTTTCTTTCCATAAAAATTGGAACTGGGAGTACAACTTTGATACATCTAGAATTTTGACTCATTTGATTTAAACATAACGAGATCCACTTTTTGTAACTCAAATTTTACAGCAGCAATAAGCATTCATAGGAGATATATTTCATAACTGCAATATATT
Organism: Atrina japonica; assembly: GCA_030159075.1. Classification (NCBI taxonomy): domain Eukaryota; kingdom Metazoa; phylum Mollusca; class Bivalvia; order Pterioida; family Pinnidae; genus Atrina; species Atrina japonica. The sequence continues at coordinate 348,467 of BROG01000632.1, forward strand.
GTTATCAAATTAAGAATCAATGTCGCTCAAGACTTACATTTATTCAAGAGTTGCTTGTCTCGTATATTTCTGGCTTGCTGTGACAGACTGTGTAATAAAATATGGGCTGTTTGATATCGTCTGAAACACTGAAATTATAAAGTTACACTCTGTATGACTTATGTAAACTGTTAACAATCTGACAAATATTTTAAAAATGGTGATTATGCTACAATACGACAAATATACAAAGACCTCTAGCCCATGTTTATATGTCCTTCTTCCAACATTTTAAAAATTCTTTCTGGTAATAAAGAATTAATTATCAAAATAACACTATAGACTATAGGTACATCTATATAGTCAACATTTACTTAAGTGTTTCCTGATAAATCACTCAATATTAATTCTGTGTAAACAATAACCAGAAATTATCTGTGTATAACAGAATTTCTTTTTTAATTTTGAATGGTGTTTTACACCACACTCAACAATTTTTCAGTTATATCGTGGCCGCCTGTTTTTAATGGTGGAAGAGAGAACCTGGTTACTATGTACCCAGGAAGAGAGAACCTGGTTACAATGTACCCAGGAAGAGACCACCTTCCACAAGTAAACTGGCAAACTTTCTCACAAAAATCAGCTTGGGTACCAGCGCTGACCACAGAAGTGAGAGACTCCATGGTTCAAAGCATGATGTTCTAACCATTCGGCCACAATGGCTCCAAGATAACCAGGGATGTTGTATGTAGAAGTTACTGGTAACAAGAAAGTTCCTTAGGAGAGAATAACCAGAAATTTTCTGTATGGGATAGAGACGAGAACCTACCTCAGCTGGGTTTCCAAACAATTCATCCAAAGCAGCCGTCTGACACTGAAATATAAATACAATAACATGAAAATGATGGGCGATGGGATGAGACTTTGAGAATGAAAAATATGAAACAACTTTTAAATATTCTTGAAAAACAAGAAAATTTGTGAAGGGTTACTATGCTTTGTCCACAATGACAATGTCAAAATCCTAATTTAGGACCCAATTAATATAAACAGATTGACCTTGAAGATAAACTCAGATGGGGAAGAGGAAAGACTTATTTCAATGGTGTTTTATGCTACTGTCAATTCAGTTGCTAGCTGAAATAAACCCGGTTACAATGATGAACCCAGGAAAAAGACCAACATCCTTTCACAAGTAATTCCATCAGGGATCAAATCTGTGCTGACCTGAAGTTAGAGACTGCTTGGTTTAAGTACCTGATCAAACAGGCCTATAGGAAAAGAGAGGAATGGATAGATGCATAAATATGGAAAAGTAATTAAGTCTGAATATGAATGTTGTTTTTAACGCCACACTCAGCAATTTCTCAGTAATATGGTGGCAGCCAGTTTTTATTGGTGGAGGAGAGAATCCGGTTATAATGTACAAGGGAAGAGACCACAGTCATAAGTAAACAGGCAAACTTTCTCACAAAAATCAGCTTAGGTTCCAGTGGGACTCTCGAACCTGGACTGACCAGAAGTGAGACTTCAAGGTTCAAAGCGCGATGCTCTTACCACAGAGGCCCCCTAAAAGTAATAAATATGCAATGCATGATGGCAGATAACATTTTATTTAAACAAGTAAAAAAGATTATTATAGTGCCTAGTTAAACACACATAAGAGACTGTATAAGGAATATGTATAGTAGTAATTTCAAACGCTTGGTGATTTAATGTTATTTCAAATGCTTGGTGATTTAATGTTATTTCAAATGCTTGGTGATTTAATGTTATTTCAAATGTTTGGTATTTAATGTTATTTCAAACGCTTGGTGATTTAATGTTATTTCAAACGCTTGGTGATTTAATGTTATTTCAAACGCTTGGTGATTTAATGTTATTTCAAACGCTTGGGTGATTTAATGTTATTTCAAACGCTTGGTGATTTAATGTTATTTCAAACGCTTGGTGATTTAATGTTATTTCAAACGCTTGGTGTTTAAAGTTATTTCAAACGCTTGGTGTTTTAATGTTATTTCAAACGCTTGGTGATTTAATGTTATTTCAAACGCTTGGTGATTTAATGTTATTTCAAACGCTTGGTGATTTAATGTTATTTCAAACGCTTGGTGATTTAATGTTATTTCAAACTTGGTGATTTAATGTTATTTCAAAACGCTTGGTGATTTAATGTTATTTCAAACGCTTGGTGATTTAATGTTATTTCAAACGCTTGGTGATTTAATGTTATTTCAAACGCTTGGTGATTTAATTTCAAACGCTTGGTGATTTAATGTTATTTCAAACGCGCTTGGTGATTTAATGTTATTTCAAACGCTTGGTGATTTAATGTTATTTCAAACGCTTGGTGATTTAATGTTATTTCAAACGCTTGGTGATTTAATGTTATTTCAAACGCTTGGTGATTTAATGTTATTTCAAACGCTTGGTGATTTAATGTTATTTCAAACGCTTGGTGATTTAATGTTATTTCAAACGCTTGGTGATTTAATGTTATTTCAAATGCTTGGTGATTTAATGTTATTTCAAACGCTTGGTGATTTAATGTTATTTCAAACGCTTGGTGATTTAATGTTATTTGCTAAAGGGGCATTAGATGCATTTACCCCAAAAATTATTTCAATTTTTTTTTTCTACTTTTACTACTTGATGTACAATAACACATAAGAGCTATACACTGGCATAAAAACCTTATATACCTAGATATATATTGTGAGAATAAGGTTAGGTCCATATACTAAGAGTAAGGTTGAGTTAATCAATTGCAAGTGAAACTTTGCCAAACCTGGGTTTCTCAAGCAATTTTCACAACATATATAGGAATTTAAGAATATTTATGCCTTTTTATATCTCTTTTTCGTTATTGTATATCATTCTAAGTAATAAAAAAAGAAAAAAGAGTATTTAGAACAAAACACACAGATATTAATGCCCCTTTAAGCATTTTTTGGAAGAATACAATAATGTTTTCAAAACTGGTTAGAGAGTACACTTACCATTTCTATAGCATAATTGTAGATGAGTTTGTCAGCAGTGGCTACAACAATCTGAGGTGTTAAAGCATTCTGTACAGTAATGCCCAATCGCTGCTGTATGTGTTTACACACGGACACACACTTGTGGTATCGCTCATTCATTTGCTTCAACACTGCAAAACAAAATCAACAGTCAATTTATGCACCCAATTCTGATTCTTTGCTTATAATCATATGACAACAGCACCAGCTAGCCTATGTTACAGGGAATGACAGATACCCGAAAGATGTGCAAAGCAACACTTTGGAAGATTAAAAATGTCAGTTACCTTTGAAGTAATTATAATCTGACCCTGTGAGAACAGTGATGTAAAGTAGGCCCTATACATGAATCAATATTATGAAGTCAAAAGTATAATACTGTAAACGAGGATATTCCAGGTGTTGTTAATTATGTGGTTTTCTTATACAAACCATACGTGGGGGGCCATTCTACGAGATGCTACACCCTACTGTGATCAGTCCTGTATTAAAAGATGATTCTTAGCACAACTGTGGGACTGGTTTGCATAGGGTAATTCACAAGAAAAAGTCTTCATTGCGTATTTAGTGTAAATTACCCCCACCCATAAATTTCCACATTTACAGTAGACAGATTTTATATTGAACACAAATTCAATGGGAATAATAATGGTCTCATCAACTCCCATGCCTTTTTTGCTGTCAGGTGCTGCATAACTTATGTCACTTCCTCATTCATTTGTACTAAATACAGCATTAGATTGTAACCTCTGAAATCACGAGGAGAGGGCTACCAGTTTTTCAAAAAAAGTACCAGTACTTGATTTATATAATCATGATAATGTTCTCAACATTATAGAATTGAGGACTATCTATACAAAAAAAAAATCACTCAGGATGCTCTTCAAAATAAAATTAATGTTACAGTAAACTCTTCAAATATAGATCCTTATTTGTTCCCAATAAGAAGAAGCAAATCCTATAAACCACTGTCTTAAGAGAGGCAAAGGGGATGTTTAAAAAGTTAAAAATAATTTTTTGTTAGAATGCTATTTTATGCCACTAGTCTTCTGCAAGTAATGTGGCAAACTTTCTCACAAAATCAGCTTAAGTTCCAGTGGGAAAAAGATACTAAATAGAATTGCCATAACTATACAGCGAGTATAACATTAATAACTTACAAGTTTTCAGAGAATTTGAGATCTGTAATCTTTCCTCTTTGATTTCTTTTCTGGCCAGTTGTAAGGAGGAGGACAGTAAATGTAGAGATCTAACATACAAGACTAGCTGTTCCAGATGTCTGAAATTGTGTGAATATCAAGAAATTATAAACAAATGCACATGTACATAAAAACAATTAATGCAATGATCGGATTTTACATGTACCCCTTCAAAACATTTCATAAAATTCTTTTTTTCTTCTATTTTTTCTTTTCTTTCCCATGATTTACTGAGAAATTACTGTTCATTACATTGATTTAAAAAATTATCATATCACACAAAATTTTAAAATTAAAAGTTTGATAGAATATTGATGAAGAAAAATGCAACAAAAATTTAACATAGTACAGTTTTGTTTGAATCTTAAATTTGAATACAGAGAATTACATGTTTGTGTATACTGTCAACCTAAAAGCAGGAATGATATGTTTCACTCACCTCTGAGCCTCAATGAACTTTGGCATCTGATCTGCTGGTAGACATTCCCCCTGTAACCAAAAGGAAAATTCCGACAGTTATTACAGTACCAATCCACTTATAATGAGTTACAGGATAACTGTCACCCCTAGAGACACATTTGGACTGGTCTAAATCATTGATTTACAGCAGAGTCCATTGTTTTTCAGGGGTTGATGAGTTAATACATCAGGTCTTATTTGGAGAGTAAACAATACATAGTATTTCACGTTTATTTACAGAGTAAACAATAGATAGTATTTCACGTTTATTTACAGAGTAAACAATAGATAGTATTTCATGTTATTAGAAATGAGAAATTATTCTCTCTCAAAATTTTCATAACTCAGTCATAAAAGCCAAAATTTCATGAACATTATAAAAAGAGATTTGGATCATGATACAATATGAGGATTTTTTTAATGGTCTGGCTTGTGGAGAAGCATAAATATGCTATGGCTGCTTTGCTATAAAATAACAGAACAAGAGGCAGAGAGGGTCTCACCTGTGCCTCTACTTTATCTACACAACCCCTGACCTGGGGGTGGGGGTCATGACATTCATTATTTTTATGACCCTTACCTTACTGATACTAAATACCAAATTTGAAGAAAAGTTTACAACATTCAAAATATTACACACAATAACAGATCATAGAAGGACACCCAATATACTCAAAGGAAATAATACTCAAATTTATTTTCTAAAAATGTAACAACAAACTGAATAAATTTACTTTCTAAAAGTGTAAAAAAAATCAAACATTTTGTCCCAATTTTCTTACAACTGGTCATAGTTGCTGAGATTACCTGTTTGCAGCTGACAGATTCAGAAAATGTGTTGAGAGGTGCTCCTTTGGCAAGAGCCAGTTCCATTATGCACTGAACCAGATCATGTATAAAACTGAGTCTTCCCATTGTCTCATTGTGGTTGTCCTATAGAGAGAAGAAAATTGTCAACCATTTAAAGTGCTCCTGTAAAATGCACTATCATTATCTAAATAACTTGACCTATAACCTTTATCATAATTTGACAAAAATGTAAATACAAAAGGTAGATATAACATTAAAACAAATGAAATAATTTTAAATTTGTTTAATAAAAAATGACTGTTAATGTTATTAACTGACTTACCCCTACACTAGACACATTTGGACTTATCTAAGTCATTTATTTACATGTTACAGGATAGTCCATTTTTTCAGGGGTTGGTGATTAAATTATCTATTTTATAAACTTAAAGCTTATAAACTTTCTCCCCCTCCAATACTACATTGCAAATCAGAGGAAAAGCAATTAAAGTGTAATACAACAAAAATTATTTGATTTTTTTAAGAGTACAATGTTTTATTTGATAAATATGTATCTTACATCCATCAACGTCTCTTCTGCCAGTTCTGGGACCACAAAGGCGACAGGTCCCTCCATGTTAGGTGGAGACTGAGCAAATATCACATTAGACGGTGGAGATGGAGAACTGGCGACCCTTCGCAAGTAATCTGTTTCCATGGACATAGGGTGGTCACTGGTGGGTGATACCAATCTCTCATTGCTACCTGTGCTACTAAATGGAACTACCTGTCCCTCAAATTGATTTAAACCTGTATAAGTAAAAAAATATATCAATGATATCCAAAAATGGTTAATAAAAAGAAGAATACAAAATTAATGTTGGCAACAAAATATTCCCCAAATTTACATAATTTATTTATAATCTGTGTAAAAATAAATCATTTGCAATGGGTAAAATTGGCTACAAAAAATATTCTTCCAAATCTAGCCCTGGTTATGTACACTTAAAATAATGTTCTAAAACAATAAAGAATTTTACATCTTTGGAAAATCATTCCTTCTTACTGGTCCCAAAAATGAATGTCATAGATATGATAATTACACACAGAAAAGTTCTAAAGGCATTTCTGAATTCTTTGAAATTTTGGATATTGGTTCTTAAAAGGTTGTAAAAGGAAATATCAGATAATTTGACCCATATGCCCCTTCCCTTGTGGCCGTCACATTTCCAACAGATTTGTCACTTATTCTCTCTCTCCCATTCCCTCTATCTCTGTATCTTTACTTACCTTGCTGTGTTGTTAATGCTGCCTTGACCAATTGCTGAGACAAAAGACTACCTCCACCGATATTACCAAGTATATTTGGTTCAGTGTTAGATCGACCTTGTTCCATTAAGTTTCTTTTTACTCTGTTAACTACAAAAAAATCAAATAAAAAATATAAACTGTGAAGTTATATTAGTAGTAGAAATCTTAAATTATAAAAAAAATTACTAGACCAAATTCACATGTTGCTTGCCACAAATCATAAGCTACATAGTTACCATGGAAATTATCACGTGGGGTTAAATTTCTGAGAATTACATAATCAGTGATAATTCACAAACTTAAGCATCACTGGAAACCTTTGGTCAATGTAAATACACAGATACTTCAATACTGCTCCATTATTTTTGCATGAATTTACACCATAAAGTTGATATGTAAATCAATCCAAAAGGGTAGAGGCACTTTTCATGCATCTTTACCTTAATATTAAAATTAATTCATAAGACAAGATCATACATGTATTCTGAAACTATTTTTTCCAATAGAAGTATATATACCAACAAAAAGTATTCCAGCTAGAGGGTTTTAGCAAGGTGTCAGCACCTTGCTCTGCTCTGTCATTTTACAAGTTCCCTAACCAGTCCTAAGCCTTATTTGTACTTCTAGCAGAAAAGTTAATGTCCAACTTTCTGTACTGCCATTTTCAATTTTCATTAGTGGAATTAATGCACAAAAGTGATGCTAAATATAGGACTGTAAAAATATATTTACAATTAGGTGGTAAGGCAAGAGAATTATTAAATATCCCCCCTTTTTTTTTTCTTTTGAGAGTTGCAATGCAAGTGCCCATTTTTAACAGACTTGAAAAAGTGTCCCTTTTTCTGAGAAAACCCTGCTCCTACAAATCTGAAGCTGGAATACCATCAAAACTTTAGATAATCGGTAGTAAATACGTCTAGAAGTGACATCTCTTCCAGTCAAAATAAGTAAGAATATAGTGTGCATAAATTTATAAAGGGAAATAACTCATCATCTGGTGCATTAGTTCTTGTCAAGTGAATATTCTACTCTTTCATAATGTCACAGGATTTGTATCTCAACCAAACTGATTCAATTTTAAATATTTTTGGACATATATGATGCTAGATTTACATTTCCAAGTATATATGTTTAGTATATAAAATAAAACACATTAACACCACACTTTTGAGTAAGGATTTATATCAAATCACTTTCACTCTACTTTTCTTTTATGAAAATAAGTCAAATACCAAATAAGCAATTGAACATTATTAATTTACAGTAAAACCTCTTTATAATGCCCCTCGTTTCATTTGCCACCCTGCTTTATGCCACAAGACCACTTTTCCAATGTTCCCTATAATTTCATTGAAGGCTCCCCTCATCCTAACACCAAACCCATTTATAATGCCAAATTTTGGCTGAACAAAATGTGGCAGTATAACAAGGTTTTAATGTATAGTACATTTATCATCTGGAATGTCTGGAGGCCATTGGCAATTGTCAGATTGTTGAGAGATATTCCATCTGTATTTTACTTACTTTCACTTGTATTGTACTGTACAGTTGCAAAATTTTCTGGAATAGTTTTTGACCTGACATTACCAAATGGCGCTTGAACAGGCTCTGATGGAACATTATCTGGGCTAGGTGTGGTCCGACCAAAGCCCAATGAAAATGTTGGAGGTGAATTCAGAATTGCAGGTAATGACCCAGGCCCTCCAAAAGGAAGTGATGGAAAATGTGGTGAACTGCCACCTAGTGGTGCAAAAGAAGTATTAGTCTGATTAAAATAAGCATAGAGAAAACAAAGTTATTTCATATCAAACTCACACCTAGATTAAAATATTCAGCTAGAAATGCAAGTGAAACAATTATTTACAAGTTATATTGTCAGTATGGCAGATATATTGGCATATTTCAACATGGATGTCAACAAACATTCTGAGAGTATCGATGAATCAATATACATCTATGTCCCCTACCTGTGAAACCATTATTAGGTGATTGGTGAACAAGTACAAAACCTGAATCAAAACGTTGAACAGACAGACTGACAGATGGAGGTACATATGCCAAAAAAAAAAAAAAAAAAATCTTACAGTCCCCCTGGTTAAACTGGTGGGGGACAAAACTTTTGTGTCAGTGTGGGTCAAATTTACTGGGTGCTATTAGTTGAATCAAGTTTTTATCTATATACACAGTATGCTATCATTATTTAGATGTTAGCATTCAACACAGATTAGAGAATTTAAAAAAAAATGCAATAAGCTAAAAAATTAAATAATACTGACTTCATGTATACATGGCAATATTATATAAGTACATCACAGATAATCTGTTTGTAACTTTTAACATTAAAGGTATCCACCAATACTTGTTACAGGAAATAAGATGCTAGTCCCCACAGAAATAATTTAGTTGACACTTACCGCTGATAGAAGTATTAAAGAGTATAGTCAGATCATCAGACACACATACATTAAAAGTTAATACCTTAGGGTCAGAGGTCAGATAAAAATAACTGTACCTGATCTTTTGTGTGGGGATCCTATATTCATAGGTGGTGTGTAATGTGTAGGTGAAGTTCCAACACTTCCTTTACGCCACTGTGTGGGCATATTTGGTGGTGTCCCGATGGAAAACTTTACTGCAAAAAGAAGACAAATTTCTGTAAAAAAAATTCTGTTATCAAATTTCATGGAATGCCATCTTCCTCTACCAATATCAACATGGTTAAGCTTTCATGATATACATTCAAGAAAAGCAAATGTTGACCATTAATTGACCTTTCGAAAAAGGACCGGCAGAACATTTGTTGGCAGACTTTTCCATTATGATGTCACAATTAAATGGCCCATCAAACATTTGTGCAATTATGACGTCACAATCAAAAGACATCAAAAATGGACATTGAGCATCAGGTGTCAGACATCTGGTGGTAGGTCATTTGATATACTAAACTTGGGTAAGGCAGAAGCAAGGCATCAATAAAAGATTACCAAATACTTGCTAGACAAAATTTTCAAATATGTTTCATTTTGAAAATACCTGAAATTCTTTAAATATTACTACTTATATGAAGTGAAAAAATACCTGAGGGTGGGGAAAATGATCCAATATCTGGACCACTAAACCTCTCTGAATGCGGAGAAACTTTGGCATCTCTCTTGTCGATTTCCTGTGGGAAATAAGTTTGTAAAAGTTATTTTCTGGTATAAACTTCTTTCAATAAAAAGTCATGTTAACAGTGTTGTGTATAACTTACTTCATTAAGAAACATTTTGATAGCCACAGAGTATAGTTATTTGTGGGGGCATGGATTTATAAACACAAACTATTATACAAATGATATATTTTGATGTACTGCATATTTCAAATATAACTATTTTTACCCTTTTGCAGAAAATAATATATTAAATATAAATATACAAATATATTCACCTAGATTTTTTGAAATTCACCGGTCTTACTAGAAAAACCATTAAATTTTACAAAGTCCGTTGAAATCTATCTGATAACTGGACCAAATGACCAGTAATTTTCCATTTCATTTCAATTACAGTAAAAAAATTTCTTTGACCAGTGAAATTTCTTTATTCACTGGTCTGGTTGACCTATAATTTTTTTTAATTTAAAATGTCTGTTCACCCTTCTCAAATTTACCCTTAATCACTAGTCCCAAGGATGACATACATGTCAGTTTAAAAATTTAGCTGTCATTTCAAGGTCAACTTCTCATCTAAGGGTGAAAATGGTGAAAATTAAACGCCAACAGGTCATTCATGAAATTATGTGAAATTTAATCTCATACAAAATAAAAGTAATTTGCAGTGTTTATTTACAAACCTTGGCATATTCCACTGGGGAAACATCCATATTGGATCTTCTTGGACTAGATGATGGGGAATTACTTGGATGAATTTTTTCAAAGGCCTTCACTTGAGTTGGAACTGGTATAGGCTCTGAAGTTTGACTTGGCTGAATCTGCATAGGTAATGTTGATGGTCTTCCAGAGTTTGATGGACTCTCATCTGGCTTCTTAAATGCTACTGCACCGGACTGGAGGTTTGCTGTAACTGTGCTGAGGGAAGGAGGGGGTGTATCACTGCAAACAGATGAAAATAAACCATACATGACCTTATATAGATAATAATTTAACATCTATACATAAAATCAGGCAATACTCATCACTTTTTCAACTCATCCCCAGACAATGAAAGGAGAAGCAATGAAATCACAAGAAGACTTTCATATCTAAATTGCTGAATTTTTCTAGAAGTTTATAGAAAGTTAGAGACCTTTCTTTTGGTAATATGATTAGGAGACTCAGCCAATGGAAAGGGCAGTTTGTAAACATTATTTGCAGATTGTAAACTAAATATAAAGCAATAATTCAAATCTACAAGACGGTATGGAATTACGAAGTTTTGTACTTCAAAACTCATAAAGACATTGTCAATTCACAGAATGGTATGCAATCTGGCCTAAATCAATCAAAATCCTATAATTCATTTGACTGACACACTAAATTTATTCACAATACATTTTATACAAATGTACACAGGCAATATATATATTATGTCTTTATACCTGTAACCCCTGAGATCTTCAGAAGAGGGATTGCGTCCCCTGTCACTATGTTCCTCAGAGTTATCTGAAGGTACACCTTCTGGGACTAATACAAAATCCTTCAAAAAAAAAAAAAAAAAAAAAATACATCAAAAAATGTAAAACATATGCATGCATGCACACATACACACACAAAGGGACTGCCAATCTGTACAAATTTTATATCGTATCAATCAGCCCCAACTTCTTAAAATAAGTCACTCACCCTTCAAACATGGTGTACCACTAAATGTCAATTAGAGTAGTCTATATCTTATTTATATATAAAGCAAAATAGTATTTAAAATTTGAGAAAAAGAGACTGACTCCAAACGATCTGACCCTGATCTTTGACCCTGTAGGCATAATACTAAGAGTTATAATAACTAAATCAGTGTGGATATATAAGATCAGAATTATTTCCTGTACCTCTGTTGGACTGTTACATCTTGCAGGAGGTTCCTCTTTATCAATTTTGAGGAATCCACCTTCTTGTGATGAGCCATGCATTAGCTCTGTGGCTTCTTGATGCTTCATCTGCTGTATAACCTGCAGAGGGAAGGGATAAGATTTTTTTTTTTTTTGAAATTATGTGAATGGGAACCTTCAAAACTTACAAAATACCTATGGACACAGAAATTTTTAGCAAAGTATTCCAATTCTAACTTAAGCCTAGGATCTCACTTTGATAATGGACCCTAATTTTGTGAAACTTAGAACAAAAATGACATTGTTAATATCCCTTTTTGACTTGTGGTAAACTTTCTCTTTTTTTCTCATGCAAGTCTAACTTTGAAACGAAGAAGCAACAAAATGGGAAAATCAATTAATGTTGAATATAGTGATTTAATGACAAACAGTTTTACCTTCGATGGGGGAGTGGAGAACTCCGCTTTTCCTGACAGTGGAGATGCTGAAACACAACGTGGAGGTGTGGGACTCTCCGAGGAGAATCCCTGACTACACCTTTCAGGTACCGGCACAGGAGATGCTACAAGACAAAAACATTTCACAAGTCACCAACCAAAAAAAATAAATTCAGATTTATACAAAATCCTGAAACATGTGTCTATAAGCTACACTTATTTGATTATTATCTTAAGCAAATCTTTTTATTCTAGATTTCTATGCAATCAAGATTTTTTCACAAATACAAAAATGTCAGGTGAAGTTCATAAATTTAGACTCGTGCTACAGATGTAAGCAAATGCAGTGAGGGCTAATAACACCCAAATCAGCCTTGATATATGATATATGACCTTTGTTTTAAGATAAAAAAAAACTTGTGACTTTTACTCTGTTTATGACCAATCCTTGGTGATGGAGCAGTCACTACATGTGTTTCCAGGTGTTAGGTTTGACCTATATAACAAAGTGAAACCTCCCATATGCAAGTGGACCACAAGACCACTGTCAACAGTTAAACTCTATATATTTCAAAAGTACATAAAGAAAATTAATTGTTTGAACCAAGTGACTCCCTCCATTGTTTTAAATATCATTTGCCTATTTTCTCATTCACCACTAAAGACACAGTTGGACTGGTCTAAGTCATTGATTTACAGAAGAGCCCATTGTTTTTCAGGGGCCGGTGAGTTAACTACTCCAATAAGTATACAGCTATTGATATTTCACATGTTTAGTAGTTCTGCACTGACCACCAAATACTGTAATAATTCAATTTGACACAATCAATATTTAGTGCTATGATGGCTGGAAACATTTTTGTGAAGTTTGAATTTAGCACTTTGAACGTAAGTCACCAACCACAAAGCCAAAGCATGTAATTATTTGTATTACATTTTCTTGCCAATTGTAGCACATGCAAACATTGAGTGCCTTCATATTTTCTGCTTAAGAAGCTTTAAAATCAAGTGTCCACTAAAACATCTCGTTTTACAGAATGTTAGTTCAACTGACAGAATTTTTACTTTAAACTTACACACTGCTGGTGAAGGTGGCTTTAGGAATGGATGAACAAAGAAGTCCTCTGGAAAAGAAAATGGAAAGATTGCAGAGTAAAACAAACTAATGGGATGGAAATTGATCACAGACAATAATGAATACACAACAGTTATTTGGATAATTATTTAAATCATTTTCATTTACAGAAAGCAACTGAAATACAGTTAGTAAAGATGTAAGTTGGTTCATCATTTCTTTTCACTGTTCTACGGGTTATATGATAAGTTTGGCTTACCAAACTCAATTCTATCTTTGGCATTTCTTTTCAACATTTTCAGAAGGAGATCTCTCAGTTCTGCAGAGGTATCTTTTGGTATACTGTGTAAATAGAAAAGGAAGTAGAACACATCCTTGTTGTACACCACAATAAATACAAAAAGATAACTTTTCAACTAATATTTTAAATTTGTACCATTTACATAAATATACTTGTCAATCAAAAGTTTATCTTTTTTTTTCATTTTGCCTGAGAAGAGAAAATTTTTCGGCCACTTACTTTGGCTTCAACTCAGCGTGTTTCTCGTAGAAATGTTTGAGCTGCTGGGGTGTCTGAGCCTGGAATGGAGCTTTGCCTGTAAGACACTGGAACACAATAGTACCTATACTCCAGAGATCAGCTTTAGCATCATACTGTAGTGACATGATCACCTCAGGAGCCTGCAAAATAAGATTGAATATTTTCACAAATCATGTACCATGGAGACTACATTATTGAAGTACCGTATATTTGGAAATTTCGCCCTTTACAACAGAAAACATATTCACCCCGTCTTAAATTTACCCTGGATATCCATTTTCTCATTGATGGCATGTATATCAATGTTTCAATGACTTAGCTTGAAAATTTTAGTTTCAATCTAAATTCGCAATCTCACTTAGGGAGAAAAATGAAACAGGAGTGACAATATTTTCAGGTATACAGAATTAAGTATTCTTGAATCTTTAACTCAGGACTCACTATTGTACAATTTAAGACTATCCTTTAGGCTGATGTTATCTTAAAACTCAGCCTGCCCAGCCAATAAGATTTCAGGAATACTTAGAGATGAATAAATTTCTCAAACTTGAGTAATACTGAAGTTTAATAGCATAAGGCCCTGGATATACATGCATATTTCGAGAAGATATTCCACAAAGTCATAATTTTCTCTTTTTCTTGACTTGATTTAGTAATTTGAAGAAAACCTTTAACCCATTTATCCCTAAAGACACATTTGGACTGGTCTAAGTCATTGATTTACAGGAGAGTCCAGTTTTCCAGGGGTTGGTGAGTTAAATGTTTGAAATACAGAAAATGCATATTTTTAGTGTATAATTGAAACCTTGCATTATTGTGGTGTTAAAGGCAGGACCATGTAATATCTTTATGATTATTTAGTCTTGTGGAAAGAGAAGTTCTTCAATATGTGCCACCTTGGCAAATGCAATTTATCAATGTATGTTTGTTGTTTTTTTTTATTATGAAATAGAAAATCATGCCTCATTATTTTTCTACCAAAACAATGATACAGTACTACATGTGAAATCTGAGTGCTGAAGTTCAATGAACTGTACAGTTTATGAGTTGATTCATTCTGATATTAATTTTATGCGCATACGGTAGTAGTCTCCTTGAAAAATTGAGTACAAACAGGTGACAGTCTCAGAGGTTGTGAACTGGTATAAAACAGTAAGTCATGGTTATCATGACCTCAGTATAAAATGATTATACATATCTTTACCTAATAACATTAATGTAGGTACATAATAATTTAGGTCACAATTATCTACGTTTATACAAATAGCTGTCATTACATTAATACAAAGAGAGATGTCCTCATCAATGATTGACACAGGGTAATGATATTGGACTAGGCCAAAAGTTAACTCTATCTATCTTTCTGCATTGATGATGCAGCTCTTTATACCAGCAACAGGTGTCAGTTTCCACCCCTGATAAATAACTCTCTAATGATAAAGTTACAGATAACCTCATATACTCTGCATTGTTAAGGTCAAAACAGGGCAAGTAAAGCACTAATCAAGAATATTTGTCATAATCATATTAGGAGTGTAGTAGATCTATTGATTTTAGTTTTCAAATCAAAAGCATTTCTTTAGTGTAAAAAGGAAATTACCATGTACATAGGTGAACCACAAAGTGTAGCTGCCATCACACCATCTTGTAGGAAGCGGGCAAATCCAAAATCAGCTAGAAAGAAAATCAGTAGAAATGTGATGTTATACAATGTAAAAATCGTGTCAGACATAGTAAAAAAACAAGATTGATGTAAACTATGACACAGCTAGATGATTTAAGTGATACTGTGTAAATGATACTTAATGCATGTTTAAAGTGGCATTACTTGAATTATTTACCCCATTCCCCCCTCCCCCCCCAAAAAAAAAATAAAAAAATTCATATAAATATATAAATTAATAATTAGCAAATCAGTAATGCTATGAAAACACAAATGGCAACCATTCATTTTTCAATCAATAAGAACAAATTACTCTCAGCAATTTATTCTGACAATGGCATCAGTGAATATCTTTAAAATATCAATGTATAGTAGATAAGAAATTGACAGTGTACAATGGAATCTCGCAATGTCAAAATCGGATGAGTCGAAATGTCAAAACTTTTGGTCATCTTGAATTCTGGATATCTCAAATCAATATGGATGATTCAGTGAATTCTGAAATAATGAAATTCCACTGTAGTTAATTTTATAAGAGCTTTCTTTACTATGATATACTGTAAATCTGGATATTTTCACAAGACTATTTTTTGTGAAACACTAGTTCTAAATTTATTTGTGAGATAATATTTTCATGCTTTCGAATGCTTATTCTGTTAAACTATTATGTTACTTCACTATGGGATAATATTATTTTTGCAAGTGAGAGCTCTTGGAAAGTACGAGTATATAAAATTCTCACGAATAAAACCGGATTTACAGTATCCGAACCGAAATCAAAAATGCTATTGTCAGAAAGGAGTGATCCAGCTCCCAGTGTTGTCCTTAATAGCTTGTTTTCTTACCTATTTTGAGTCTAGTTTCTGTGGTTGGAGCACTGGATTTTCCATTGTGGCACAAGAGTATGTTCTGTGGCTTCAGATCTCTGTGTACTATCCCCTTAGCATTCAAAGCCTTCATTGCTGCAGCTGTAGCACAAACATTTTGTTCATTTAGAAATGAGATTTTAGATATTCCTTGTGTAATTTATACTATAAAAAAGTGTCTTACTGAATTTTAGCCAGTTCATTTCAAGAAATGGGTCATTTGTGATCAGACCAAAGGCCATTGGTGACATGTTACATTTTTCAAAAGTAGAAGTGATGCCAAAATGTAATGTAAATATAGGCTATGTAAAACAAATTATAAGTCTAGAAATTTTACTCAATATATTACCTCAGGTTTCTGAGGACCAAAAATATTCTCAGACTTGAGTAAATTCTCATTCTTTATGGTGCCGGGCCCAGCTTAGGTTCCAGCAGGGTTCAAACTTGATCTGATTAGAGATGAGAGAGTTTTAAAGGAGGATGCTGTAATAATTTAGCCACAGAGGCCCTGTGAAAGCTTTGTAACAAAGCTCCAATGTATGTATCATTTGTAGTCATTTACATGTTGTGTTCCTTAGAAAATTGGGCATTACGTTTCTCCAAAATTTATGTATATTTTCCTAATTTCGTCAAAATATAAATATTTTGATGTATTGAAATTTTTCCAATTAAGTGAGGGGCACTTGTTAGTACAGACATGAAAAATCACCCAAAATACACAAAACTCAAGATTATTCATTATAACTGTGGTTGCTTGCTCTCTCTCTCTCTTTCTCTCTCTCCCTCTCTCTCTCTCCCTCTCTCTCATCCTAGACAATTCCTCCATTGACACTTCACTTGCTATTATGTAACATCTGAATCATATTTGTCAATTCAACTATGGAATGTGACACTATCTAATTTATTTCAAACTTCTTACCAATTTGCCTCAGGAACATAGCTATGGTATCTTCACTGAGTGTTCCTTTAGCTGAAAATACATCAAAGTAGTAAAAAAAAATTAATATAAACCAAACAAAACCAAATTATTAATATTTCACAAAAAAAGAAATTTGTTTTTTATTATTTTTTCTCGTTTTCATATACATTCTTTACAGAGTGAATCAAATTCCAGATTTATCTGAGGAAAAAAATTAAGAGGCAAAATTGCATAAAAAAAATTTTAGGGATCTACATTTAGGTCATTTTTGTAGGTTGATCAAAGTAGAAATTGAACAAATTTATTTTCAAATTTATTTCACTAAGCAATATGTAAGTTGTAACAATCTATGTATCCAAATCTCATACGGTTGCTATCTTCTTAATAAATCTAATCACAAATCTGTGTTGATGTGTTTGTACGCAGTACAATGTTACCCCAAAGTCATTGCCATACTCATTTTAAAGGTAGCTATCAACATCATTAGATAAAAAGTCATAAGGTATGTACCTTGCAGGTAGTCAGCCAGGTCACCACCATTACAATACTGTAATAATAAAAAGATTACAAAAATCATGAACACTCATTTTTTGCAAATATATATTACATGTACATGTATACAAAAGTACAATTACAGCATCATTTCTGAGAAAAAAAACCCTCCTGTTATTACATGTCATTTACTTTTTTTCCACATAAAAAATTGTTTCAATTAAATCCCATTTTTCAAATGAGTGCACAAATTTTTTGTTTATAAAAGATGCACTTAAAGAATGAAATGTTGAAGTTTATCATGTATGTTTATTTACATAGTTCTAGTTACATTCTAAAATCCAAATACAACTTTGTCGAAATCCCCTACACCCCACTAGATCCCCATATGAAGTGGACAAAAATATAACAGGAAAAGTAAAATGAAATATAAATTGTATGTTTACCTCCATGACCAAGTACACATGATTAGTTGTTTCCTGTTTTAAGAAAAAAAAAAGAAAAATTAATTGAAATCATGACAGAGTCAAATATCACATTATGATTATCAATATAAATCATATTCTACTTAATAAGGTGCGCCAAACTTGTTTACGTGTCCGCAGATCATACACGAATGTTAACCAATAGCAAATCACTTATTTGTGTGCTAATGTTGTTTATTATTTTCAGTGTAACTTTCTTTCCTCTTAAGGTAGTTCCATGATTAGTGCATTTGTCTTGCAAGAGAGAGGGCCCTGTATTGATTCTGTGTTCAAGTCATACTTGAGGCTTTTTCAAAACCGTAAGAGATTTGGTTCACATGCTGTATGTAAGTGCTCACCTTGAAAAGTCAAAGTCATGCAACTGAATGTTTAGCATGTTAAAAAAAAAAACTTGGTCCAATGACAATCAAATACATGTAAGTCAATGGCAAAAATCTAAATTTGTGGAACTTCATATTTTACATTTGCTACAATGTATCTGCGTGCAAATTTAAAAATCTTGACAGGACATCTAAAGGATTGAAATGATGTCAGTTTGTAATGAATCATAGCATAGCAACCAAAGTAACCTGATTAATTTGACAGGAACTTGTATTTTCATGAATGATTTGCTATGTACATGTATACAGGTAAGTTGATTAGTACATGTATGACTAATATAGATTATATACTCATGGTATTTGTGATGTAATATATTCTTTACATACATGTACAAAAATGCACTTGTAACTGTACTTAGATACAGGGGGGGCCATTACATGTTCAATGACCTTGACTTCAACCCTATGTACCGGCATGTACATGTATTACACTATGTGAAACACGTATGTTTCCTCCAGTGCAGGGATGTCAATCTGTTATTCTTCATTTATGAGTCTTGATAATGCAACTGTTATCTTATGACAAGAACCATCCAAGACCTTTCATTGCTACACTTAATAGACCGCTCAATTTTAATTACATGTAATTATATTTGATGATATTGGAATTGCATTTTGCTAGTATTCTATCACAAATGACCAACACACAATTGTACATTGGCTTAATTAAATACATAAGATTAGGTCTACCCGTGTATATAAAAAAGTTTAACATATGTTTATACTACATGTATAAAAAAAAAAAAACATGTGCCAGCATGCATATGGAACCTGACTTTCAATCACCGAGCTATAACTATAAGTATAAATGTATGGATGTACTTACATGTAATACAAACATGTATTATATGGGAGATGTGTGCTCCCAAACACAACTTTATCAGAAGATTTTTGTTATACAGTCAAACTTGAATTATAGGCTGCTTACCATTCAGTGGAATAGACCAGTTAGACCGGCCTATCCACCAATGGTAACGTGTCTGACCACGGCCACAATGGCACCTGCTCTAAGTTGGGTTCCTTCCCATGATTCAACAGTATTAATGTTACATGTACAGACAATGCCTAAAACTAAATTTATGACTTTGATTTTCTCAAGAAACAACGTTTTCATATGTTGGCTCTAAAACTGACCAGAAACAAAAAGTAACAAATTTTCAGGGAAAAAATGAATATTTTATTTATGAGGAAAATATTTTGCAACTTGTCAGTCACGTTTATGTTCGACTTCTGTACCATTGGCAAAACGTGTTTAGTACCGGCCAGGTCTTTGTGAATAGTAAGCACCCATAGGTCACCTCTGTATAAAGGGCACCTGCCTATAAAGGTCACTCAAACATAACCTTTGTTAACTTCATCATAATGAATAAACTTCTTACTAAAAGCCACCTATCTATAATGGCTACTTTTGCACGTTCCCTTGAGTGTCCTTTATAAACAAATTTGACTGTATTTATGACACATATCGGTAAAAATATGTTTGAATATATATCAGGAGTTTGGAAGAAGAAACAATAATATGTTACATACATGTATATATATGCACTTGTGTCCGACACATAGCATTTGCTTCAGCTATACATATATATGAAAGCGAGGGCATGAATTTTCTGATAATTTATGTATATGTCAGCTATATAAGCATTGATAATGATGTGCTTATGAATGATGATTTCCTCTCCCTAAAAGTTTTGTGG
Source organism: Atrina japonica (assembly GCA_030159075.1). Classification (NCBI taxonomy): domain Eukaryota; kingdom Metazoa; phylum Mollusca; class Bivalvia; order Pterioida; family Pinnidae; genus Atrina; species Atrina japonica. Next base: position 368,801 of record BROG01000632.1, read on the forward strand.
AGCAAAATTGACACCTTTAAAATTAAATGCATTGTATATATAACCTAATGTATTAACACTATATAAACACTGCACATGATATATATTTAAAATTTAATGCATTAACACAATATTTCATATATTTTATACATGTAAATCTCTCATCCCTTCCACAAAGCAGACTTATGTCATAATAACTCAAATAAAAATCTGGTTAGGCAATGGATGCCAAGGTCTTGGTGCAATGAACCCTACAAAAAACCCTGTCTTGACCTTCTGAAATGAAACCCTCCCCATACATTTAGCTTAGGTTCCAACTGGGACTAGAACCTGCTCTGACTTGAGGTGAGATTGAGAGACATGGAAATTGGTATAATTTAAATTTACTTTGAATAATTCTTCAAATGCACATTTTATTTTTTTCCCCTCTCACTGTCACTTCAAACTTTCTTTGTTCAAATGGAATTTTCAATTAATTTAACCATATAAACGACTGTAATCCTCTTTATCCCCCTGTGAAATATATAATAAGGATGTTTGCCTTTGGTATATGTATGTATATGTAAGTTACTAAGTAATACAGTGACATGTGTCTCCCTGATCCCTGGCAAGAAGATTTGTGTGCATTATGTCTATGGGGCACCTAGGTGTTTATATACTTCAATTTCTCATAACAATCAACTGTCAATTATCTGTCTTAAGTCAATGTCAGTTCTGCTGTGTAAGCAAAATGATTAGTTCACAGGTTAACAAATCTTTTGATGTCAGAGTCCATTGAACATCTAACAGTCTATTACCTATAGATTACAAACTTTAAACCCTCATAAAAATAAATGACCAGAGGGCAGATCTGAAAGTATCTTTGTTTATACACTGATAATAATGATACATTTTATTTGACTTCTAAAAGGTTTATAAATACATGTTTCTTCAGGCTTTAAATCTGACTTTTGTGACAAACAGAGCTTTCACAAAGCACCTGCAGATTATACAGTAATTGACACAATAGACATGTAAATGTATGATAAACTGAAAAGAAATAAGTGTCAACATTTGATCATTAAATGTTACAAATGAATCTAGCATACAAAAGGTATGAATTAAGTGTAATTAAGATATTTACTCCAGTGGTATGTAATTGAAATTACATACAGGCTGACCTGTAGCATGATATATCATATATACCTAATTATTAAGCAGATCAAAAATTGTGGGTTTTAAATTGTGGTGTAACGTGTTACATATCATGTACAAAAATGTACATCTAAAAGGTTGGGGAGTCAGGGGGAAGTACATGTGCACTGTAAATCTAAGACTGAGGTTCCCCATGGAACCAGATCTAGAAATGTGTCTAGATCCACATGTATGGATGATCGAAGCTACAAGTTCTCCAGAATTTTTTATATGTATTTTTATGATAATACAAAGATTTGCAGAGAACAAAGGTACAGAAATGACGAAATGACACAGAATGTCAGGTTCACAATCTGTGTACGAACAACTGCATCTTCTATTAGTACATTGCACATGTAGTAAATAATATGTCAACACTGGACACTGTTCTACTTCATATGTAGGTACATGTACATGTATATAGACAACTGACAGTAATCACAATCTATAATCCTATATCAGTACAGTAAAACCTTCTTTAACGTCCACCTGTGTATAAAGACCACCTGGCCACAAAGACCATTTTTTGCTGTCATCAATAATACCATTTATGTACAAATCAACCTGTATATAAAGATCACCTCCCTATAAAGACCAGTTTTTATGTGTCCCTAAGGAGGTAGTTAACTTATAGACAAGTTTCACTTTATATGATAAATGTATACATATGTATACATGTACATGTGTGTATGTATATGTATTCCTATATGATACACTGTATGTTCCTATATGATATACAATGTACAGTATAATGTAAACAATCCAAAGCTCTTACACCATATGTGTCTGATCAGTCATTGCCCTGTTTAATAAGATAAATTTCTTAAAAGAAAACAGGTTGTTGATTTTTTTTTACAAATTCAAAGCATTCAGGAATTTAATAGTGCAATATACATGTATGAATGTAGAAGTCATTGTGTGTTCCATGATATACTTGTAAGTTGGACAGTTCTGTATACTTATATATATCCCTTACTTCACCATGTGTGCAATGAACCTATATGCTATATATATACTTGTATCCAAGTAGACTCAAATCCTAAGCCATTCTTTCTCTCTATGTTTTGCAGGTTAATAACGACAATACCTCTTCTTACCTGAACATTCTATAAATAAACCTGAGTAATCATAAGTGACATATGCAAATACACGTGGTATATTATATATAGGCCTAGATACAGTCAGTAACCCCATGTTGTGTTCCACATGATTGCCCCTGTCTGTAAATATTTAGGTCAGCATTCCTTTATAGCATGATTTTTTTTTCTAACTGCTCCAATTTCTGACCACTGGTTATCAAATACTGCTAGATGCACATATAGATGAACGATCTTATTGTAAGATATATGTTTGTCTGTTTATATGTGAATTGATGTTGATACTAGAGATATACTGTATTTACAGAACACGGTTCTGGGGGATATAAACATGTTATTGTTATGTTGCTATATTCTTATCAAATACGTCACACTGTCTTGTGCAACACGTTGTGTGAATTGCGTTGTAAACATTGCTCTGTCAAAATTACGTGGATGTATTTATATGACAGAATTTAAACCTATTTTAAGATTGTTGTCAACCGATTTTATTTTACTGAATTAAAATCAAACATATTTACATACAAGTGGACCTATCCACCAAAGATTTATAAGTACACATATACAAATGAATATAATTAAACAGTTGCCATGGGATTTCTTGTAATAATAAAATAAAGATCTGACCTCTCTTGTAGGAGGAACAAAATTACTACAATGAAAGTGATTACTGCTTGTATCAAATTACAACAAAACTGCCAGAAACTCAACTGCACTGACAAATGTAGGTCAGAATAGAATGTAAACAATTCCTGCATTTCTTGACCTAGAAATCACCTTTAGAGGAATGTGAATAATATAACTTTATCAGCATTGGCTCCACAAGTATATGGAATTACCCTGACCCATGTACATGTATACACAAATTAATAGAATCTACCAAAAATATTATCAACTGATTTCAATATATAATTTATTATGATGGATGTGAGCTGACCTGGCTCAGTTGGTAGCATGCTCAACCCTTGATTGTCAGTTCGAGTCCAGTCGGCGGCAGGTTGGTTTCCCGTCTTTTGGATGAGAGAGTAAAAACCGAGGTCCCGTTTCAGAGTAGATGTGGGCACGTTAAAGAACCCTCACTGCTCAATGGCCGTAAGTGCCGAGCATAAACCAAAATTAGCAGCCCTTCACCAGCATTTGGTGACGTCTCAATATGAATGAATGATTCTTGAGAAGGACGTTAAACAACAATAAACAAACAAACAATTATGATGGATGATGGAAAACTCTGTGATCCAATACCATGATCAAAAACTATTGCTCAATGCTGGACATGGTATATACATGTACTTTAAAACTTGACAATTATTTTCAATAATACATCTACAAGTATCAATTATATATATGTATATATATTTTATCAATTTTTAAATTGAATTGATCAATTTGTATTTCCTGATTTCTTTAGAAATACACCTTGTTTATAACAGAGAACATGTGTACATTTAAAATGTGACACACTTTATTTCAATGAATTTCAACTTGTATTTATCCTTATTTGAAAACAATAACCACCTGGGCTGAAACATATGACATTATCTGTATTTTGAAAAAGGATGTGTTGTTGATTTAGATGCAAAAATAGAACGAGAGATATACATGTACATTGTAATCATATGATGAAAATATTGAGAGAATTTTAACTTCCCCTGCAATAAACAATGGACTTTTCTGTAAATCAATGCCTTAGACCAGTCTAAATGTGTCTTTAGGGGTGAATGAGTTAAAACATATTTGATTTTATTATGAACCTGTATATGTGTACTTTACTGAATGCATGGAACTTGCATACATCATAATACTTATTCTACTAATTACATGCCTAAGTACAGTAAAGCATTTTAAGTTTAATATCTGAATGAGACACAGGTAAGGTGATTGTGGTTTCTGTACGTATATGACACACAGAACAGGTATCTTGAATAGGATTGGCTGTAACTGTAAACAAAGTCAGGTGTAAACAAAAGCACTGTCACGAAACAGATGTTTGTTTTCAACTTATTACATATCCCCTTTTAATTGAAAATAAGGGTCATTTGGTTTGTTTTTTTTTTTTGGGGGGGGGGGGGGGGGGGGGGGCAAATTCTTTAAGAGTTAATATGTACGGGTACTAGAAAATATTTTCTTTGCGTATCATTACTGATAATCATTAAATGTATCTACATATTAAAGAAAAATTACGACAAAGTCTGCAGTAAGATTTCAAAGATTTATTTTCTGACTTGCATGGCCACACAATGAAGGATTATCTAGCGTCTAATTCCATTATGACGCAAATAATTTAATTTATGGGTTACTTGCTATTTTATTGTGGCAATCGTAAAATCTGTGTGCCTTTGAAAACCCTGGAGAGAGAGAGAGAGAGAGAGAGAACAAATTACAATACATGTATATTAGTTATTTTATCTCTTTCATGTGAAGATTTACATACATGTACAAGATCTTCCACACTTGTTTGTAAAATAGCAGGTGACTGAACTATAAGGACTGTTACTTACATGTAGCACCTAAATCTTATTTTCTGTATATTATAAACATTGGGTAGATTAAAGAAATAATGCTCGTTCAATCTATGTGAACAAACAAACTTGTGTAACAGAATTTAAAGGAAGGGGGATTTAATTTTATTTCTTCTTTTATTGTGGTTATCTATATATACATGTAATCCCTTATGCAGGGAATAACCCTTTCACACCTAATTATACATGTATACCTGTCTAATAAACAAAACTCATTACTTTGCATGCTGCAACAAATTGATTTTTAAATGTTTCTACACTATTGAATTAGCCAATACAGTTCTGTACTTTCAAAATTAAGAGAAACAATATTAATACACAATGGACAAACATAATAAAGAATTGTGTTGAAAAATGTACAGAAATGTAAATGGATAGTCTTATAACATCATCGTCGTAAAACATACTTGCAAACCCTGGAAATTTTTAACGGGGAATTTTTTCAATCTCATGGGGGAGACTGTAAATTTTAGTAAGAATTAATAGGAAAATTAAAAAAAATTTCATTGGGGAAATATGCATTTTTCTTGAAGAAATAATCAAAATTTTACAAAGAAAATAGGGAGTTTCCCTACATGTATTTATGGGGGAGACTTGGCAAGTATGGCAAAACCACGGTCTGGAATCACTTTGCTCTAGTAGGAAAGAGCATAGCAATTTTGGACCATGGTTTTACAACGATGGATATCACTGAAGAAAATGTAGGCTACATGTACATTTAATATACATGTACAATTCAATGCACATAATGACACATATCCTTAACATGCATACATCATTAGATGTACAAATGCTGGAATTTTCTTGGGAATGGGGCCAGGGCATTTTAAATTGGGAATTTTAGCAACATTCGATTGAAATTGAGAAATCTAGTAATACAGAAAATTATTTGAAAATATAAGAATTTTTTCAAATTCATTGTCATTTGACTTCAATTGGGAAATTTTGATTGCAAATTGGGAAATAATGCATTGTTTTTGCAATGGGAATTGGGCCTTATTTCAGCCCCATGTGATAGGGTGGATATTCCTGAAATGTATAAGTATAATACATGTATGTAAGGATGTACATGCAAGTATAATATCCTGAGTGAGAGCATTCACAAATTATAAGGAAATGAAAGCTTAAATAAAGTTTAATAACTTAGGTAATAAACATAACACAGGCAATCATACAGCAAACACACGGACATGTATGTACAGGTAAAAAGCCGAGATCATGACAGGAGAACACAGTAACATCAGGTAAGACAAGAAATGGGATAATTAAAGAAATAGGAAATGTTTGTGTAATACGCGTCATGTACTGGTGATATCTGTACTGCTTTTTAAATACATGTACGCCTATACATATTACGTGTACTTTCAGTCATTTATAAAAATAAATTTTTAGAGTCTGTCATCAGAAACTAGATGACCAAGGTATCATGGTGATGATTGACCTATGAGTATACCGTAATGTATTTAATTGACTGGACCCACTACATGTAAATAAAACTCCTGTGATATTTTCTACAGCAACTTACATAGAGAGAGTCTATGTAATGTATGTATATATATATATATATATATAGATGTACAAATATGTATATGAGATTCTGTCTGCCAATAAAACTGGGAAACCTGTCACATAACTGATAAAAAGGAAGAATCAAATCAATAAAGTAATACATGAAATATACAACAACAAACGGCTTGACCAATAACTTACATTTGGTGTACATGTAATATACATGTGGCTTATGTCTCATTTCACTGCACATGTAAATACTAATATGCAATATACATGTACATTGTAAAACAGGGAAACAAGTCTGCTGTGGTCTACTGGTAGAGCATTTGTGTTACTTGTGAATGGTCTTGGGGTTTGATTCCTGGTCATGAGTCATACCAAGACTACATTCTTTTGTGTAAAAAGGTTAGTGACCTTTCTTTCTCCTATAGCTAGAGCATAAGAAGTAAAATGCACAGGTCTTTCAGATGAGACTTAAAGCCAAGGACCTGCAAATGTACATATATCATAACATGCATGGCTGCTGGCATACATTTGTACTAAACAGCTGTCACATCATTTGCATCAATCCATAGCACCATTCCAACTTTGTGGCACTTCACCTTAGAAAGCTTTAGACATCTCCATAAACACATGACTGATTATGAAAAATTCTGGTGGGACATAAACAACAATAGCACCCCTACTAAAAGTCAGAGGTGGGAGAGGATTTAAACCCAATACCCCCACCCAAAAGTGAGGTAGAAGATTAAAACTCAACACCACCACTCAAAAGTAATGGGCGGGATAGGCGATTATAACCCAACATCCCTACCCAAAAGTAAGGGATGGGAGAGAGGATTAAAACCCAATATCTCCAACCCAAAGGTGAGGGGTTGGAGAGAGGATTTGAATCAATCACCCAACCCAAAAGTTAATAGGGGTGGAGAGGATTTAAACCCAACATCCCCACCCAAAAGTGAGGGGTGAGAGAGGATTTAAATCAAGCACCCCCACCCATAAGTGAGAGAGAAGATTTAAACCCTAATGGAACCTAAGCCAGTTACATGTATGTGAGGCAGTTTTGTTACAAGGTTTGTTCTTACCATATAATAAGAAATGGCTGCCACTTGACGTGACTGACAATTTGTTTATTGTGGTGTACATATCTTGTCTATCTCAATAAAACAAACTATAAATATGTATGCACAGCTATATTTGTACTATATACATACAGCCTAGTTTAGTAACACATTGGCTATAAAAACACCTTTTTTTCTCTCTCATATGTATCATGTCAACACACATAATAACAGCACAAATGTCAAATATCTTCAAGATAAATTGATGATTTTTCCTTTGGTGTGTCACGACATAGACAGATAGATATTGTAGACTGTATAATGGCTGATTTTGGTGTGTCACAACATAGACAAATATTGTAGACTGTAAAATGGCTGATTTAAAGATACATCATGGTATAATGTGTATATCAGGATAAGTTGGTTACACCGAGGATATAATAATTACTGTACATGTACAATGTACATGTATATATCCATGTACTATAATTGAGCATGGAATTTACCTACATGTAGTTTTCTTTAAATCACTTCTCCATACTGAAACTAACTTACAATTTAGTCTAGACAAATATACAGAACATACTATGAGAGAGAGAGAGAGAGAGAGAGAGAGAGAGAGAGAGAGAGAGAGAGAGAGAGAGAGAGAGAGAGAGAGAGAGAGAGAGAGAGAGAGAGAGAGAGAGAGAACAAAATGTATTACAATACAGGGTTCAACATTAAGTATTGTCAAAAATTAATTCAATAAAGATTATTCTGGTTTAAACACAAAATAATATCTTTAATTGTTACACTTGATTTTCGAACAAGTCATTTTTGCATTCAGACAAATAGATTTCATTGATCAGTACTACCTGTCATGCAGGTGCAGGACAAGTGGGAATTCTCATAAAATCATTATTGTTAACCCCTGCAATATTTTTCATATTTGCAGCAGGTGTACTGGCATACAATGTACATCTGACATGTACATGTAGGAATATCTCGTATCACTGTTTCACACTGGTGAACTACAATGTACTCAGTCTGGGTTCGAGTCATGCCAGAACCTTATCTGATTTTGTAAGACAGTTTGCCAGTTGGAGAAGCCCAGTGGTCTGTTCCACGATACATTGAATATGGATTCTCTCTAAAACTTTCCACCACCATATAAGCTATGACTGAATGAGTAAAACAACATTCAAATACAACAAGCAAACACTGGTGAACTGCATGTATAATCACATACAATGTACATGTACTACATACTGAGTCTGCTGCATCATGGGTATCCTATTCAGTATCTGTTACTGTACTTGATGACCCCAGTGACAATGTCAAACCATGTAAACATCACATGGTCATCTAAGGTACATATTTTGAATGAAACAGTTGATCATTGTGACACTGTGTAAACGGATGATAATGTGCAGCCAGTTTATGTACTGGTACATGTTCATGTATACAGCAATTTTCTGTAATCCCTAAGTTAGAAGTTAGATGTAAACACTTTAATTGTATCATAACATGTACAAAATCTACACAACACGGTCAGTATTGCTGCACTTTCACCAAATTCCATACACTCTAATTTACTGTATTTCTATCAAATGAAAATTGATCATACCTTGCATTGTTTTAAAAACTGCACACCCAAATAAGATACAAATGGGTGAAAAAGAGCTATATACATTGTACAAGTATTTTACAGTTCAAGACACTTTGCGAGTTCCTTATGCATGTTATGGATATAAGTATAAGTTATAAACTATATATAAAATACACATAGAAAAATGTTAATAATTTATACTGGTTTCCCAGTTATTTCTATTAAGTTTGATGTTGAATTGTTCAACTCATAAATTAACTAATCAACCCTTTAAAAAAAAAGAACTCTCCTGTATATCAATGACTTAGACCAGGGCAGTCCAAATGTGTCTTTAGGAGTGCATGAACCAATAACAAAAATGGACATAGGTCAGTTAATGGGAATATAAAACTTTGACCCTACACATGCCAATCTGTGAAAAGCTTACTATAACCCTTTGAACACCAAGGACCATGATAGACTGGTCCAAAATTTAAACAATATGCTAGGAAAGTGCATACCATTTAGGTACTTGGTGGTGAAAGGGTTATGTAAACATTTACTCATAAAACCAAAGCCAACAGTGACAGTACTGACACTGCTGATTGACTCTACATGTACAGAGTGGGCTGTAGATGATTAGGTAGAAGGTGACACACAGGATGATACCATGACATACTGATCTAAATACACATATCCTAGAGTTTCATCACCTCATTTACATGTCTATGTAGTTTTGTATATATATGTGTCCAGGGATTGACTTGTTCATATCACATACTACTGCTATTACTGACCACCTTTCCTACAATGTGTATCTGTATGTGTCAAGTGTTACAGTATATAAATGTACAATTCTTCCTTCCTGTAAACATGTTATAATTACCTGTATAATTCTAAAGAAAGAACTGGAGGACAACCCAATGTATTTACAATATATGTACAAGAGTGAAACCAGTGTCTTTGCCACTGAAGTTTTACTTTTAGAGCTACAATTTGTATATTGTATCTTACGTACATGCTTTTGAAACATTGCCACACCCTTCCGCCTACCAGTTGTTTTATTAATTAAAGATATTAACAGTTTCAACAATTATACAAAAATGTGTTTCATTAAAATGAAAAATACCAAAGGTGATTCATTAAAATGAAGAACACATAACAATAGGTGTGTATCTTTTCCAGCTGCACTATAGAATCTAAATATACAAGTTATTGAACACAAGCTACTATATATTACTCAGTGATAACAGAAGTTTTCACCAAGTAATGCTTTATCTTATATTTTCAAATGTTTGGAATGTTCTTGTCAAAATATTGAGGAAAATTATCGCAGTAAAAGTCAAATAAGGTCAGTTTCCTGCGCATTTACATTGTATACATTGTAATCACAAGGATTAATGTTAAATTACCTTTAGCGATTTATTAAACGCACTTAGCTTGGTAAATACGCCCAATATTTTCAAAACAGTACATAGCATCAAAATTCCTTCACTGCAGTACACCCACATACGTTTGTACATGTACATGTTGCATAATATACAAATAACTGTTGTCAACTGAAATCAACAACTTTATATTTTCATCAATTTTCCTTTACTGCCTTAGTTACTATTCATCAATTTCATGAAATAAACAAGTTTTCCATGTTTCATTCAATTTCATTAAATGATTCATTGACCCATAACTGACCCCTGAAAATGGAATCAATTTGTTCATCTTCATGTACATGTATCATATAGTGATAATTGGTATTGATCGGTGTAACTGTAACAACAGCTACTGATGGGAAACTGACACTGGAGTATCCTATTTGTACTTGAAAGCAAAAATAATGGATTGAAAAATTCACTAGATACTGTTAAACATTTAATAACTGTATGGACACGTACCATGTTAAACCTGTTGTCATTTTAAAACAGTTTTACAGAAAATGAAATATAAGTTAATTGCTCTTTCTTGATTACTGGCTTCACAAGAAATTAACAGACCAAACTGATGATATATTTGTACCTTTATACATGATAAGCATTTACATAAGCATTTACATTTAAAATACCTGTAGACATTCTAAAGTATGGGTGAAGAAAAAAAATATTATGAAACTGTATAATCAGCAGGTATAAATATCTTATCATCAATGTCAAGGTCAAAACCCCCTGTACAATGACATTGGAAGTGTTTTATCAGTGGCCATGGTGTGAGCATGACACAAATGAACTATCTTTGTTCCTCACAGTTCAGATGTTGCATTTATATAACTACATTGATAAGGTAAAAGTTGAAGACACCATAATACACTTACTGCAAACAATATACCCTGGCCTGCCTCTATGCAGAGATGAAAATGTATGTGTGTAAATATATATATATATATATATATATATATATATATATATATAATATATATATATATATATATAAATATATATATATATATATATATATATATATATATATATATATACAATGTACAATGTACAAATATATCTTAAATATACCGGTAGATCTCTATTTCATAAAAAAATTAAAAACAAAGATCCTGAGAGTATTGATGAATTATGTAATATACATGCCCCCCACCCACCCAAATCATTATTTGACTCATTCACCCCTTTTGACACATTCAAGCTGACCTAAGTCAGTGATTTACAGAAGAGTCCATTGAATTTCAAGGTTTGATCAGTATAAACAAAAAGTAAGTTATAGTCGCCTTCCTGGGAACTAATCAACTAATAAATATAGTTTTAGAAACTAACAAAATATCTGTAATTGATATTTTTGTCCGTTACATGTAAAATATTGACATTGTGTGGTTGGTATTAAAACAGAAATCTATCAGCAAAACTTTCAAATGAAAGATGTTGCTTTTCGTAATGAGTTGTATTGGTGTCTCGTAGTTTAAAACTTTACACTCGTATTTTATAATCGTATCTCTATTATCCTGAATTGGATTCAAAGATTTTCAAATTACATTGTACAGCCTACAGGTACTGGACCTTTTTAATTGTCAGACCTTATTTAACATCACAGCTTCAAGTAAACAGTCAGTAAGTCACTGATGGAATACTCAGAAGAAACCAATCCAACAAACGAAACACTAATGGAGGCAAGGTGTGATATTGGTAGATAATATTACATGAAGACTAAAGAGAATGTTAAAATATTCATTACCCTATAACTACACAAAATGAGGAAATGGGATTTGTAAGCTGTAGATCTAGATAACAACATGTTTAATCAAGAAAACAATGGATACAATGGCATTCGTAATTAACTCCAATAAGTTAATTATCACATGCATTACGTCAAACACATGTACCACCTCTCCAGAAACTCACAAATCATATGCACCACCTCTCCAGAAACTCACAAATCATATGCACCACCTCTCCAGAAACTCACAAATCATATGCACCACCTCTGCAAAAATTCACAAATTGTATTTACCTTACAGTCCAACAGGGCCACCACATTTTCATGATGTAAATCTGACAGCTCCTAGAAACAGAGTTCAGAAAAAGATTAAACAATAACCATGCTAAAAATACATACATGTATATTTAATTACATGTACATGTATTAATGCAGTATTAAATTAGCCATTCTTACCACGTAATTGTATAGACAAAGTTTGTGTTTACATGTACTAGTGATATGAATATCAAGGACTTGTAAGTTATTTATTTAGTTAGGGCAATGTGTATTAAACAAAACTAAACACAATTTTAAAGCATATTACTTATTAAAAGGTGTCCTTTTTAAATGATAATGTACATGTATTTGTAGACATCAAAATATGATTTTAACAAATCGATCGACCCTGATTTCGTTTCCAAAATTAAGTGTGAGATTTACATATAGAGCCCTGTACACAATAAGCACCATCATCTGTTCTCTATTCCTGTAAATTGGGTTACCGGTATGTTAAACCATATACATTTTGTTGATTTAGCACACTGTACATGTACATGTAATTACTGTACTTGTTCCAAACACCCCAGAAATTGACCATTTCAACTAATGGCAATCCCAATCAAACACATTTACATGTACTATAGTCTGTATGCGTGATAATTTTCAAACTGTTAATGTTACTGACACAAAAGCTGAACCACTGTAAAAACCACTGCATGAGTTCTTTGAAAACTGTAGATGGTTAACACTATTCTAACTAGCTTTCACACAATGTAAAATGTCGTAATAATTTTCTCTTGTGTATACACTTTGATTTTATGTTTTTGATTTAGTTACATATTCAACATGTTAATATTTCACACCCGAAATAAAGGTAAAGAGGTAAGATAAAAACTTTTACATTACATGTACCGTATTTGACCTAAAAAGGGCATCGGGCGTGAGTAATTGGAGTACAGAGCGTCTTTATTTTGACAGTTTTCTTTCATGATGCACATTTTTATTACGTTGCAAAAAATGGTAAAAAACTCCGCTATGCAAAGTTATGTACAATGTATATAGCTGTTTGTACTTACTTAATTACTTTGTAATCCTGCCTGATGTATTAATAGTGGAAAAGAAACAATGTTACAAAATTTGTTACCGTCAAATCAAGATTTACTATTTGAACTGTGAGATCAGGAAACAGTCATTACGAGTATGAGTGATACATGCCTTGCGCAGATGCTTCATTGAAACGGACAGTTTGGACAATTTCTTTGCTTTAACACGATCTCTGACATTCAAAGTTTAAAACTGGTATTATTCGAGATTTTGGTAATTGCAGACGGTTTAAAATGACAGCAGTAGACAAAACAGGAAGTTTGAATGACAACGCTTTGCTTGAAATCCCGAACCCGAATTCAGTTTTACAAAGTTACGGAGTAAACAAATAATTGGACAAGTTTCATATTTCTTTGTACCAAAAGATACGATAAGTAGTACTTTCTCAATAGTGAATACATTTTAATTAACAGGTATTTAACAAAAGAAAAAAAAACATAACTATGACTGGTCTCATTTCGTTTGTTGATGAACGTCAGTGGCGACCTCCTTGCATCAAAGAAATTACTGATAGAATGCAAAATATTGCTTACAACATAGTTAAAATGTGTTCTTTTGCAATTTTGAGGGTAAAGTTGATATTTGTTGCACCAAAATAAAAAAAGTATGATGATGTCGAGCGGTAATCTAATTCTAAACTAATTAAAAATAAAAAGGTATGGTTTTTTCAAACAGTCAATAGATCTATATGAAAAAAATATCCAGGGGCGCCCTCATTAGAACAGGCGCCCTTTCAAGGACAAATACAGCATAGGCGTCGGAAACCGGGGGGGCTCAGCCCCCCCACTTTTTTTGCAAAGATAGACATAGGTGTTAAAAATTGGGCTTAGCCCCCAGACGTTTCTGGCGTGTTGTATGTGTTTTAAGTTGATTTAGCCCCCCACTTTCAATTTGCTTCCGACGCTGATGTACGGTATATATATTTATTCATGGAATAATAGACAAAATGAAGAATAACGATAACGAGATACATAGGTGTATAGTGGAAAATGACTAATGTATCATTTACTGTATGTCAGAAGCTGAAGTATTTTATAAATTGTATTTGACTATTTTGTAAATACTAACCTTTAGTATCTTTATTTCTTTACTTAGGAGATTCTGTGATTTTGCTAAATTTTTCTTTGTGATACTTTTAATGGCCACTACCATATCAGGCCTCTGCAAAATAAATTAATTATTAATTACAAATGTATAATGTACATTTCATATTATCAACTGCTGTACAATGTACCTGTAGCGGGGATGTAGCTCCCATCATCTTTTGAATTAGGAATTTTAGAATCATTTTATTAAAAATGGGAAATCTAGAATCTCTTCAAAATCATTTGACTTCAGTTGGGAAATTCTGACTGCAAATTAGGATAAAATGCATTGTTTTCGCATGTGAATGGGGCCTTATTTTGTCCCTGTATATATGTTAATATACGATAGAATGGAAAATCCCCGACATTATATGATACATATTCAGCAGAAAAAAAAGTCAAATCTTTAATGTAACAGTATATCAAGTTTGAACTTTGATGACGAGTTTGACAAAAGACACTTAATGTATACCTGTTAAATTATATTCAACATACAATGTACAAAAAATTGTATATTTTAAAAGGTCTGAGAGTTGTGTTACTGGATCTTTGTATGGAATTATGCAGTTGGGAAATAATCATACATGTACATTTTCTGTACATGTATATACCGGTAGTGATTGTTTAACCCTTTTACCCCTGAAAATCAAGATGGTATGCCCTATTCTTTTGTTAACATGATCAGTCTATTATGGCCTATAAGGTTCAAAGGGTTGAAGACAAATACCAAGCCATACTTTGTATATATACCTAACAGTACATGTAGATACATCTATATATAAAAAGAGAATGTTTAATATTTCAAGTAGAACAACACTTAACATATTATCATTTTTTCTGCTTTCATCTTTTCATCTTTTATATGCATGCTACATTGTACTGTACCCTGTACCAAGTATCAGGATACACACTTCTATTTTTACAGATCTATATCTGGGTCAAACTATACATCACGTTTTTTAAACATAGAAGACAATGACTGGCATGGCGGGAAAAATAAATATGACACACATTATATGACAAAGACCCTTGTTTAAATAATTAACTGTGGTACTATGTATAAATATAAATGTATACATATACATGTGTATACATATATTGACAAATTTGTAATTGTCATGGCTATCTATACCATAAAAATGTAACCATAACATAAAAGGTCACCTAGATTTAAATGTATGGAAATGTTCAACATGGATGACAGATATGTATTATTAGATTGAAGAAAATGGGTCACGTTACTTATACAACATACTTAACAAGCAAACTAGGACAAATAAGAAAATAATTTACATATATAAGAAAAATACAACCTTTTACATTCTTATACAAAACATAAAAATACAAATCAAAAGAGCTTATTATAACAGTGGTGTCACACGTGGTTCATACAAAAACAAACTGCTGAAATTCCAGGACTATTCCAGGCCTTTTCCAGGAGTGCAGGTAAATTTTCCAGGCCTATAATATACCTTTGTTCAAAGATACATGTACATGAAACATGCTGATGGTTTTTTAAAAACTGAACATTACAACTACAAATTGCCCAATATCTGTGGCATATTTTAAAATTTCTCCTATCAGATAACAATAACAGATATCAACTTCAGATAAATCACGGTTGTGTTTAACAATTTAAAAATTACATGATTTTCCAGGTACATGTAATAAAGTAAAATATAAAAATCCATGACTTTCAAGGCCTAATCTCATTTTCAGGAGAAGTACCCTCTCAATTTTCCAGGCTGTGCAAACCATGGTGTGGCATATGACTGTTTGCGGATGCTGATGAGGAGGTGTGGAGAAACAAATGAAGATGCACATTCATTGTTTCAATTAATGACCATGTGAACTTTAATTTTCTACAATATACATTGTATGATCACAATTTTTTTCAACTATAACGTTGACTATGTCTCAGAACAAGAGGAAAGACTGACATCTGAAACTCTAGATCGAAATGTATCATTTATATGACAGCAAAATAAGAAATAGAATACCATGATTCCAATGCATGGCAATGACATTGTCATTATATCAACCATTGTTAACAGGTGAGGTATACATTGTATCAGCTACATAGGAGCATTTGGTCTATAAACCATATACGTACAACTACAAGACATACATTCAGTGGTCATTCAATAGTTTGGTTAAACATATATATTTCTGTTGAATTATATAAGAGTAATTGATTCATTTCATTCGTGTAAATACTCAATATGTCACCACTGCAGTTGTGTATGCAATTTTAAACAATGGATCTATACGCGTCTCTACGGAAATTACTCATCTGGAAAGTAACAAAGAACACGTATGTGTACGTAGATACTTAAAATGAAAAATTAAAAGAACACTAAATTATTGACATTCATATAATGTGAGTTATTTTTAGTTCAAACATATTATTATCAAAGTAAACTCATTCATGAATGATTAAATCATTGAAAAAATATAATTTAATGATAAAAATATGTGGGGCCCACCTTTCTGCTCCTGCCTTTAAATACAACTGCAAAGGCCCCATGACCAATCAAGTCCTTTTTGCTGTATTCATAATCTCCTACAATCTCCATGATAAAATTTAAAATGTTAAAAACTTTCGAATACAAGGCTTTGCTTCTTTAGGAAGCTGGATTGATTCAGAAGCCATTTTGGCTTCATAAATAATTTCACGTTACTCGTCTGCCATTTTCGTTGTATTTCATATAATTAAATGAATGGTTATCTCTGTGTTCCTTTTTGACAGTCGTGATTCAAATTTTTCATGATTGATGTCAATGTTCACTTTCTGTAACTTCGCAGTTTAGCCTATTTTCGTTTCTAAGTCAAATTTCAACGAGTCGTTCCTCAGAAACATCTGATTATGTTTTGATTTTTGACCAATGAACGCCATTACTCTGACGCGATTTTGTAATTAACATAAATAATCCGTTATTATAATGAGTTTAGATATTTTTAAAAAATGTCAAATTTAATGTCAATATCATAGGTATGTGACAAGCATTTTGATGAAAATAAACTTCCAGATTTCTTTTCAGTTAGTTAATGTTATAAAGATTAAACGCAAAATGTTTTTGTTTTGAGTAAAGCGTATTGATATAGGACAAGTGCCCTCTTGAAAGTAGTTCGCATTTTCTCGGGGGAAATATCGCGAGAAGGAGATTTCATTCAGCAGTGCAATTTGGTAATGGAAGAGCACGTGTTGGGAACCATATTAGCCATTTATTTACTACGTTGTACACCCATGTCAGTCATATAGCTGAGTAAAAGGTTATTATAAATATTGCATTGTCTGATACTGCAAGATTATTTTGAAAAAAAGCTCATGTTAACTGAACATTGAATGCAGTTGTCGGCTAGGTTGTCCACTGCCCTGGCGTCAAAGTCGATGGAAAACAAAACACAGACATGCTGCGTGAGACATCGACCTCGGTTTCAGCTCTTTACTTGGCGAAACATATGATGTTATTTATTATTGCTTCAGCAGTATTTATAGTGATTTTGTCATTCTTTATCGCTTTATTGAAATGAATGTCTGCTAAAATAAAAATCTTAAAATCAAAAGGTCAAATACGACCGTATCATAGCGTAGTTGTAGAGAAACGATTACTTCCCTTGAATAAGTGGCGCAAGGCTTCTGTCATTTTGACAGTGTATGCCAAATTTTTTGTCTTTTAGAACTGATGCATTACCTTGTATGAAAGTTCAAGTCGATTTGGAATTATCTGTATCTTTTAGCCATGCAAAATTAGAAGAAAATCATGAAGAATCCTCCAGTAATAAAAATATGTATAGCACAAGGAATGATAGGGTGCAATCATGAATAATTATTGATAAAAACTGAAATTATCACCAAAATTACCAATATTATCAGTGATATATAAAGTTAGATTTACATATCACTAATATTATCAGAAGGTAATGACCCAGGAATTGTTAAATTATGGTATTTTTGTCTTCAGAGGTTGTTATGAATGGACATCAAAATGATTGTTTTAGACAATAAATGCTGATTATTCAATCTCGTTTGTACAATAATGTGCTCTGTAAAATAATTCTGCATTACAAAATGCTATGATGTGAAAAGTGAAACAGTAACGAACAGTGAAAATGAAAAAAAATATTAGTGTGCAACATCAGTAGAAATCCATCACTTAATGAAAAATAGTGTAAAGGACTATCTCTCAAACTGAATGATGCGATGTCAAGTTGCACTTGAGTATGCAATGAAAAGGGTCAGAAGATTTGCGGTAATTCTGAAACAAACTACAGTTACTGAAAAAGACCGAAATGCACAAGAAGATACAAATTAAGAATGTATTTTGTAATATATTATAAGTATGATTGTGGCTTAATACCGAATAAATTTCCGAAACACACTATCTTTTTTATAGATACAATTACCAAAACAAGACTGGCCTGTTTTGGTAATTGCAGTGTTTTTCAATTTTCAGTTTTGTTTTTGAAATTTTTTTGGAATTAATTCATAATTTTACATTAATCAAGTTACAAATTACATTTTTAACATATCCTACAACATACTTTACATTGTACAACATTTATATGTTGCTCCAGTAATTTTAGTGTGTTTCAGTCTGTTTCCGTAATTTAAGTCTGTTTCGATAAATTGCCTTTCCACAATAAAAATCATCTGTGCCATAAGAGTTTACCTCGAAAATAATTCTGTGTCATTTTTTTCAGTATTTTGTTTTTACCTCGTTAACCCCTGGAAAACAATGGACTCAGTTTTCTATTTAAATCAGTGACTTAGACCAGTCCAAATGCATCTTTACGGGTAAATGGGTTGAAGGGCAGTGGTTATAGATTAATGTACTAATCACACAAACACAACATGCAGATACAAATTTGAAATTGTTTTGTTTAATCCCACACTAAAAAATTTTTCATTTATATGTTGGCAACCAGTTCTTAATCCTTTAAATTCTGTATTCTCTCTTTCAATTTTTTTACCTCTTCTACTTTAAATCTTTATTTAACCTCTCCATGTTTGAGTATACCAATATACAAATATTATTCATATTCAGAATTGGTCTATATTTTTTTGCTTACATGGAAAAGTTCTATGTTATCCCCTCTATAACCAATAGACATGATTATTAATGTTATATGTTAAGTTTCATTTTTTCATGTAATGTGCAAAAATATTGATTATATGTTCATTTCCATGCATATACTTTTTGTAAGGGGATGAATCTAGAGCCCCAACTCTGACATTCCTTTTTGTCTCTGCTGGGTAATACAATTATTTAAAAAAAAAAGTTTTTAATGGTGGATAAGAGAACCAAGTTACAATGTACCCAAGCAGAGACCTCCACAGACTTCCTAAAATGTACTGGCAAAATTTCTCACAAAATCAATATGCTCTGGCAAAGGCTTGAACTTGCATGGTCGGGAGGAAACTTCATGTTTTATAGCACAATGCTCTAACCATTTTGCCACAGAGGTTATGTCAAATCCAATGATAATTGCTTCAACATCATGGTCTGATCAAACAAGTGTTTAACTTTAATGACAATCAACATACTATGTACTTGTGTATTTTTGTGTATGTTTAGTACTAGTGGGTTGTCATTGAAAAGAAATTCTGTATTGAGAAGCAAAAAATATTGGGGGCAACTGCAGTTTACGAGTCTCTATAGAAGAAGAAAGGGAAAATATCTATAACCTAATCCTAATCTGAAACCCCAACCCTATTGTGACCATTTATAAAATACAAGATGGCGGCAGTGACTGGTAAACTGCTGACTAGCCAAATATTGATATATATATATATATATATATATATATATATATATATATATATGAATAAAATTAACTTTGTTTTTCTATGAAATGCATTCAAAATAAAAATATTTTTTTATTATATTTAGGGGGTATATTTTATTGTGTATTTGACGGCGCTATGTGAAGATTAATAAAATCTTTACATGGAAAACATTATTTATTGGAATAATTGAAATAAAATACAACCTAAATCAATAACATGAAGTATAATCAGACAAAAATATGGAAGTGAAAATTTCGGATTTTGTAAAAGAGAAAACAAATGTATCAATACTTAAAAAAAATGGAATACATAATATCGTATAAAAATCAAATTTTATCAGCAATATATAATCAATATTTTCTGGTCTCCTTTTAATGTTTTGGGTAAAGATTTGTAATTTCAGCCCTTTTTCTATCAATTTTGGGAATTTTTATGTGAATTTGTGTTACGTTGTGAAAAATTGTTTGCAGACATCGAAATCTAAATGTAATGCAATCTTTTTTTTTAAATGCAATTCCCCTTACATAAATTCATTTTCATGTTGTTGTTTTTTTTTTGGTTGTGGTCACAACACCAAAGTGGGAATTTCATCATTAAATTGGGGGAAAAAAAACATGTCTTTTGCATGGAAACTATTGAAAAAGGCTTGAATTTCACACCTGGCATGCACACGATGGTTTCACAGATATGGGATTGATTTATCAACACCCCCAGTCCCAAGAATGTGTTGTTTTTTTTTACAGTAATAGTTATACAAAGTGTGCTTACAGCAACTTTCTTTTATCTTTTTTTGTAGGTAATCATTAAGCCAGGATGCCAAATTTGAGAGAAATTCTATCACTTGCAGTCCCCACTGTGACTATAGTGTTTGGATTTTTATGGTACCTTGGTAGAAAAAAGCCCCCAAGGAAAAATTATCTACAAAGCAGAGACACCAAAACAAAAGCTGCAGAACAAAGTACGGAGGATTCGGTGAAATCGGAAGTACAAAATACAGGTACTGACATACTAAAACCAAAGATATGTAATGAATCTGTTAAAGGAAGTGAACATGTTCAAAGTTCATTAAACAAGTCAGCAGATCATGTGACTGAAACTGAACATGTAGAGGAAAAAGTATCACAAAACCGTGTTCAAATACTAGCAGACTCGCCTGCTAGCAACCGTAAAAGAAAAGCCAATCGGATAAGTAGAGAAGAAATGCTCGAAGATGAGAAAGGTTTTGACACTGTTGATGAAGAAATTGAACGAGAAGAAAGTGCAGGTGTTTCATTAGATGCGAGCCCACCTTCCGACGACAATAACAAGCCTGTAGAAGTTATTGAGTGTATGGCTTGTGAAGATGTATCAAACTTGGGAAGTGCCCCAACTGACAGCGGGTCCACTTTGGGTACTCTGACAGACAATATATTGACTGTGGATAATGTAGCTTCCGAGAGTATCGTAAGCAATAAATCATTGAATTTAAATGATGCTTTCACAAGCTCGCAGATATCGGAGCACCTAAATGATGCATATGGAACCTCTGAGACATCAGAACTAAGCCTTGTGACTGAAAAAGATAAACAGAGTAAAGTTGAAGATATTTCCTTGTCTACCTCAACAATGGAACCGTTATTTGAATCTACAATGATTGATGTGAATAATCAAGCCAAAGAAATTGACTGGGCATCTGAAAAATGTAACATTGATGATTTGTCTACCAAATTTGACAACTCTGTCTCCCTTACTGATACTACTTCTCCATGTAAAACTTCTGAGGATAAAAAAACTGATATAAGTGAAAACCATTCAACAACAAACTGTTCAGGTGATGCCACGAGTAGTGTGAAACGGACAAGTAAATTGTCCGAGAGACTGAAAACTGAAGCCAAAAATTCAGGGAAAAAAGACAGTGTCAAATCTAACAATAATAATAAAGCCAGTAGTGATAGTGTAAAGCAGGGTTCACTTAAGGATAAAAGTCTCGAATCACAAAATAATTTTAAGAAGGATAGTGCTGTGTCTCCATTGAAAAAAATCCAGCAGTCAAAGGGAAGTGAGAGTACCACCGATAGCGGTATTCATGGATCTGACTGTGATAATGCCAGTGAGGTAAGTTTATGATGGTGTGCTTGGTTCATTCATTTATTTAGGTTTTAGTTATGTTTTGCTCAGGCCATCCATAAAAAATTGTTGGTTTGCTGTAAAGCGACCTACCCACTCAAAACCGTATGACTCAAATTTTTTTTATTGCCATTCCAGAATTTTTTTTTTTTCATCAGTCTTCCGATAGTTTCCCATTGCTTATATTGTACATGTACATTCATATATGGTTTACAGTTTTCCGAAAAAAAAATTCCTACCTACAGTACGGGCCATGGCCGCGAATCCGCGATCAGGCTATTGAGCTCAACGCGGGTCGCCGCAGTTTGCGATGGAAAAAATTTTCGCGGCTGTGACAGTTTTTATCGATGTTTTGTCAGCATAAGCTAACATACTGAATAGTATGATGTGGATAGTAAACATCAGATGTGTTTTATACTGGACTTAAAAACAATTTATTCCGCTGAAACTGCCAACTTATAATCAATGTGAACGTGTTATCACGGAGAAAAAGTACGTTTATTTTCTGTAGCCTACCATAAGTTTGACTACAATGCTGAAAACTGTATCTCGAATCATTAGCATATTCATCATAATTTAAAATTTTACTTACGCGACTTAAAGTCTCGCCAGTTTCATCCTGATTTAAAAACCGAGACAAGTTCTTATTTTTGAGTAAAAAGTAATCTTCTAACTCATGATATTTGATTTGCTTTCATAAAAAAATACGTAATTTAGTCTGACGGTTTGTCTGTCAATCATCGTATCAATTCATGAAGCTCTGTTGGTCATATATATCTTTAGTCGAGAGAAAAACAATTGAAACTAAATAATATATTTCCAGACCAACCTCATCTAATTGATGTTTTGATATTCGCCTACCTACCTACCTACTCACAGTAAAAATTGAACTAGAGTCATGTTACTGAAAGGAAAGCAATGGGACGTAGTCAATACTTTCAGCCATCTTCCATCCAATCATTTGATTGTGTAGACAGTAGTGTGTTGTCATTGCAACGGAATTCATCAGTTTTGAAATATTTTTTTGATTTTTATTATTAACTGAGGATTTTATTTAAAAAAAAACACCAATCAGCCTTACAGACACACGACTTATCGAAATTAAAACTTGTTCAATTTTGATGAAAAAAAAAATAATACATGAAATGCTGTTTTGCAAGATAATTTCGATATATAACTTTATTTTTCTTTAAAACTGTTGTACGTAATACAAACTACGATTTTTAAATATAACTTCGATTTTTTTTTTTACAATGATGATTATATAAACCAGATTTTATACAGTAGGTAGGATTGATTTATTGAAACATTCAGTACAAATCACCAGTTAATATCAGTTCAGGAGTAGGCCTAATGTGCAGAGATGTTTAAACTTTGTGAATAACATTACATTCTTCTTTTGCAAATTTTAGAACTACATATGCGGTATTGCATTTAATTTTCAAAGAAGATTCGCATTTTAGTTAATGTAATCTTTTCTTGTTTTTCATAACGTTTTCGTTGAACGGACCCCCGCCCCCAGCCGCGATTTGCGATGATTTTCCCCCCCCCCCGCGATCCAACCGCCGCGATGACAATAGCCGCTATTTGAACGCGGACGAGAGCTGACGTGACTCAGTCCGCGTGTGTGGCAAAAAACCAACAATTTTTTTGAAGAAAAAAAAAAATGAAATGCTGTTTTGCCTACACTTCACATGTTTATTACTTTTGTTATGACATATTATTGTTTCTTTTTTGGGTTTACCATGGGAGCTGGAAATTTTATCTGTAAGTTAAAATCAAGAGCCAAATACTGATCTAGTCCAACGATTGGGTTTTTGACTCTCGTTTATTATAATGAACAGATAAAAATTTCCAGCTCCTGTGGTTTTACCGACCAAATCTGAAGCAGCTTTACTACAATATGTACAAAAATATAAATTGTGTATCATCATCATAATTCATATGATCGTTGATTTGTGTTGTCTGCTCATACTTTGGTTTTCGATACTCTTCAAGCTTGGTAACGACCGGGTACATAACTTCTTTCTAAATTGATCAATAGAACTTGGTGCTTTTAAGCACACTACTGACTATTACTATATACATGTATAATAATGTTTAGAATGAAACTTCCGGAAAAGGGTTAGTGGAAAAAAGGTTGCAAGCTGGTAGAGGTTTTTGTACCCCAAGGATACAAATCAGGGGTACACATACATAAATTAATAAAATTAAATCAAAAGCATAAAAAAAAGTTTTATTTTACTTATCTGGAGACAAGTGCCTATGGATCTGATGTTGATATACAATGTATATATATAAAAAAATTATATATATTGTGTCATTGTGTGAAGACAATACAATATGTTCAACATCTACAATTTTGGACTTTCATGTTATGATAACATTGGGATTCAAGAGTATTTAGATACCGGCACTTGTAAAAAAAAAATGCATAATCAAAATCTGTAAAGATTTAAAATCATTCCTTTATCTTGGCACGCCGCAGTGAAGTTGAGGCCAATCGGCAATGCTAAAAATGGTCTTATTTCTGAGTGATTTGGTCGTATTGTAGAGTGGAAAATCCTTGCATAGGTTTTGTCATAGGTTTACATGTATCAGGGTTCTTGAACAGTTGATCCCATACTACATGCAGGGTTCGAAATTAGCACTAGTCCGCCAGTCCGAGACTGGTAACTTCTGCAGCGGACTGGTAAAAGTTATGCTTCCACTAGTCCAGTTGACTAGTAGAAAATCTGTATAAACATTGCAGTATAAACATGATCAATGGTTAAGGAAAGTTTATAATGGTAATTAAATATCACCTACTGGTAACTAGTGCCGTAATTTTTTTCTTAACTCAAATATAATCAGTTGTTTTGACTTATGATGGTATTAAAACACAAAATAGTACTGATTCAGTAAATACGTGCCAATTTGGTAATTCATCATAACACTTGAACTAGTCAATTTGTCATAGGACTAGTAAAATTTCTTTCCAGCTAGTCCAGTTGACTAGTGGGACATAACTGCTAAATTCGACCCCTGACATGTATTCTAAAGTCACACCTTACATGTTTTCCTGTTTGAATGACAAGCAGGGCTTTTCTGGAATAGATATGAAGATCTGGACAGTATCCTTGTCACTTGTGACAAGTTTGTTTGATATTGGAGAGATGTTTTTTTTTTATTGTAGTCATCAAATGACAGTGGCAAAGGTAGGAGTGTTACTGATTTACCCAGCTCTCCAAACGTCAGCCCTTCACCTAGTCAGCAAATATACCAGTGTAATTTTCCAACTCCCATCTGTGGCAGATTGATCGGAAGACACGGAAGAAATATCAATATGATCAAAGAGAAGTCCGGAGCAAATATTTCCCTGAATGCTAATCCATTTACACCTGAATTCCAGATTTGTGTTATAGAGGGTTTGTACTGTTTGTTTTTATTTCACTATGACCAATTAAAGTACTGTTGAAAATCAGTTAAAACTAACAAGTAGAGATGTAATGAAATGTTGTGGAATGCTTTTTGATAGGTTGTAAGTCGTAGGCTTGGTCTTACATCTATTCTTACATCTGTCAACCATTTTACAAAGAATTGTGACGAACAGATGACCAATTCATGACTTATCTTTACGACCATCAGCTATATGTAAACATAAGTTTTTGTTAGACTTTGTAAATGTTACAAATAGCTATTTAGATGTTATTGTAACTTCAGATGAATTGAGTTAAGTTTGCTTGATGAAAAAAGTTGTAAGTATTGGTTTAAGGCCAATAAACCTTGGTATGGACTGACATTGTAGCTCAGTATCATAAAGAATTAAAAGAATGCCTCCTCATTCAGAACATAAATGCTGTGACTTGGTCACTTAGATGAAGTCAGTCTCTGAGAACCATTACACAACACTGTATTATCTCCCTTGTTGAAGTGCTGCTACCTGGTGAGACAACTATGTATAGCAGTATGTTTGTTATTTACACTTTCCTTGACGGTAGTTTAAATGCTTCACCTCTTTGAATGAAGAGCATCAGGTTTTCAAAGCAGGTGAACCTGGGGTTGAGTCTTAGTCCTCCCTGATGCTTATTTTTTTTTTCCGGTCAGATTTTCACTGTTTCTTTGCCAGCCACTAAGATTCAGCTGTCAAAGTGGCAGGTCTTTGTCAAAAACTTGAAAACTGTGGTTCTACAATTGTAGGACATAACATTTTCTATCACTTTTATAATTATAGGATCATAATTTTTTACGTTTTTGACAGTACAGCATTTGAAATTGGAGTGCAATTGTGAAACCAATGAAATGTATACAATTTTTTCAGAAGACGGAAACATGATAGAAAATAGACATTTATGATTTTCTGTGAAATTCCATTTTTATGCAAATGTTTTACCTACAGTTTTATTTTTTCAGGTACAAAACGCCAGATTGATCATGCCCTTCGTGATATTAGTCGCAAGTTCCCTGAAGTTGATCTCAGTCCCGTAAATATTCCTACTAAGGAAAATTCCCCTCCCCAGGCCCCGGTCTTAATGCCAGAGATAATGCAGGTAATGCCAGACTTAATACAGGTAAATACTAATGTTACTAATTATCACTTTTCCTTCACAAACTTTTACCAGTAAGTGCTCTTACCATTTCGACATCGTCACAGCACTCGGAACAGAGATGGCGAGGAAAACAATTCAGATGGTTTTATTGTACAAGTATTTTGAATTCCAACTAATATATTCTTTGTCCTGTGTGATGTAGTTGTCCAATGTGTGCTTTTTTTTGGTGTGAAAAAAAAAATTGTTTGTAGCAAGCCGTATGCATCGTCGTAGATATATGTATGTCTAGGTATAATACTGTTGTCAATATTTCAGGTGTTAAAACCTGAAGTATAGACAGAATTAATTCATACTAACTTAAGTGTATTTTAGATATTTTTGCTTTATTTGTTTATTTTTATTTCTCATTTACATTATATATCTGCTTTTTTCATGTTATGCCATTAAACAAATTCTAATAACAATTTTTCCTGGTAAATCATTTTCAGTATGTATTCAAGGCATCAGATTTATTTTTATTTTTTTTTGTTACCAGATTTAAAATTTTTAAAAAATTATCTATTACTAGATACATGACCAACATATCATGTTGTTTTCTGTGCTTCACCGGATTATATCAATTTGTATTATCATTAATTCTGTAACAAGCTTTGAGGCATATAAAACTTAACTCTAAGCCTATATAGAGAGTTTCTAGAATTCTTGTGGAAATTTTATAATCTGATGCATTCAACAAACTCATGAATCAAAATGACTGCCTTCAGCATCAGCTGTTTGTTTTTAACCTGTAGTAGAAGAAGCACCGTAAATAATCTTGGCCTCCGTATTCAGATTTTTACCATGAAAGCAAAATTACATGTAGACCATTTCTGTTCTCGTAGATTCCCAGTGTTGTGATAATGGGGATGGTAAGTGATACCTAGAGGTAAACTTGTGGTGGATACATTTATATCTCCTGTAGACAGATTTAAACCATTAAATGTGTGTTGTGTGTAGTGTATTCTGTGCTGAAACGTTCAATGTTGAATCAAAAGCCTTCCAATTGGCTCTTTTGTTTTCAGTTTTAGGTGGGTTTATTTCAAAATAAAGTAGACCCTGATTTGCTTTAATATATTTCCATCACACAAAAATGAACATTTTGCCATGATTGTACAAAATTCTTTACAAATTGGTTAGAAAAATGAATTTGGAAGGTAAATTGTGGAAATAATTACTGGAAAAATAATTTAACATAAATGGCACCCAACCCCAAGAAGAAGGTGCACTATATTTGCTTGATAATGCAAGTTGAATATGGTGAAAATGCTTCGATGAAATTTATATTTAATTATGTACTTGAAACACATTTTATTTTATTTTTCTAAATTCAAAGTTGTTGCGAATGACTTTTATACATGTTGTCAATTATTAATTAAATAGTTACAGAGGTGCAGAAAATGTATAAAAATTTGTTAGTGACTTTTTGTAGATTGATAACATTGCTAAGCAATTGGCTTCTTGTTGTTAAATAATTGTATCAATTTTCGGGATAATTATTGATAAAGACGCTTGTAGTTGCTAGTTAACCTCTTTAATTTTGCGCTAGATGATCCGGTGATATTACCAAGTTAGTTTACATTTAAAACCTGCGATTTTTATTGATTTGTGGTACATATATGTTGAGATTGTTATAGCAATTTTTTTTTTATCTTTATTGGTTTTTCTGTAAATTTCATTGGCTCTAACTATCCCATGTGTTTCCCTGTAAAAAGTGTAATAGCATGTCACATACCCTAAGAGTATTGACCAGTTATTAAGTAAACAAAAATCTGATAACAGGTTAAGTGCTTATAGGTCAGCATTGCATACAAGAATTGTATGTGTGCCTTGATCAATATGAAATCACTCGATGGTGTCCAGGGATTAACAATATCTACGTTTCATTTGTCCTGAGTGGAAATGTCATTTTTCAGAAATCTGAATATATAGCATACAGTTATTGTGAAACTCTTTCAACCCTACAGACCATAATAGACTTGTATAAGACAATAGAAAAAGAGCATACCATTTGTATAATTAGGGGTGATTAACAGATTTTAAGTGTCTTAATAATAATACACTTAATACAAGTTAACATTTAGGTGGGATGATTATAAGAGCTTTCATTTTAGAAATTTTCTTGTCCGATGGGACAAAAGTTCAGTCATTTTACATGCTCAACTGCAGTATGGACAAGTAACGTGATAAATGTGAATGTTGATCATCCCTGTAACAGATGTGCATATTAAGTCTGCATTCCTGCTAGAGTTAGGTCATGCTTGGGGGCATTCATGTTTATAGTTGTCAACATAATGCACAGAGTACACTTGCACCTTGATCACTTACTAATGTTTGTACATAACATTCTCACTACAATCATATGTTTGTAACTACATTGTCATTTGTGAGTTAATCTTCAGTTGTCTCATGCAGATTTGTAGGGGGAAAAAAAGAGAGAAAATGAGTTTTTGTGTATAACTTTGGCTAGGAACTGCACTGATAAAGAATGAATTGTTTGACATAGATCCTTAGCTAGGAACTGCTCTGTGATGAAGATTGAATTATTTGTTGTAGAAGTTTAGCTAGGAACTGCTCTGTGATGAAGAATGAATTATTTGTTGTAGAATTTTAGCTAGGAACTGCTCTGTGATGAAGAATGAATTATTTGTTGTAGAATTTTAGCTAGGAACTGCTCTGTGATGAAGGAATGAATTATTTGTTGTAGAATTTTAGCTAGGAACTGCTCTGTGATGAAGAATGAATTATTTGTTGTAGAATTTTAGCTAGGAACTGCTCTGTGATGAAGAATGAATTATTTGTTGTAGAATTTTAGCTAGGAACTGCTCTGTGATGAAGAATGAATTATTTGTTGTAGAATTTTAGCTAGGAACTGCTCTGTGATGAAGATTGAATTATTTGTTGTAGAATTTTAGCTAGGAATTGCTCTGTGATGAAGATTGAATTATTTGTTGTAGAATTTTAGCAGCAAATGTAAATGAATAATTTCTTGCTTTCTATAGTAAAAATTTGAAACTCTAAGCTGTTTCTCAGAAGAATGAATTGTTTGCTGCATGTCTTTAACTAGGACTTGATCAAATGTTAGTTGTTGTTTACTATTGTACAGGAACTGTTCTTGATCTCTGATAACAAATTGTTAGATTTGAGAGACTATATGTATGATTTGATGTAATCATGTAGTCGAGAACTTTTCACTGCACGAGAATGCATTATTTGGAGATCTTTAGTTTTGAAATAATCAAGGTAAAGGCATACGGAGAATTAATTATTTGAAGTAGGTCTAGCTAGTTACTGTTTTCCACCAATCTTAAGAAAGTCATCAGGAGAATCAATTATTTTTATCTATGGGGGAATCAATTATTTTGTAGTAGATGAAGTTTATGTTCTGTACAGATCTGCAAGTGATACCTGAATTGTAATCCAGAGCTTAAGCTTATGTAGACAGGCAGCCAGTTAAATTCTATAATTTGTAGATGTAAAATTTGACATGAGATTTTCAGTAAGTTACCATAGTTACTTAATACCTTTTGTCATTTTGATGAATGATTAATATCTGACAGTGCAATATTACAATTTAATTCTTACCTGATTTCAGTGAAATGAAAGTTTATCGACATGTTTGAACAAATTTTCAAAATTTACAACTCCATTAAATTATAATCCACTAGAAAATGTGGTCACTGCGAAAATTGAAATCGTTTGATTGATGTGCCCTGATGGACTCATTTCAAAACACCCGAGTCTGACACCATGAAACTTAATTTACGTAACTTAACTAATGTAAGAAAATTCTCAGCTTGTTCTGATTAGCCAATGAGATTTCAGTATTAGCAGAAGTTGAGAATATTCTCAGTCTTCAGTAAATTATTAACATGTATGATGCCAGATCCATACCAATGTGTTTTTAGCAGCTTTGCACTCATCTTTTTCCTTTTTAAAAAATGTTCAGTTATGGTAAAGTTCATAGAAAGCCTAAAAAAAATTGTACTAAGCATGCTACCAAACCGTGGTCAGGGTGTATCAAACATATAAGATCAAGATGTCCTAGTGGGAACACTTAGATATTCAGTAGACCGTCACCCAACCCCCACCCCCAACCCCAACACACACATGTTCAAACATTGTCAGTAATCTTGAGCTATCTTTTTAACACCTCACCATTAACATTTGCCATCTGTTTAATTTGCTATTGAAGAAGTGTAAATGTAGTGCTGTTGATTTACGTTACTGTTGATTTGTATTACAGCTCAGTCTGCCAGAAGGTGTGTCCGTAGATGCTGTAGTGTCCAGTATAGTTGATACTGGTCATATTTTCATTCAGCAGCCCACACATCCATCATTTCCATCCCTGGAAAGACTCAGTCAGTTTATGATGGCATGCTACGTACAGGATGGACTTGTACCGCAGATGCCAAGGCCTTTGGAAGGTTTGTATATAGTGCTGTGTTGGTGAAGGACATTGAAAGTCTCTCTGTCCACAACATTGTTAACTGTCTGGGGGCAGCAGTGACTGTTAACTTTCTGGTTGCCGTGGTGACCAAGTGGTTAGAAGATCTCGCTTTAAACCATGAAGTCTTTCACTTCTTGTCAGTGCAGGTTCAAGACTTGCTGTAACCTAAGCTGATTTTATGAGACGGTCAGCTAGTTTACTTGAGGAAGGCCATCTGTCTCTTCCTGAGTACTTTATAACCGGTTCTTTCCTCCACCATTAAAAAGTGGTTGCAACCATATGAAAAAATTGTTGAGTGTTACATTGAACAACATTCAAATTTAAAAACTCAAAATAAAGCAATAGATCTTTTATATATAAAGGTCTCATAAAGTGTCTTGGACGGTAGAGGTCTTATATAAGGGTCTCACAACACTTCTTAAACAGTAGAGGTCTTATATATAAGGGTCTAACAAAGCCATATTCTTATTATGAAAAATTGTTTCAAATTCACTTTTGTTTTCTTTATTTCTTTGTGGGCTTTTCATAATTACCTTTTTAAATAAATTTTGGAAACCCTGATGTGTATTAGAATTAGATATTGCAATAGAAAATATCTAATGTTGTCTTTTGGGGCATTTTCTTCAAATTATGAATGACATCCCCAGAACACTGATCAATCTGTTTTGTCTGTAGTTGGAGTGATATGTGCAGCCCCAATGATGGACGGTTGGTACAGGACCCAGATAGCAGCTGTTTATGAGGATGTTGACGAGTGTGACGTCAAATATGTTGACTATGGTGGATATTCTCGTGTCAAAGGCAGTGATCTGCGACAAATAAGGTAGGTACACGTTAACACTCGTCTTTTCTCCTTGATGTATATTATGTAGCAAGTAGACAAACAGTTCAGCAGATGATGTGATTAGGACAGACTGTTTATTTACTCCTTCATTGTTCTACACAATAAACCGCTGTCCTCATCTGATCATGGGTCACAAATATTTTGTAAAATACTTCTGAATTTTGATGTTGCAAAATTATGGCTGTTCCCCACCCATCCCACCCCCAAATAAAAAAAAAAAAAAAAAATCCTACAAACAAATCAACAGCCAGTCTAAATGTTGGTAGGTGTGTTATTGTCGTCAATGTAATGCTAATTTCATGACTTTATATCACTGAAAGGAATTTACCTGTACTTCTCTGAATATTTCTGTTGTAGGAGTGATTTCATGACATTGCCATTCCAAGCATGTGAGTGCTACATGGCAAACATAACACCACTTCAAGGTAAGTCCATTTGATTAAATCTGAACTACAAGGTACAAGTTCCTGATGCACGTTGAATATGACACAATAGGTGCTGGATACATGCATAATATATGTTCCAAGTAATTGTCATGGATTTACATACCTACGTTATCATCATACATGATACAGTATCAAATTTTCTCCTCTCGATAAAGATTGAAATTTATATTTTGTTGGTTTTTTTTTTATATATGAAAATTGGAATCTGAAGTTTTTGATTTCATAAAATGTAATCAATTACAATACCATATAAAAAATATGTCATCAGCTCATCCCACACTAATTTTGGAGAAAATGTGGTATATTTTAGTGGGGAGGGGGGAACATTACTTGTATTATATTTAGCTTATTGATTCAAAGCTTGGACACAATGTTTTCATTTCTTTCCCCTCAGATGAAGAATACTTCAGCCCAGAAGCAGCAGCAGTACTGGAGGATCTAACACAGGGCAAATTACTGCAGGCCCAGGTTGTAGGGCGAAGTGAAGGAGGGATACCTTATGTACATATCTATCAGATAAATGGAGATAAGGTAAAAGCTTGTCCACAGCTTACATAAACAAACCTTTAACACCATTTCTGGGTTTTTGTCATTTCTTAGCTCGCCAGGACGAAAGTCCGGAGAATTCATGACATACCCTGTCATTGTTTTTGTCATCGGTGTCGTAATCAAGACTTTAACCTGGCCTATATCTTTTTAACCGCTTTGGTATTTCACATATAAATTCCTTATGATCAGAGCTTTCATTTGGTACCTTGACTTTCGACCTTGGACTTTGACCTTCTTTTCAAAACTTTTAGCCTGAGCCAAAGTAATTAAAATATTTACTGTACTAAGACCCTTAAAACCTGACAGTTGTAGGTTAAACACCAATTTTTAAAATTTACACCCATTTAATGCAAGCTTTGTTGTCTTCTGACAACTCTTTTTTTATCAATTCTGTATATGGGGTGATGATTAAATATTGTTCTCCTAACAAAATTAGTCCTATTTTCTCAAATTTAGATCATGTTTATTGAGCTGAAAATGTATTCTCTTTAGGCCATCCAAAACAATTGTTGGTTTGCTGTAATACAGCCAAATCCCTCAAATCCCTCTTACTCAAATATTTTTATTGCCATTCCTGGAATTGTTTTTTACACCGAGCTTCTGGTATGTTCACATTATTTATATTGTACATTTATATGGTTTACAGTTTTCAAAAATAAAATCCTATCTACCTACTGACAGTAAAAAAAATCTGGGTTGGAGCAAACTTACAGTTTTTATGCCCCCAGCCTGAACGGTCCGCCAGGGCATCTAGTGTTTGGATCGTCTGTCTCTGTCTGTCTGTTTGTGCGTTTGTCTGTCTGTAATTCCATCCTGCTTACATATAAAGTGCAGTATTTCAACTTTGGATAGTGATACAGTAACCAAACATAGACTGTAAGTTCATCTAATCGTTGCTCACACTTCACTGACATCACATGCCCCTGGGGGTGGGGTCAAAATGTAGGACATTGCAAAAATTTGTTGGGACTGGGGGCATTTGTGTTTCACAAACACACCTTGTTCAAGGATGGCCTTATGTGAAACGAAACATGAGCCGAAACAAATACCAAAATCAGTAGTAGTCTTTTGCCACAGGCATATTGTAAAAGTATCCTATCTACCATGTATATTGAAAACAAGGAACTGTGGTCTTAGGTCCAGATATTTTATTCCAGAAGTATCAATTATATATGTGATCATACAAGACCCTGGAATATAACAGTGATACAAGTGACAATGAATAGATAAATATGGGCATGTTAAATGATGATGAAATGAAATGAAGATTGCCTAGCCATTAAAATAAGGATGAAACAATATAGTAATAGTTTTCTCTCTTTCTTACATGCAACGTTTACAATAAATGAAAATGAAATGGTACAAAATGTATAAGCGTCATGATCTGAATCATTTAACACAATGTACAATAACCTGATTGTGGATCAAGGTCCACCTTCATGATTGCATCAACAAAATAAACAAAAGGGACTATTGTACCTGTGAAGTAAAAGATACGTTTCTGATTACTTAAAAATGTAACCATTCACTCGTACAATCACATGACCTTTTGAAATATAAAAGAAATTCAAATCTGCACTCTTAACGAATAAGTTCATATTACGTAAGATATGTACTATGAAATATCTCTTCAATTCTTTGAATTATCCCTGCTGCTCTCAAGAAGGTTGATATTAAATTGTCAGAGATTTGAAAAGTTTAGTATTCAAACAACAGGTGAAATTCTCCCATACAAAGTTTATCCTGTTGATTAGTGATAACAAAATGATGCTACACTCCATAAAATATTGACACTAGACGTGTAAGAGAATGGCTGTGTATTATTCATTCACAAATATTTTGACATTCATTTCAGTTACAAAAATTTTGCAAATATTTCGACATCTATTTCAGTAATAAAAATTTCACAATATAGAATGCTAGGGTGCATATTAATATTGGGTAGAAGACTCACTGTTAATAAAACTCTCTTGTGTATAAATGTATTCATGACTTAACAACCCATTTATCTTTTCTTTTGAAATAGGTGATATTTGTAAATCGAGAATTGGTGAATCGGAGTGTGACTAGATGGGTTGAGGTCCTGTCCTAAAGATGCCACAGCGCTTTGGTGTATACTCTTGTCTTTTTGTGTGGAGAATCCGGACAGATCATGAAAATTTGGAGAGGAATCAATGGAGCTTATGTCATATATGAGAGTTTACGTCATGAACATGTACATAGATTGATGTTATTGCACATGTGATGTGGCTGAAATGTCTGTATGGTATACTCATGTGACATGCAGTAATTGTCTTGTACCCATGTGGTGTTTCTAAATGATTTTATCGAAGTATACACATGTTGTGTGTCTAAATCTCTTTAAGGTATACACGTGTTGTGAATAAATATCTGAGCTTTTTGGAGGTGAACACATATGCTGTGCCTAAATCTCTGAAGTTCTTGGTGGTATACACGTGTGTTTTACACGTGGTTTGCATAAGATCTTAGTGTGGTATACTCATTGTGTGTATAAAACGTTCGTATGATAAACGTGTGACTCAAGTTTATGTGCTGTGTACACGTGTTATACATCTACATGTTAATGTGGTACACACGTGTGCCTGGAACTTTTGTTTTAGCATGACTTGTACATTTGCTGCACATGGTACATTTGTAAGTGATGTAATTAGATGATCATGAGGAGGTTGTGTGATGAATTTTGCTGTACAGGTTAAGCAAGTATTGTATATACGAGTTATGCATCCTTTTTATTGTGTCAGGATTGCAAAGATGATTTTTTTCCGATTTAAATTGGAAATCTGATTTTTCTTGTCTGTTTTCTGACTTTCAACTTGAAATTCTGTTTTTGGGTGTTTTTTTTTTCAACTTCGGCAAATCCGGATTTCCCAGTATTTGTCTGGCTTCAGTTTTATTTTACTTGTTTCTAACAATTGATGCAAAACCTGCTTTGATTAGTTGGTTCTAATTGCCTGATAAAAGATGTAATACGATTAGTTGTACAGCTCCAGAATGTATTTCTGATGCAGAATGTCTTTGGTGGAGATTCTCGCAATAAGTTTTAGCTCAGAGATGTTGAGAATTTGGTGAAAAATGGATTATTTGAGCACCAAGTGATTTAGGCACTTGTACAGATAACTTCAGCACTTGATTAAGTAAATTAACTTGCAAATAAGTGTCTAAATAACTGCCAAATTTATCTGATAGCTGCCTTTAAAAAGCTATTAAAAATAGATATAAAATAGCTTAAAATCGGCCCATATCAGGGAAGAATTTTAGCCTACCTTGCTTGCAACAGAGACACCAACTACTCCACAGAAGTTGAAATTACCTTCATCAAATTTTAGTAATTTCGGCATCAAGTAATATCTGCAAAGACCTTGTAATTTTTGCACTTGTACAAGTAAATTCGGCACGTATCTTTTCAGCTTCAGGTATTTTTGGCACTGAAACCGGTAATATTGGCAGCTTATAGGATTATAGTCTAAGTCACTGTAGCTGTGTCCACTGATTTTGGCTGATTGAAATAAAATGGTTAAAACCTACCTCTTAAATTGAACGTAGCAGTATTCAAGTATACTGAGTAATTTATCCATGCCCATGACAAATAAATTCCAATCCGTTTTGATATAAATATTCACACTCTAATTACCCCTACAAAACTTTTCCACAGTTAATGGCTGCCGTGTGTTGATGTTGGAAAGCGGATGTGAAAGAAAGGGAACGTTTATTGGTCGTACTGATTTAGCCAGGCTCATTGATCGACGAAGTATGATTGGGCCAGGATCCCAGGCTAACACTAAATGAAATGCTCTGATATACATATTTTCAGAACTTTTTGAATATTATCGTATTATGTGTGTATTTTATAATGTCATACACAATCACTGATTCCTTACGACGATAATATATTGGGAGTTATTCCCCTCTTTTGTCAAGAGAGGCGCTAGTATATTAATGATTACTCACATGACCTAATTTATTGACATCGCATGGATAACACGAATTCCCATAGGAAGAGCATTTTCAAAAATTGAAGTGACCAAACAAAGAAAAAAGTATGTAGAAAAGATATAGGATAGACTTTTTTGTTTTTTACTTATATCAGTAAAAATATTTTTATTTTGACAATTGGTTGCTTTAAAAATTCATTTTGAAATTCATGACCTAATGTGACTTAGACTAAGATAAATTAATTAATATCTCATGATGAATTTAAATTTATGAATTATTTAATATCTCATGATGAATTTAAATATATAAAAACCAAGTTTTAACACATGTTTTTGGAAGTGCTGAAAATAAAGTTTTGTTGGCAAAAGGGAGGGAAAAAATATTTCTAGAAAAAAATAACTTTTTTTGAGTCATTTAAGGTGCCAGGAACTGCAGGATTTTGCACCATTTTATCCAGAGGTTTCCCCAGCAATAAGGTTTTCCAACCCATGTTTTCCTACTATTTTCTTATAACCCAAAATCATGTCTGGGATTGGTATTTGTCCTCTGTAGATACTATTATACCTAACTTGGTATGTGTGGTTAAGTATGGTACCAGATTTAGTATCTGATTTTTGTACCATACAAGAAAAAAGTGCTTTGCTGTTGTACCATATTTGGTATGGTATGTGCTACTATATATTTCTACTGTCGGTATGTATGTGTTATTAGTGTTGTAACCTTTTGATTTTTATATATATATATATATGTACGTGTAATTGTGTCATTTTTGACATTTTGAATGACAACCACTGTCGTACAAACCAACCAAGAATATTTTAACTCTATGAATTATGAATCCATCAGAGGTTGTGAACTAACTGCACTGAATTGTAGAGAAAAGTGTTGTTGTCGAAGCTTATCACACATATATATATATTGACCCACAACAGAAAACCAATCAGATTTTTTTAGATGCACAGTTTGCTTTTATTTTTTTCATTTGTTAAATTGTTTTGTTTAGTTATTGAAGAAATCAACAGCTGATTTTTATATCTTTAGTTTATGATTTGTTTTCTATGTAGTGATATTTTATAGTGAGACATATCACCTTCTGTCGCAATTTCCCCTGTCCATATATGGTATGAAGTGTCAGCAGGGTTATAGACCACTGGGGCTTACTCTCTTCAAATATGGTGTAATGCTGCTACAGGGATATAGACCTCTGGGGCATGAGGCATCTACAGGATTATAGACTACTGGGGCTTCCCCTCTTCAAATATGGTATAGGGTTATGGACCATTGGGGATTACTCTCTCATAATATGGTATGATGAATGTAAATGGTTATAGACCACTGGAGCTTGTACTCGCCAAATATGGTATGATGTATTTACAGGGTTATAGACCACAGGGGCTTACTCTCTTCAAATATGGTATAATATCTCTACAGGAGTATAGACCACTGGGGCATAAGGCAACTACTGGATTATAGTATAGACCACTGTGGCTTCCCCTCTTCAGATATGGTATGATGCATCTATAGGGTTATGGACCATTGGGGCTTACTCTCTCCAAATATGGTATGATGAATGTAAATGGTTATAGACCACTGGGGCTTACCTCTCAAATATGGTATGATGCATTTACATGGTTATAGACCACTGGGGCTTACCCTCTCCAAATATGGTATGATGCATTTACAAGGTTATAGACCACTGGGGTCTACTCCCTCCAAATATGGTAAGATGAATGTACAAGGGGCATATTATCTCCCAAGGTCATAGACCATGATGAATTTGATTACCCCTTGGTAAATAAAATCGTAAATAAAATGGGGATTACCAATGAAACCATTTTGTCCTGGCCCATTAGAATTTTGTTGATGGTGTTGTCATTATTATATATTCACTGTAACACAAGGATTCATTTTCAGTGTAAGTGAGATAACTATGAACTACTAGTCAAATACTTTCAGAGTAAATGCTTTTGTCACCATCTGTGATAATTCTGTGGCTGTTGGTGTGTATGATATTTATACCAGTATGATGCTACTCCATTCCACAATAACCATTTAGTGTGCCATTGATATTTTTTTTACTTGCCCCTTAGAATAAAAACCGCATTGATATTGCTAGAACATTTTAGGATTCTGTCTAATAAATTCAGTTTCTTTCTTTAATTTTTTTTTTTTTCAAATTTACTTTTCTAGATCTATAATGGTATGATCTGGGATAAGTCTGATCATGGCATACATATAAAATTATTTGCAGAGTTATGGAACTTTAAAATTTTGATGAATGGCATACATAGTATTTGGGGCATAAGGTTTCTTTCTCAAATACATTTTGTGGAGTATTTTTGTCGTAAATTTTTTATGTATTGATGAGTGGGATTTTATAAGTCAACTTTTTTCACTGGTTATACTCCTCTACATCACCTAGCAGTGTTGATAACATTTTACACAGGTAAATGATCTCGCTAATTACGTGAAAACCATAGGTGTGACTTGAAGAAGTCACTAAAAAAACCTGATTAATGTCTCATTGTGTTATCAGTTTTGGGTGCTTTTTTTTTTTTTTAAGACATTTATTTCACATGTTTATCTGTATTTATAGTGTGCTAGTTAAATGTGCCATTG
This sequence comes from Atrina japonica, assembly GCA_030159075.1. Lineage (NCBI taxonomy): Eukaryota > Metazoa > Mollusca > Bivalvia > Pterioida > Pinnidae > Atrina > Atrina japonica. The sequence goes on from BROG01000632.1 coordinate 408,639, forward strand.
ACTCGGTATAACAGGCTCTCAAATTGTATTCAAAATCACTGAACAATTTTACTTATCTCCGTGTCCATATTATAAGTTGAAACACCTTTTCCAGGAATCTGTGTTCATCCAAAATTCATGGTGTAAATTTTCTAGTTTACTTCTAAATAGTCCACTCTTTGTTGTTTATCTTGTCTGTCTATGAAGCATATGATCTTTACTCTAAATAGCTCTGATTTAGGTTACGGTGTGTCGGTCAGTCATGTCAATGGCCATGAGTTTGTTTTCAATCGTCATTTTTTTTATTTACGTATTATCCTTCAGGCAGTGTACAAAGTCATAGTTTTACACAGAGTTTTTCATTTTTCAATTCTGCATTGCCCCTGGATCATTCCATTTATCTTTATTTAACAACCATCATGAGCTCCTGGACTGCCAGAAATTAACAAGTGTAATGTGTTGCTGTTGCAGCCTTAGACTTGATCAATATTAGATATTATGGCCCATGTTTTGTATGTTATATTATTCTTCTGGTATTATGAACGATAATATTGACTGGGTTGGCCTGTTATTTTGATTCTAAGTATTTTTTTTTTTACATCAGATTTGTTTTGTGAAGTAGACATGTTATTGGAATTAGAACAAATTTTGTTTATATTTACTTTGTTTTATACCACTAGATTAAAAATTCTGATAGGAAAAATGTGCAGATGTTCACGAAATGACCTACATCAAGTACTTGACTCTCCTAACATGAACCATTTCATTGATGAAAATCTAGTGTTAGTTTACTCTATCTGCAGTTTTTTTTTCAAGTCCCATTCCCGTGAAATTATTGTAATATTTGACATTTTCTTCAGAAATCCATTCCTAACAGAAAAAAAAAAATCTTGATGGAATTCCGTTGGAAAAGTGAATTTTCCATCAGGTCGCAAGTTATGGTAATTGGATATGTCAATGTCACATTGAGTGCCACCTACTGCTGACTTGCTATAGAGAAGCATTATGGCAAACAAAATAGAAACTCCCAAAGTTTAATGAAAGCAACATCGCCTAATGTACTATTTATGTAGACTCGTACATAATTTTCTGGTTCTCGATAATTTATGATTATTATTGTCAGCAGAGAAGCCTGCATAGCATATCTAGTTCATTGTTGAAAAAAGTGCATTTAGTGAGAAAACAAACTTTTTAATTGATTTTTTACTTAATTGACTAACTAATTAGTATAGAACTTAAATAATACGTCAAAAGTATATGCAAATAAACATTAGGTGCATAAGAGAAGTTTATGAACATTACTCCCCGGAATGTGACAAGAAGTTGAACTATGTGCTAAAGAACAAACATATTAATATTTATACAAGATAACAAAAAACCTATCAATATTCAAAGTTTTATTTTGGTATGGTTCACTTCTGCCTCTTATCCTCCCCAGAAATGCCTTTTTATATCCGTCCCATTTTGAACAAGTAAATGTTTGATTGTTTCGGTGTTGGTTCTATTTACAGGGTAGACTATTAGAAATCTATTTTGAATTTTGTTTTTTACACAGAACAAGTCACCGACTTCCTTTTAGCAGTATATGAGCTGTTGACGGCATTTCTTTTACAATTTCAACCAGTTTAATACTATAGAAAATATCTGTGAACATGCAATTACCTACATATAACATGATTAAAACGCTTTTACATAGTTTTTCAGGTTTGAAATAATACTGAATTGCAAAACAGTTTTTCTCTGACGTGATCATGATCAGCAAATAACCTCTAGGTCAGACTTGGAGGCCATTTTGGATTTACCATGCATGTTCAAATACCGTAGAAGTGGAAAATTTAGCGAAATGCAAATTTAGCATTTAAATAAGGTAACACTTTCCTGAAATGAGGAATGAATTGTTAGAGATATTCAATTTTAGCGATCTCAACAACCTCGCTAATAATGCCAAAATTGACTCCTCTCTAAAATTTCTGCATATTTGGTATTCGTTGAAGCTGCAGCAATGTGGAAAAAGATGAGTCAGAAGGTAATTTGCCTAGTCACCTATTATTCTTATTTGCCTGAATATAAAATAAATACAAGCAAATTGCATGTGCCTTCTTGTTTATCTTGAAAAAATATGGAAGATTAATTTGTGATGGCAAATTAAAACTTATGGTTACAACAGGTTATGTTTGGCTATTTTATTCTAATAAAACACATGAATTTGTTCTTCTAACCACCAGGTGATCTCTTTCTGGTATGCATATGATATGAAATATTGCATGTAAAATTTCTGCCAACAACAGCTCGTATTACTTCAAGCGATGGATTCAACTTACTGTTATTATATTACATAAGCATACCTGCCAAGTCTTCCAATTTTTGCGAAAATTTTCGCATTTATAAAGAATTTTCTGCCTTCCATGAAATCTTATAGAAATTCTGCATTCTAGTGTAATGTTACGTATTTCTGGATTTCTGTCAGTTTCAAACTCTAGCATTATTGAACTTCAGCATCTGCATCATAATTTGCAAATATCGGCAAACAACATCACACCTGTGTGTTTCAAATACAGTATCCCTTGTTGCCAATGTTGGTGGTCTTGGTGTGGATGAAAATCATGTCAAAGAAATATTATCAGAAATTAAAGGAAGATTATAAGAGTTTTCCAGAAATAACTTTGTCACAAATTTTTCCAATGCACATGGAGGTATAACGGGCTAACACCAGAACGCCTAACGGTAACCAGTGTCAAACGGCACGTTTTAAAAAAAAGAAATATATTTTGGCAGCTAGTAATACAAAACATTGAATACTTATTTTGCGTACAAGGATTTTGTGAGTGTGATAGTGTGAAGCACTTTTCACAGATTTTATAATGAAACGTTCACTCCCTTCCTCAGTCACTGATAATCCCTATGGGATGCTTATGGCGGTCCCAAACCCCCTGTCATTAAATCTTCCTCATTGTCATTTCCTAAAGTTGGCAGGTATGCATAAGTCTTTATTTTGAAGTATTAACATTTTTTATATTTCTTTTACTATTTTACAGTTTGATATAAATTTTATGTTCACATTTTTTATTCAAGTATTTATGAATATTTCCCATTCACATATCCTCAGATTAACTGGTAGTAAGACGTGTAGTATTACTGGGATGTTTTGTATCTAAGAAATCAATATTAACGAAAGTTCAAATTTTTGTATCCTAAACAGTTAGTTTGTGGCTTGTTTTCTGTTTTACTTCATTTTCAAGGTGTGTGATTTTTAGGTGTACGTGGATATATGTTAATCCACTGGTTGTTTATGTATGGTGGTTCATGTTTGCCATAATAATGAACATTTTTGTTACATTTTATTCACAAGCTGGTAAGGTTCGACCTGTATGGTATGCGTTTACACCTCAGATTCATTTGTCCAGCTGTTTATTGTCTAGTATTGTTCATTCATAAGACGTGCAGATTAAATTTTTATCAAACAAATGAAATTGTTTCAATTGATTTATAAAAAAAAAGAGTTCAGTGAAAGTTCAATTTTAAATTAAGGTTTGTACATTCATTTCCATCTCGTCTGGTCTTCATGTTATTAAACAGGGTCTTTACATGTTTTGTCCACTTTTATCTTTCACGATAGTTCTTGAATTTCAAGAAAAAATCTCTTATGAAGATTTTTCAGTTGATTTTATGGTTGTTGACATTGGGACTAGCTTGTTACTACCTTGACGATTTCCATGTTAATCAGAATTGCCTAAAAAGTCTGAACTTTAAACATCACATACAATTTCGTCGTCAATGACACAATCCACGTCTGTTTTCTGTTCTAAAGATAATCATAGTTGTCATTTCTAGTCCTTACATTTTCCATTTGTTTGGGAAAAATTGGTACTACAGTGTAGTTATTCCTGCCTTCAGAATAAAGACATGAGTTTTTGATGCGGGTAATTAACCTCTTGATGTTTTTTCTATATCTTGTTTTACGTGTAAATTCTAGTATTGACAAGTGTCGAGAAGATGTGAAAATAAACATGAAAACAACGGTATATCCACAGTTTAAATGGATAGCAAGCATAGGTTGGCAGTCTTGTTTGATGATAACTGCATTCCTACAAATTTCAACTGCGCGCAAACAGTTCCGTTCAGTATTGAGGAGTTTTGTACCCAAAACAAATTCTACCCGTTGAAAGACAAATTGTGCCCTGTGTATGAAATTCCTTGATGCCATCCGGAAGTTTTTGTGCCCAGGAGAAATTTGTAGGAACACCGTTATCATGAAAATGTCTAGGGACAGGTTTTAAGTTTGTCACTAAAATTCCTGCATATGTCATTATTTTCATACGGACCATTCAAAATGCAGTCCAACATTTCTCAACTTTTAAAACTGTACTGGTATACAAATCTCATGCATTGCTCAAAGTTTCGTCAAGTTTTATAATCTGTAGGTATAGTTTTTAATATGGAAAGTTGAATTGATGTTTATAAACACTTCTCTTCAGAATATTCATGTGTGTTTCTAATGTCATGTATTTTTTTGGAAATGAATTTTGGTGAGTTTATATGTACGGATGCTGTTTAATATATTTTTTATCTTTCTAATAAAATGTGTCAAATTTTGAATGATACTGCTTTGTTTTAGAGGACCAGTAACATCAAATATGCTTGTGTGCATTTTATTGACTACTACACTTTCAAGAAAAAGATAATCAACTCTTTTGGTGATAGATTTTCTAATTGATAAGGTTTTCTAATCTTGACTATAATTTGCGACTTGAGAGTGAGGTTTACCTCACGACTGGTGTGACCAGTTGACATGGCATGCTTAGTCATTCATGGCATCTGATCCCATCTCTGTATTTTCAGAAATTGTGTTTGTTATATATATATATATATATATATATATATATATATATATTATATATATATATATTATATTGGACAAACACAAATTTAATTATATATATATATATATATATATAAATATATATATATATATATATATATATATATATATATAATATGGACAAACTATAAAAAAAAAACACAAATTTCATATATATATACATATATACTATATATATATATATATATATATATATATATAATATATACTATAATAAAATATTATAAAATATAAATATCATATATATATTTATATATATAAATTGGACAAACATAAATTTCATATATATATATATATATATATATATATATATATATTGGACATCCTGTGGATTTTTATCTTTTAAAACTGTACTGGTATACAAATCTCATGCATTGCTCAAAGTTTCGTCAAGTTTTATTATCTGTAGGTATAGTTTTTTAATATGGAAAGTTGAATTGATGTTTATAAACACTTCTCTTCAGAATATTCATGTGTGTTTCTAATGTCATGTATTTTTTTGGAAATGAATTTTGGTGAGTTTATATGTACGGATGCTGTTTAATATATTTTTATCTTCTTAATAAATGTGTCAAATTTTGAATGATACTGCTTTGTTTTAGAGGACCAGAACATCAAATATGCTTGTGTGCATTTTATTGACTACTACACTTTCAAGAAAAGATAATCAACTCTTTTGGTGATAGATTTTCTAATTGATAAGGTTTTCTAATCTTGACTATAATTTGCGACTTGAGAGTGAGGTTTACCTCACGACTGGTGTGACCAGTTGACATGGCATGCTTAGTCATCCATGGCATCTGATCCCATCTCTGGATTTTCAGAAATTGTGTGTTATATATATATATATATATATATATATATATATATATATATATATATATATATATATATTGGACAAACACAAATTTAATATATATATATATTTATATATATATATAATATATATATATTATATATATATATATATATATATGGACAAACACAAATTTCATATATATACATATATATATATATATATATATATATATATATATATAAATTATATATACATATATATAAATATATATATATATATATATTATATATATATATTGGGACAAACATATATATATATATATATTATATATATATATATATATATATATATTGGACATCCTGTGGATTTTTACTAATAAATATATAAATAAATATAAATAATATATATATATTATAAATATATATATATATATTTTATATATATAAATTGGACAAATCCTAAATTCAATATATATATATATATATATAATATATATATATTGGACATCCTGTGGATTTTTACTTTGGTATTTGAGATTTTATATTTTCATTTGATTTCATTAGTTTATACTGTCCATGTATGTTACATTACAGCACCAACGTATGTGTAGTGTGGAGTTTTTAAGTCTTGCGTTCTTGAGTCATTTGTCTATTTTGTCCACTGTTTTAAGATCTTGACAGTTTAGGGATTAATCTTTAAGATGTTTGTTTTGAGAGTCAACATGTATCTATTTCAAGCTTACATCAAGTCTTGTTTGTTTTCGTTCAGATATTTATGTCATGTTGGGCATTATATATTAGTGTTTGAGGGATCAAAAGAAAAAATTGTAATTACAGCAAACTCGGAATTGTTTTATGTTTGGGTTAGTAGAAATCTAAATTATTTAGCCTTGTTTTGACATTACAATTTGAGTGAAAGATTCTTGGGTGGGACGTTAAACAACAATACAACCAAACAACACATTACAATAAGTCTTAGAATTCAGCCTTACTATACTAAAAATACCTCAATTGATTTGCCTTTTAATCAGAAAAATGTGACGTTGATATTTTATCTTTGTTCTTTATCTGTTTCATGAATTTTTTGTTTTACTGGAAATGTTAAATTAATCGATAAGTATTTGATAATTACTGGAATCATGTACGTGTATAATGAGCAGATATGGTGGTCTTAAAGATTACCAAATGAAATGGCAACCTTTAGTCATTATTGTTGTAAAATGAATACTCAACATTTGTATTAAGCAGGTGTAAATAGCTATTTAGCATTATATCAAATACACGCATATTAGGATCGCCTTACTAGGTAAAATGATTAGTCCCTCTTGTTCTTCCACAAAGAATCTACATATTTGGTATCACAATTTCTGATATTAGTCCATTTACCTCTAAAGACACATTTGGTCTGGTCTTTGTCATTTATTTACAGAAGAGTCCATTGTTTTTCAGGGGTTGATGAGTTAACATACCCGATTGTGATGTAAGTGCCTATAGTAAAAACTTCTCAAGACTCCACGTTAAACAGATGCAGGGTACGCCACAGTCATCACTGTATAGAGTGAAGTAATTTTTGAAAATCGTATTGAATTTTTCTTTTGAAGTTTGATCACTTGCAGTTACAAAAGGATTCAAATTCCCATAATTTGGCCATAGGGCTGAATGTGATTTTATTTTCGTGGAAATCTCATCAGCTTGCTACCCTTTCTTGTAGAACGGTAATAAAGAAAATAGAAACATAAAAACAAAATCATTTTGGATGTCGTGTCAGTATGGGTAAATTTAAGTTGTGATATATTTTGGATAATTTTTTTCTAATATCAATAAAATCTATTCATTATCTTTGACATGCTTATGTATATAGGTTAAATCTATTGCTTCATAATTTGTATGATATAAATTTTATTATAAAACTTGTCATTGCTTGATACAAATTGCAAGTAAAATTTGTTGTGAAATATCTTTATGAGGGACGATATACATAACTTGATTAATGAGAAAGAACAATCATTTACTTGATGTATGATGTTTCATAGGCTAGTGATCGCTGCATCTAATGTTCAACTCATTCACCTCTATAGATACATTTGAACTGGTCTAAATCATTGATTTACAGAAGAGATAATTGTTTTTAGGGTTTGATGGGTTAAAATATGTAGGGGCATGTCAGATACAAGAGCTGTTAACGGACTAAATATTCACATGTAAAATAAGAATTCCGTTGTAAGTGGATGGATTATTTAAAAGGAACACGGACTTCTTTGTTATTTGTGCCAGAAAATGTTTCCAAATTTGAGGATGTGACATACCCCTCTTTTTGTATATATTGCTTTTTTTTTTCTCATTTTGGCATTAGACACGTGTATATTTGTATTAATATTCCAGTTCTTCAATTTTAGAGCACGGCCACTGTCATGATAAGATATGTGTTCATTTTACGGAAAATAACGTGTTTAATATATTTATGTGCTATTAAAGGTTCAGTCTTTCATTCTGAATGATTCAAAACGAGAACATGTGATGTAAATGGTGTTATTTCTGCACTGATGTCAAATGGTAGTGTGAATCTAATGGAGTAGTTTGTATTGGTAGTCCTAGAAAGTTTTATAATAAATATATCTTGTAGTCGTTTGTGTAAGAATCTTCCATTCATTCAGAAAAAATACCTCGTCAAAAATTCCGGAGCCTTTTGAAACCGTCTTTTAAATTAAAATGGAATCTCCTGATTCTGCATTTTTCCTTATAAAAAAGAGGAAGAATATGTGTAAAGGATGAAAACTTTATATCTTTCTGAGCATCCTCAAAGAAATCTTTTTGCAATGTTGAAGGAAATGTTAACTCTGTAATCTTGCATTTTGAAAAGAAAATGAGGAAATATCTACAATTTTTCATAACATTCAAAGATTTTAGTCTTTAGTTTTGTAGAAGTTATACTATTTATAGCGTGGCAACATGATAAATGAATTGAAAAATCGGTGAATTCATATAAAAATTAAGATAAAAGGTGGTTAGATTAGAAAATTGACAGAAATGGTCTTTAGCGTTTCAATTAGACTTCTCTAAAACGATAACTTTGGTGTCGTTAATAATATTTACGTAAATAATATATATATACTGATGAAAATATAAAAGATATTAAAAGAAAATGGATTGATTCGGTCATATTAGAAACTCTTTTTTTTCAAATTATCATTATCTTTTTGGTGCACCCTTTGGTGAATTGTTTCAAAAATTGAAAAAATCATCAAGAAAAACAGGTTAAAACATTTTCATGACGATGAATGATTCACATTTTTATCAAAATTAGTGTTAGAAATCCCCTTATAAGTTGCAATGCCGTAAATTCAAACATTTTAACCACACTCTTGAAATGATTTCAAAAGCAAGATTGTTTAATAGATAATAAAACAAAAGCATGGGAGCGTTTATGTACTATTTTTAGTTTGATATCGTTTTTCTGATGTTCATTTTGAAAAATATAAAATTTGGGTATGAATGGTCTATTCGGTGTTGTGTGTAACATTCAAATGTAGATGTCAAATTTTAATAATGTTGCTGCTGTTCTCAATAAACCATTTGCAGTTATAATTTGTTTTCGGTGTTTCTTATATGTATCTGCATGATATAACTGGCGGGAACCATGCAATGAAAAAGCAATGGTGTTACAAAAAACACGCTCTAGAATCTGATGATGACCAGTACTTAGTGTAAAATTGTGGTGGATGATTTAGGATTTGAACCTTTTGTAATTTTTCAAACGCTGACGGCTGTAGGTCTTGGGGTTATTTTCGATCCTGGTTGACATATGAGACTGAAAAAGGTCCCGACAGTTCCTGGTTGACATATGAGACTGAAAAAGGTCCTGACCGTTCTGTCACGAAATGTTCGAGCTCGGTATAGGAAATTATTACCAGGGCTCTTTTAGATTACTTGAAATTGTTTCTGTGACGCATTACAGAAATGTTAAATGCAATGTATAGTAACCATAGCAGTCAGATTAAAGTTTACGACTTTCGTCCTATTTGTGCTGACGTCCCTGTGTCAGTGAAAAGTTCTTTATGGGGCGTAAAAATACAGTTAATTTTTCTCACCTCAACATAACTGAGGAGAGCTGATGCTGTCATGTCGGCGTTTGGCAGATGGCCTGAGGTCAGGTTAATAGCTGCTACCGATTGTACAAGTTCCTCTGTGGCTGAACGGTTAGAGCATCGCGCTTTGAACCATGAAGTCTCCCACTTCTAATCAGCACAGGTTCGAGCCCCGCTGGAACCTAAGCTGATTTTTGTGAGAAGGTCTACCTGTTTACTTGCAGAAGGCCGGAGGTCTCTTCCCGGGTACATTGTAACCGGGTTATCTCCTCCATTATAAACTGACAGCCACCATATAACTGAAAAATTATTGAGTGTGGCGTAAAACAAATATCAAAATCAAACCAAATCTGATTCTACATCAACTAAAACTGCATTCCTGATGTGCGTTATGTTTTACTTGCTTGACTCCTGAATCATGACCGTAGACGAGATTATTTAGTGACATGGGAGAGTCTAATTGTGATTTCAGGGTTTAATGAGTTTATCAGTCTGATAATTCAAAAAATATCTAATAAAATGTGAAAATGTTTTATTTTATTCGAAGATATAATTTTAAATATATATTGTTAACTGGTTTATAAATGTAAAAAACGTACCCTTACAATTGATTTGTGAATATTAAAAGATCAAAATATTAAAAAAAAAAAAATTTCGCACAATTCTGGTCACATACTTTTGATCATATCAACATGCAAACCTATATTTTAAATCTGCTCATACATTATTTTAAACTCGGAATCATTACAACTCTATTGATCAAGCAGATCAATACGCTGATTTCAAACAGGTCCATTGCTAAAATCATTGTCAAATTGCAACAGCAACGTGGACCATAATAGAACACTTCTCTTAATGTTGAACCGGAACTCCACTGAAGAACGATGTACAACGTATATTTGCTGGGTTATTTTGGCTATACGTACAGATTCAGAATATTGTATAGTATATTCAAACACTATTACAAATATTGCCATACACTAACATTTACATAATGTAGAATTAAGCTTTGAGGACAGGATTTGGGTCTGCTATATCGCATTACTTTAAGCATCTTCTTACGAAGTATACACATAAATTTTTAAATAAATATCTAACATAAAATGTCTACATATTTCAACATATAATCTGTACATTACAGCTGACGGTGCATTCTCAATATCTTGGTTTTCAGTTTATTAAATTGCTTTATAATAAGCATACCGGTATGTTAATTTTATGTCACCTGACAAATGAAATAACTTTATTATTCTAATTCTATCTCTGGTCTACTAAATTCAACTAAAAACGTTTCATACAATTCTAGCATTTTCCTTCGATTTTCTTGCCATTCAGCTTCGTTACTTCCCGGAAAAGCAAATGCCTCTGGAAGCAAAAGACATTTTTGTAGCTTCGGGATATCACATGCATTTTGTAACAAAGCCCGTGCGTCTTCATGCGTCAACGGTGTAAAGCTCTGCATGGCTAGCGTTTTTAACGCTTTGCACCCTTTGCATTTATTTACTATCCTCAGAAAGTCCGCCACTGGTAGACTGCAGTAGGAAATGGAAAGGCAAGCTAAACACGGCATTGATCCTATTATATCAATGAAAGTACGTGTTTCGGTGTTTAAACTGTTGCGGCTTATATTAAGATCATTTATTCCAGACAGTCTGTCCCATTTCAGGAGGAACTGCAAATCTGTCTGCGTCAGACGACAGTCCCGCAAGCAAAGACACGTGATATTCTGTTTAAGTCCATTCAGAATAACATGAAGACTATCTTTCACGTAACAACCAGAAACATTTAGTTTTCGTAATTTCGGAAGCTCTCGTAATGTACCGTTTAGTCGTTGAGCTACATCGTCATTTATTTCGGTGCTTATTGTGGTCGGTAAGCTTACGACTTGGAGATTCGGAAAATGCAATAAACCGTCTAATAAATCGTCTATCTTTCCGACTTCCTTGCATATGCTGGAGTCCTCTACTTCCAAGTGTGTTAGGTCCTGCAAACAGTGAATAGATGACATTACATGTTTATCAAAGGGCAGATAACTCTTGTAAAGTTTATTTTTCAAATGAAAAGATGGTGCTGTGGTCAACATTATGCTATGAATACAGGACGTCTCTCACGGAGTGTATTTAAATACTGATATTATATCGTCTTCTATAAAGTACATATGCTGTATTTTTCTAACTTTTACACGACAGAAACAAAGGTTTTCCAATAACGTGTCATGTTTTAATTTTTGAATTTACTTGGGGGGTGGTAAATACAAAAATTAAAACATGTTTAATTTTTGTATTTACCACCCCCCAAGTAAATTCAAAAATTAAAACATGACAAACGTACCAAAGATGGTGATTACAGCGATAAATTTCATATGAAAGGGAAGACGTTTATAGTAGTGTAAACAAATGAACTTAAATGATTTAAAATCTACTCCTTGTAACGCAGTGTGCACAGATGATGATTGTAAGGTAGAACTTACCCTTGATTCTAAAAGATTTCTAATTCTATTGAGTGGTATTCCGATTTCTGGTAGCGGTTCGATCCATAGTCGTTGGCAGGCAAATTTAAATGGTGTCTCGTCCTGAAGAGCCAGTCCAATAGGAACATCGTCTAACGTCATTTTACAGTCCAAAACGATTGTGATTGTATCTGTCAACATAAGTATAAATTACAATTAACCGAGCTCGCAAACTTTGCAGACGATAAAAATTGTTTCACTAACTTGGATAGTGAACTATCTGTTGTATAATGGTTGTAAAGAGGACTGTGGAGTCACGGCGAGTATGATCGGTCAACAGGGGGCGCCACCTTCTCCATGACACCTGATCCCAACTCTTGATTTTCCGGCGATCCGAGTTTGTCCAATGTTCACCAGATTTACTGTATACTTGGAAATTTTCGGCCCTGGTTATTTTGGCCCTCTTACGACAGAAAACATATTCATCCGATTTTAAATTCGCCCAAAATTCATCGTAGTCTCATGAATTCCATGTATGTACGTGTTTCAATAGGTCTAATTCATGATAACCGATAACGTTTGTCCGGTACTAGTATCTCCAAAGGTGATGGACCGTAACTCTACGTAATCTTCCCGCTGAAATGCTGTTACCGCGGGATATCGTTTGCTAGCGACATTCCATCACCAATAGAAACAGTCCCTCACAAACATTATCGGGTATCACGTGGTACATGAGTTAGTCCCATTATTTAGATTGAAAATTTCGCCCGACTTTTGAATTCGCAATCTCATCTAAGGATGAAATTGGCGAACATTTCGAGGTATATACAGAATATAATGCGTCACAGACTTCTGAACTTCCTGACGATTAATACTCTGATTTTTGTGATTTTTACATTCTACAGTTTTGAAATACTGACAAGAGGTGAATTTACTGACAAGTTTTACTTCTGTAGCTACTGACAAGTTTTACTTCTGTAGCTTCAAAGTGACGTCATCAAAGTGGTGAAGAAATAGCTACAAATACCATTTACAAAAATATTTACGAAGAGGTCAGATTTGAAAACTTACCAAATGTATTTCCATGTTTTACATATGGGTCCATTTCTGCATATATGCAGCCAATTCTGTTTATATAGCGTTCCACCTTCTCCTTTGTAATATCTGTCAAATCAATGGTTCTTATTTTAATGCTTGGGAATTTTTAAGATAGTGTCATGTATTTGCAAGCACAATAATATTTAAAGATCATTTCAAAACTTTTCATAGATGTATTTTAATATAATAATGTAAAATCTTAAGGTTACCTGTGGGTAAAACGTAAAAAATCCAAACACTGGTTTATACTCTCATGTACAAAAAAGTTTGGCACACTTTTTTCAAGATGGCAAATGTAAAGATATTATTATTATAGCTATTCGCCACGATATAACTGAAATATCGTTGAAAGTGGCGTTAAACAACAATAAACAAACATGCATCCAGTGGATTTTTACTATTTGCATGGCTTAAACTGAATTTTATTTTCCGTCTAATATATCCGGGGTTTGATGGTGTTTTGACCATAGATCGTAGAGACTTTCCATCATCCTGAAACAAGGTGACAAACTTATGGCATGTAACACTGTTTACTTTTTAAGCGTAACATCGTAACGTCAAATATAGCACAATATATCTCCAATAAATCAATGCTATAAGTTGCCAATCTTTTTTCAAACTTCTTAGTTACACTTTCTTTCGGAAATATCGACAAATATACTAACTCGAACTCAACTGATGAAGTCTTATTGAAAGAAACGATCGTTTTGAACATATGTAATCGTACCTTTTGTAAAACTATAACTTGGTATCGGCCTTCCACAAGTATTGCTAATAAATAAAAATGAAGAAGTACCAATTAATAATCGAAGCTCAAGTCCATTAGAACACGACGAATTAGATGTGCAATGGTCTGAACTTGAAGAACAGTTGCGAATCCCAATCGGGATAGGACCAGGTGTCCGGAACGAGTCAGCGTCTTCTGCTGGCATGTCACACCCGTCGCAAATGTTCCATGGAAACCTTTCTAGTACGATGAACGGGTCAAATTCGGTGAAAAGGTCAAGTTTGGTGAAGAGGTCAAGTTCGGTAAAAAGCACGATTGGCGAAAGGGAGTCACTATCTGTAGCCGTGCTCCAGAATACTATCTAATAACTAAAAGGTTTTATACAGTGACGGGCAGATATCAACGATTTTGGTAGTGGTTGTTTGTTTGTTTGTTTTAATGGTGCTTCACGCAACAGCCTATTTCAGTCATTTGGTGGCGGTCATTTTTTTAAATAGAAGAAAAATCCAGTTACAGTTTACTCGGGAAGAGACCATCGGCCTTCCATAAGTTAACTTGTAAACTTTCTCACAAAATCGTCTTGTTCGTTCAAGCCCACTTACCAAGAGTTCTCGAAAGGATTTCATGTAATTTATCGACATTTCTGTCCTCTGGTTTCATCCACAACATTGGCAGACGGCAAACCTCACGGCAAATCTTAAGCTCTGGAAGAATAATCAATCGAAAAAGTTTGTCCAGAACGATAAATGCACTTTTTTTTTTATTAAAGTACGGTTGCTTGCATTTAAAATACTGAAACTGATAATATTTCTTTTTAATTTTTTCTGATTATTTCCAGTTTTATATGTGTACTTAACAGGGGCATTAGCTGTGTTTTTTTTCGAAATTGTTTTTCCTTTTTTACTACTTAGATTGATATTTAACATAAAGATATACATAGGCATAAAAATTCTTAAATTCCTATATATTTTGTGAAAATTGCATGAGAAACCCAGGTTTGACACTTTTTCAAGAGCAATCGATTGACTCATCTTTACCATTGGTACATGGATACCACACTGGACCTGACATTTTCACAAAATATATTGGAATATAAAAATTCTATGTCTGTGTAAAGCTCTTATTTGTTATTGTACATCAAGTACAAGTAGTAAAAGTAGAAAACAATCGAAATTTTGTTTTTGGTAAACACAGCAAATGCCCATTTAATTTCAAAGAATTTGACTCGCATATAAATAAATCTTTAAAATGATTGCAATGAATTTGACTCACATATCATTAATTTAAAAAAATTATTTTAATGAACTGCACCTACACAATATTTATTTGTAAAAAATTCAATGAATTTTATTCACAAAACATTTAAAGGAATTGTAGAAAATGAAATAATACTAATAAAATTAGTATTACATCCATGTTTATTTATAACAACTTTGGAATAAAATATCTACCTTGCTTAAATCCCGTAAAGTTAACAATTCGTAGTCGGGAATTCGGTTTTTGTCGAAGGAATCCATGCATGATACTGTCTAAAATGGACATTCCACCTTGACCCTCGATCGAGTTACTTAATAAAAACGGCTCAACCAAGTCCTCAGGTGGTATGACGCTCTGAAAGTCCAAAACTGTGTGTGGCCACGTGGACACGAGGAAGGTTATGGTATGAAGTTCTCGTTGGAATATAGCCTCCGACAAAATGGCGGGGTACAGGTCACCTGGCATGTCATGTGAGTGCATCTTGATCATGCGTCCAGGATTGCAGACCAAATTGTTCATACATAATTTTTTAAGATTTCTACAACGAAAGCGTAAAATAATTATGAGTGTTTTGTCGTTTCTTTTTAAACTTACTATAGAAAAATATTATATAGCATAAGTAATAAGGAAACAGGTGCGTATCAGATTGTATGTGTGTGTCAGTTTTCATGCGCGTCACTTGCTATGCGTGTCGTTTGCTAATATTATCTCTAAGTTTAAGTTATACAGAGAGAGAGAGAGAGAGAGAGAGAGAGAGAGAGAGAGAGAGAGAGAGAGAGAGAGAGAGAGAGAGAGAGAGAGAGAGAGAGAGAGAGAGAGAGATTTATATTGATGTTTGCTAAATCTACGCTGGCAAACGTTTGGTACTAAAAGTGAGAATGAAGAGAAAATCGAGGGCCCTTGTCAAAATGTGTGAAAATCTGAAGAATTTACATTTTTTTCGATACTCATCTGTATACTTTCAAAGCAAATGTAATATTTATGGGTTTTAACAGTAAACTGGCGACTTCTTGTCAGATGTGAAATAACAAACACAAATACATATGTACATGTTTATCCGACTTAATTCTAGAGAAGAGATAACTATTGTATTTGTATGGTATTGATTAAAAAAAAAAGCATAGATCCCTAAATATGAACACGATTGACATCCGTAAGGTAATGGAGGAACTCAATGATACATTGGCAAACCCAGACCTCCTGATCTGGTGAGCTATCATGGAGTGAACACCCACATATTCTCAAATTCAAACGTCCAAAAGTTTGGAGATATAAAGAAACTGTAAATCCAATACGTCTAAACGGGCATTAGTTAGCCGTGTTTACAAAAAAAAAAATCGATTTTACTACATATACTTGATGTGCAATATCGTTTTTGTATAATATTGTATTTAGCAATTTAAAAGTTTACATTTCATCTTATTATACGCGTGACTGATTAATAGTATATCAATGATTGTAGCCCCCCCAATGGACAGAGCGAAAACAATACAAGGAACATTTGTAAAACGCAGTATCAGAGATCTTGTAACAAAGATTATGGATACAAAACATCTCTGGCAATGTAGGTAAAAATTGAAATGTTCTTCTACCTTGGTGAACAAATTGGTTCTCCGCTTTCGTCTTTTTCTGGATTGAGATGTCCAAACGCATCTCGGAATAAATGGTACACAAAATGGGACTCTGTCATCCATAACGGGTGGCGGCCCTCAGCTTCGTTGATATTAAAATCAAAATTTATGTAATCAATATCGTCCATTACATCTGTTACGGCCATGTCTGTATTTGTATGTGTATAAAAACCTTGAATAAAAATAAAAATGTGTTTCTTAACCCTTTCAACCCTACAGGCCATAATAGACTGATCTTAAAAACAATAGAAAAGAGCATATTACTCAGATATCCATGGGTAAAAGGGTTCATCACTACTGGTCGAGTACTAGAAACCCGCTTTTACATGATTTCGGCTAAATACAACACGGTTTTGTGAGATTTGTTAGATCAATCATCTACTGTTGGACATTTTTCCCAAACAGGAAAAAAGAAAATATTTTAAAGGTACATACTAAAGACGAAATCACATCATAGCCGGCTACTTGTCCTAACAGCATACGGGTCCTCGGCCAGTACTCTGCGCCTAGAGGTAGGTCATTCATGATGCTTTTGAAGTCCTATAACTGTACCAAATGTTGCTGAATATTGACGATATCATCCTGTTTTTTGTTTTGTTTTTTGGTAATGGGACTGATTCATGTACCACGTGATAACCGATAACGTTAGTGCGATACTAGTATCTCCAGTGGTGACAATCATCTTCTAGCGTCATTCCAGCACTAATAGAAACAATAGTCCCGCACAAACGTTATCGTGTATCACGTGGTACGTGAATTAGTCCCATTGAATGATAAGCACTAAAAGACTAACATAACGGACAAAATATTTTTCCACCCTCTCCAAGATGATATGAACAAAGTTATATTTTGTCAATAAAATCGATATATCCAATGGAAATTGAATTAGAGACAACAAATAAGTACATAAATAGAAAAATAAAAGAAACAAATACAAAATGAAATATAAAACCGAATCTGTATACTTATTGTTTTCGTTGCTTGTCAATCTTGTTGTCCGTGTCGTTAGGCATCTTACTACTTTATACAATTTAATTCTTGACTTACATCAATAGATCTACAGAGAATATGTATGGATCGGACACTTGCATATAGTGATGTTGGTCTCAGTACATTATATATATATATATATATATATATATATATATATATATATATATATATATATATATATATATATATATATACATATATATATATATATATATATAAAGAACACCTTGAACTCATCAACCCCTGTTGTCATATAGACTCACCCGAATCAGTAACTGTAAAATCTTTTGTGAAAATTCAGGGGTGTACAAGTTCATTTTGAATATAAAATCATTTGATATTGGGATTCTAAATTATAAAATACTGAATTCTGACAATGGACTTTACCATTCTTTGAAACGGATGAGTCCAAATGTGGCTACAGGGGTCTGTGAGTTCATACAATATCAAAGTCATAAAAACATTTAGCTCCGTATCTTCAGTAAATGTCTATGAAGAATCACCAAAGCTGGTTGATGATATTATTTGATATATACTGTTTTGATGCGTCATACGGTTACATACAGTAATAGGACAAAAGTAAGTTCCCCAAAACGAATTTCACTATATATATATATATATATATATATATATATATATATATATATATATATATATATATATATATATATATATATATATATATATATATATCCTTAGTAATTCTGCATTTGTTTGATTTTGTCCTCTGAATTTGGTAGACATCCAAAATAAATGAAAAATGGCACGTTTAACCCTGGGAATCTGGGTCGTATTTTGATAATATTTTTGTTTGTTAACATCCATAAATTACTTATGTATCGATGATTTTATTATGGGTGTTTGTGTATGACATCACAGATCCATTATCTTTGTAATAAACAGCAAAATGATGTTACTCACGCAAAGAGTAACCTGCTGAAACAATAAATAGATTGCAATGGAATTTATACCAAATGAGTACCAAAACCTCAAATTTTTGTGAATATAGTTTTGTTAAAATTGGATAAAAGACAAATTCTCTAGGAGTTATTGAAAAAGAAAACATGAATTTACTAAGAATTTTGGGAACATACTTATGGCCAACTACTGTATTTACCTATCCAGATGCGATTGATCCACCAACATCTCATCATAAACAACACATGTCAGCTATGAAAATAAGAATAAGGTCCGTCTGTCTTATCTAACACACTCACGTCTATGTAATCGACAAGATTGGTAGCCTTCATCTGAACACGTCGTGAATGTTTCGGTAAATAGAACTCTGTATCGCTAAAGTACATATTTAACTTTGTAATCGACACAAACTTCAGGAAATTATTTATGAATACAAAACAAAAGGGTACATACATACATTCTGAAAGCTGTGGTGAATACGAAATTTGGAGGGGAGGTGCTCTAACCCGATATAAATAACTTGTTTTTATAACAGTAATTTTGAATATCTGTTGAATTATGATAGTTTTATCTAAATGACATATAGACGCCTCCTGCGCCTGGCATGTAAACCCTTCAGCAAATGCATTAAAATGAGTTTACTAAATACTTTTGAAATTTTAAAAAGACGAAAGTTCTAAACATTCTACCGTTTTGTGTGGTAGAACATCGCCGAAGACAGAGGTAAAACATGCACAACAGGGCGCTCGTCAAAATTACGAAAGATAGACAGTTGAAAGCGTTTTCAAAAGAAATTTTATCAAAAAGAAAATGGCGTTTTACTACTCACCTAGTTAAATTTAAAGATGTTCACCGGCGACCGACCTTAGTATGTTTTTTCGAAATGTACAGGAAACAACACCTTCTGCCACGTGCCTCTTTATATGTTACATCTAAAGTTGGTCGGACATGTTGTTATTATTCACCTCTGTTGATAATTAAAACAATACTGTTCATTTTGCACTTCGGCACTGTGTACCAATGAGTAACCTTACAGTCTGTAGAATCACTGTCTGTGTAGTGTTCCTCTGATCGGCCGTATGTGTCAGTCGCATAACAAGCCGAAAACTTTCAAAAACAAACTTTTATCAATATAAACTCGTTATAGTGAACAATGGTACCATATCATTGATTAGGATGGTCCTAGAATCCTAACCTCATACTACTCTGTAAATATTTCAAGCTGCAATGATTTGTGTTTGTATGCGTAAACCTTAGCATTCCTTAATCTCAGACGCCTTGGATACCGTATACCAGTTTATCAACAGTGACTGAAGTGTGCTACACGCGCGTATCGGGTTTCATATTATTACGAGTCCCTCAATGCTATGATAAAAGCTTGATTCTCCATGTCTTGTGTACATTCGGCGATTTCCATCTAATACTGATGGATATAAGAACATGCTGTACTTACAAGGAATTTACTGTGGTTAATTATTTGCGAATATTTGCGAAATAACAATAATGATATAAATGTATTCGAATTTGGGAATTTAGTAAATAAGTCAATGTGTTTTTGTAATGAGAACTTTCTGGAATTTTCAAAGTATCAAATTGCAACTACATTTGTATACGTTTTAATAGTTTATCCATATGACTTAGCTATGATATTGTCCGATATCATATCAGTAATGGTCCTTTACGAAGCGCGCCAAATACGGGGCCATGGTTTCCAATTTTATTCGAAAAACTCCTGCTTTTACTTCTTCCACCAAGCGTTCTAATTTGGATCTCAAAATGACTTTTGAATCTAAAATTAGAGTTATCCTGTGACTGGCTTAACAAATCCTGACAGAGTATTGGCGATTTCTTGTTAGAAATGAAGTTTCACCGGGAGGAGTTATAGTCGAGAAATAAAGTGTATGAGATTTTTCATTACTTGTGAAATATTTTGACACAATGCCTTTCAACAAACTGTCGATATTCATATGGATACCAACTGTGTCCCATTATTTATTAAAGACATACAGGCTGTCCATTTGATAAAAGCAATTTATTTCCCGCGATTAGACCAGAGCTTTGATTAAAAAAAGGCTAAAAGGTATATTGCCGTTGAACAATTTTGAACATATCATGCATATATTTCCTAGAATGATTGAAATGCGCCAACAATGGATATTCCTGCAATCCACGTAAAATACAAATGTTTACTTGCTCATTATTCATATACGATTTCCTTTCACAGATACAATATTGTATCAAGTTTTTTTTATCAATCCAGAATTTTTTAAAAGAATTTTGTTCGTATAAAACGTTAAAAAGGCATTTAAAACTTTCAATACAAATAAATAATTCATTTTAACAGCTTGTATGCCTTTAATATGTTCTTTTCATATGATACAAACATTATTTAAAACCTCTAAGATAGATGAAATAAATCGGGCTATAATCTTTAATTAATTCAACATTTGTAGAATATATCGACCATGTTTTGTCAATTACGCCATTTTCACACTATGAAAGGGTTTATCCAAGCCAAGTATAAAGTCATGTATGTATCATATTTGGTTTTTACCGAAAAACCAACAGGAAACTGTCATCAGCAATCAACTCCTAACAGTTTATTTTGTCATCGTTTATAATTATCGCAGTCTGTTAGCTTTATATATCGCTGGATTATGTACCAAGAAAATTTAAGTCGCATTTTGTAGCTTTTGTGGCGACCAACTTCGTTTTTGTTTTTGTTTTTAACTAGAGTATTTAAAACTGTAAAGTATGTCGGACTATCTCTGCAATGTAAGTTTATCCATGGTATACTTCCATGTTATTGATAAAGATCATACTGAAACATATTAGATTGTAGTTAGTGATATGATCAATTTATTCGTAATCTGATTTCTATGTAAAATGTCATTATGCTTTGTCAATTGATCATGATCACATTTTCACACATTATATTTATATATATTATAATATCACATGTTTTACCTGCACATATGAACACAACGTAGCCGAATCAGGTGGGTAACGTTTTAAAGTTACACATTTTCGTATGTCAGAGGTAATAAACAGTTGCGCATTTGCTTCTAGTGAAGATATCGGCCGGTTAGCTCAGTTGGTTAGAGCGTCGTGCTAATAACGCGAATGTCGTGGGTTCGACCCCCACACTGGCCATTACATTTTTATACAATCATGTATTTGTGAACATACTTGTAAGTTATTCGTATCACCATAATAACATAGCTATATCAAAAAGCATTATGACTCTTGTATAGGTACAAACCATCTTTATGTCGTGAACTTTACGACTTGTAAATATTGCTGTTGTATGTGTTTTTATTTGAGAATAAAATATGAATCACTGCGTTATTTATTCACTGACGCTGCAATTTTATGTTACATTATCATACCAGTATTAGCCTAACAGTATTTTATATATTGCTGAGACTAGCATACATAACCTATATATATATATATATATATATATATATATATATATATATATATATATATATATATATATATATATATATATATATATATATATATATGTATATTGAATAACCAAATCTTTTATCTCATATTTGTATCATCTGATGCATATTACTTTATAAAATATGTTAATCTCTATTGACATATGTATATTTACTTATGTACCGTATGTACCCTAATTAGCTTTAGGGTGAATTGTGTCTATAACTTTCAGTTGATATCGTATATCTCTTGCTGTATATCGTACCTGTCAACGGTAATAATCAGGTACGCTCATAATTACAGGTAATAGACAGGCCGGTTAGCTCAGTTGGTTAGAGCGTCGTGCTAATAACGCGAATGTCGTGGGTTCGACCCCCACACTGGCCATTCGTTTTACTTGCTAACGGAAACCCTTAACACTCACTTATTTTAGACCTTTAAACTAATTATCACCAATTATTGATTGATTGACAGAAATCTACTCAGTGTGGTAGGGGGGGGGGGGGGGGGGGGGGGGGTGGGGGGGACCCCCCCCCCCCCCCCCCCCGAGGAGAAAGTACTTCTATTCTATATATCATATATGCAGCTATATTTATCTATAACTGAAGGACAATCAGTATGTTGGTCGTATTATTTTCTTACAAAGGCTGTGTATTGATCAAACTTGTACCAGGACTGTAATTTGGCATTGTGTACCCATACCCCGAGTATCATACACGTGTACTAATCTTCATGTTAATGAGTAGTGGTCACTCTCCACCAAACTCCTTTTACGGCTTCCGGAAATAAAACAGTTGAGTACAATTATCTGACGCATAACAGTTAATTGAATTAAGTTATGATTTTATGTGATCATTCCAATAAACTGTTTAGTATTGACAGTATATCTTAGATAACCTTTGAACTAATCCACCACATTTCAAAACGGTCGTCATCCAAAGTTAGCTCAGGTCAGCTCAGGACATAAACATAATAAAACAAAGTTATTGTTTTAAAAAATATATATCAGGGCGATCGATTCTGTCAACAAGACTTTGTTGAGTTAAGTTTTGATTTTGGTGGAGGAGATTATCCGGTTACAATATGTTCCAGGAGATTATCCGGCTACAATATGTTCCAGAGAAGAGACCACCGATCTTCCGCTAGTGAACTGGCAAACTTTCTAACAAAAATCTGCTTAGGTTCCCTCGGGGATCGGAAATGTTCTGATCAGACGTGAAAAACTTCAGCTGAGCTTAAATTATATATACATGTATATAATAAACGGTTTCTGATTGAATAAGCGAGTATTTTACCTCCCAAAATGTATCTGCATATTCTATGAAAAAAACAGTGAATATCATTTCTAAAAAAAGAAGGAAATTCCCTTTTTACACTATTGGAATTACTTTGATAATTATTTACTCTATAGGATTGGAATATATCCATATATTTATATAATAAAACAGTTATTGATTGTTGAGTGGATGAATAAACATTATGATGTCCCCCTCTCAGAGATATTAAATAGTATTCTGGATCACGGCCACAGACAGTGACTCCGTTTCACCAATCATGCTTTTCACCGAACTTTACCTCATCACCAATCTTGACCTTTTTAGTGAATTTGACCCGTTCATCGAACTAGAAAGATTTGGACATGGAACATACCAGCAGAAGACGCTGACTCCTTCCGGACACCTGGTCTTATCCCGTTTGGGATTCGTAATTGTTCTTCATTTTGAGACCATTTGCACATCTAATTCGTCGTGTTATAATGGACTTGAGTTTTTGATTATTAATTGGTACTTCTTCAATTTTACATATTACAGAACAACGTCGAATTAAACTTCACTGGTCTCATCAATATCATCAATTTTCTTGTTGAAAACTCCTTGATGATATTAAACCAGTTGAGATTAATTCGGCGGTGTGATCCTTTTATTTGCTGTTGTAATATTTTTGTTGATTTTTTTTCTAATGTTCTAGTCAGGCAGGTGAGGTGTATTATCAGTGATATACATGTATAAAACGACCCCGTGCTTTATATATCATTGGTATTATCTTACGTCATATTTTATTGTGATTTTTAAAATCATGTGCATAGCAAATTATGGAAATTCAACATAATTTTATACCAGTATAACTAAATCATTTATTACACATTTTTACAATTTTATTTTTATTACTTCATAAGATATTTTAATCTCTATTGATAGATATACATATTCATGTGTTTACATATGTACACGGCATTTAATACAATTAGCTTTAGGGTGAATTAAGTTGATATCGTACATTTTATATCTTATGGTGTATATCTTACCTGTAAACTGTAATATTCAGGTACGCTCATAATCCCTAGTAACAAACAGGCCGGTTAGCTCAGTTGGTTAGAGCGTCGTGCTAATAACGCGAATGTCGTGGGTTCGACCCCCACACTGGCCATTTATTTTATATGATAACGGAAAATCAAAACACCATTGAACTTTGTAATGGGCATACTGCTATAATCTTGATAAAGCTGTTCTATTTACGGCCTCGTAAAATAAAAATAGATATTGACGATTGTTTTACCTCCAACTATTTGCAGAAAGACCTGATGTAATTTCCAGTTCCATTATAGTTTCTGGCTAAAAATAATAAAATCTCGGTATCATCTTCAACAGCTGATGTAGTTGGGCTCTATGTTTTCTGGATTACGTTCAGCTGTTTCCCAGTTTCATTGTTGCAAATATGTACCGGTGACCTTAAGTATTCTAAAGAACCCAAAATAGCTCTAGCTTAATTTTCACTGCGCGTGATTATATCTGTGTAAAAAAAACCCAGAATCGTATTCTTTAGAACACAGACAATTCAAATATTTCAAAATGTACGGGGTCAAAGTGTATAACAATCGAATTATAGAGATTTTTTTTTTAATATTTATGATCCACTAAAATCACAGTAGCAGACGCCATGTTGTAACGACATAAATCTCATTAATGACAGATATAAAACGATCGATATAAAATGATAGATTAATTAAAAAAGAATTAATTCAACAAAAATGAACAAATAGATAAATAGTTCCAGAATAAATACGAACAAGAGTTTGATCAAAGCAACGAAAATGCAAAGGGAATGTGCCGCCTATTAACTAGCATAACCAGCGATATCGCTGGCGTAACTAGTATTTTTTCTATTAAAAATCTATAAAATTAATCTTTTTGTCTATAAAAGTGCATATATGTAGGTTTTTTATATTGAATTAACTGATTTTAAGTAATTTCAACTTAATAACACGCACTACCCCCTAAACAAAATCTAGAGTTCTTCATTTAGTATTACCCCAAATATACCAACTTCATCGGCGGCATTGTAACATAACGAGACAGAAAGACAACGGAGTCATAACACAATATTCATAAATAATTACCTCCTGAGCAGTGCCGTGTCCATTCCACCACGGATAATGAAGGCGATCGTTTCTGTCAATATGACTTCATCAGTTGAAGTCGAATTTAAAATATACATGTATGTTTCAGAAAGAAAAAGTGGTATCATACAAGGCCACTGATAAATCTAAATGTGTTGCCAAATCCGTGTAAGAGTAAGAGTAACCACTGTAAAAAAGCCTATCTTACCTTTTAATGAGTTTAGAACGTAAAAGGTGCAGTTCATACGGAATATTACTTAAGTGTTGTTATTATTATTAACGATATCAAAGTTATAGTTATACAAAAGGTGCCAAAAACAAATACTCGAGACGATCATTTCTGTCAAAAAGACTTCATCAGTTGAGCTCAAATTTAATACAAATGGATAGTCTGATATAGTATGATTAGCTTATACCAAAATATCAGGTACTGGATTGATTGTATATTCTAGGACCGTCTAACAGTCAACCAGGTGTGACACACGCGTGCGCACAAGAACAATGTCAATATTAGCTAAATCACATCCAAAGTAATAATTTCGCATCCACTCCGTACAACAATCTTGATGATTTTGACAGATTTGGCCAAGTGACTTAATTCCGCGTCGATTTCCATTGTATATAGTACTTTTTCATGAGACAAGGTTAGATATCGCCATCAAATGACAGCTTTAATATGAAAGTAATCTGTCAGGGTTTGAGGAACGGTGGATCAGACGTACCCTACAATTTTGTGCTGAATCAGGTGAACTAACACACAACGTGCGCACAATAAAGTTTACGTTTCAATATGCGAGCTAAATCTAGTCATCTTTTTAAATTAAGCTTTTGTATCCAAAAGTTTAAATTCGCCACATCTTGATGATGTTCACAAGACTCCAGGCCAGCTAGTTATATGGACTTATGTGGCAATAAGTTCGATTTCTATATTGGCTGCGTAAAACTGTTTCATGAGACCAGCTGTTAGATATCGGCCGGTTATCAGTCGGTTACAGCGTCGTGCTAATAATGAAATGTCGTCTGTCACAGGCCATTTCTGAGGACTTATATGGATAAGTAAAACCCTGAGTTGGGAAGATGCTGAATCAGGTGAACTACGTTTCATATCTTTTTGTTGTAACAATAAAGTTTTACCTGGACATACGAATTATCTGGATACGATTACTTTTGTCAGTGTAATTTTATTCACATGCATATGTACCATAGCTTATAAGTCGAATTTTTTTTTAGAAAATATTCAATTTTGGCAGCCGCCAGGTCGTTAAAATTGGATATCTTATGTGGATCATTTTTGTCCGTGTCGTCTATTATTTCAGTGTTAAATAGCGTTCATATCATTAGGTTTTATCTCGGCCGGTTAGCTCAGTATATTGTAAACATAATACCGTGCTAATAATGCGAATGTCGATGGGTTTCTGACCCCCAGACTGGCCATCAGTTTTTACAATTTGAATAAGTAAATGTGATTCGATCTAAAGATAACGTGGTATCATAGGAGGTAAAATAATATCTCTAAAAGTAATAATAAATACCGATTAAGAGTAACTACTGTAAAAAATGATTATCTTCCCTTTAGAAAACTTTTGAATTTATATGGTTTGTTAACAGTCACATATTATTTTAGTATAACATAGACAACTGGTCGAAATACCAGGTTTTAGCGTATATTCAACCCTCGGGGACTTAGGTCGCTAGCATTGGCAATATCTTATCTGGTTATAAATATTGTTAATATTTTAGTTATAATGCTCATAGACGATATCGTTTCTGTCATTAGACTTCATCAGTTAGCTCAATTTACATGTATTTGCTTATATCTGGATCACCCAAGGCCAAATATATCTCTGCAAGTATGCCGAAATAGTGCTTTGTATATAACTATATCTGACACCCTAGGATATATAGTGTAGGTTGGTTTTAGTGCTTTGTATATAACTACACTAACAATGGGTATCTAAGCATCGCGTTCTATACTAACAATGGGTATCTAAGCATCGCGCTCTATACTAACAATGGGTATCTAAGCATCGCGCTCTATACTAACAATGGGTATCTAAGCATCCCGCTCTATACTAACAATGGGTATCTAAGCATCCCGCTCTATACTAACAATGGGTATCTAAGCATCGCGCTCTATACTAACAATGGGTATCTAAGCATCACGCTATATACTAACAATGGGTATCTAAGCATCGCGCTATATACTAACAATGGGTATCTAAGCATCGCGCTCTATACTAACAATGGGTATCTAAGCATCGCGCTCTATACTAACAATGGGTATCTAAGCATCACGCTCTATACTAACAATGGGTATCTAAGCATCACGCTCTATACTAAAATTGCCTTTCTAAGCAATAATTCGGTGTGTTTATCGTCAATGTATGCTTTTCTTACATTCTTACTTTTGATGCTATAGGGAATATGTTTTTTTTTAAATTTTCAATGTTTTGGACTTATTTTCTGTGTTCATATTAATGTTATGTTTTCATTATGCATATAGTCTTAGCTATAATGATGATTATTTGGATGGAGGTTTCATTGGGGTAGATCATCAGTGGTAGTTGATGTGCATTTGGGTCTAAGGGGGTTATATGCCCCATCCCTTTAAATTTATATTTTTTTATGTATTCCTTAAAAAGTATTCACATGCCAACCCCTAAACCATGTGTATTCTTGTTTGTTTTGGGTAGATACATTCATTAATGATTCGGACGTAACATATACGGATGTTAACAACATGTAAATACAATGTACAATGTTCCAAAAACAGTTGTTAATAGTTTCCTTGTTTTTTATGTGAATTGTATTTAAAATTGTTGAGCCGGCCTGGCTCAGTCGGTAGCGCGCTCGACTCTGGATTGTGAGGTCTTGAGTTCGAGTCCCGCCGGCGACAGGTTGGTTTCCTGTCTTTCGGATGAGACAGTAAAAACTGGAGGTCCCGTGTCACAGTAGGTGTCGGCACGTTAAAAAACCATCAATGCTCAATGGCCGTAAGTACCGTATGCTCGGCACTTACGGCAGTTGAGCAATGAGGGTTCTTTAACGTGCCGACACCTACCGCGACACGGGACCACTATTTTTATTGTCTCATCAGAAGGACAGGAAACCAACTTGCCGCCGGCTGGACTCGAACTCACGACTTCACGAGTCGAGCACGCTACCGACTGAACCAGATTCAAGAGTCGAGCACGCTACCGACTGAGCCAGACCGGTTCCCAGATTTGGTGTCAGTCGGACTCTAGTAAGATATCTCAAATTTTACAAGAGTCGAAAAATATCAAAAAATGTAAATTTCAAATTATGATTACTCCATGACCTTGAATTTTGGAGAGCGGAACTTGGTACCAAGATGTCGGCCACTGTGTGAAGTGTACGGTGGTATATCACACTTGACTATTGATGACCTACTGTAGGATATAGGAGCGATAAAATAAATATGGGAGAAAAAGTTGGGTTTTTTACCCAAAATGACCACTTTTTCATTTGTCAGAATTTTTCTATTGCTTTCAGTCTAAGCAGTATGGGTTACTTTAGTAGGAAATTGCAGTCGATATGTAAATATTTGAGCGTATCAAATATTTGACACATGTACGGGATTGTCTCTAGTAGGACCCTAATGCACTATAAATATCGCTTACAAGAGATTAGATAACTTAATTCTGGAGAACAGTGCCACATACAACACACCACTCAACATGAAGCTTCTGTTTGTCTTTTGTGTAATTCTTGTAGGAATTAGTACGTATATTTACATTTGGATTCAAACTTTTTTATAACCAACTTTTTGGACGATGGTTGAAAACCCACGGAAAAGTCTTTTTCGCTTTTGATTTTTGTGTTTTGTTTTCTTATGAATTGAAATATTTACAAGAATTTAAATAATTATTGCGGAATGGTTATGAAACCATACGTAGTAATGTAAGTATGTACTTGTAATTACAACTTACAATTAGTTACATAGTCATTGCTTTACGCCATTTTCAATAATATTTTGGTTATATCGTGACAGAATCCTGATTCTTTTATTATTTTCTATTTTAATATAACATCATACCAAGTGTAAATTATATATACACACACATATACATATGTTTCAACAAAAATAATACATAACAACGATTTTAAACAAATTTTCAAAGTTTATTATAAAGATTTATTTCATTCAAAAAGCTAAAATGACATCGCCAGTGACAATCTCAAAAATTTTAAATCTGTCTCAGAATATACGTTATCACGAATTGGTTTAAAATCAAAACAGTCAATTAAAATATGTTTAATTATAGTTAAAATGCATCCACATGGAACACATTCCGGTGGATCCTCCCAGAACAGAAATAAT
Organism: Atrina japonica; assembly: GCA_030159075.1. NCBI lineage: Eukaryota > Metazoa > Mollusca > Bivalvia > Pterioida > Pinnidae > Atrina > Atrina japonica. The sequence continues at coordinate 438,645 of BROG01000632.1, forward strand.
CATGTGCCAATTTTGTATGACCAATTCGAAGTCGAAGTAATATTACTTCGTCTTTCCGATCAAAATCTAGTACCAAAGGTGTATCGAATTTCTACAGCAGTACAGTTAAATTTATTGTCTTATGGTAATGCTTATCGTAAAAAGTAGTTCAGCTCTGGCTTTACCGTCCATCTGTAGTCCAATTTTAAAGGGGCATTAGCCGTGTTTACCAAAAAATATAATTTCAATTTTTTCTAGATTTACCACTTGTACTTGGTGTAAAATAACAGATAAGAACAGGTCCAGTGTGGTATTCATATACAAATAGTAAGGATAAGCTAATCAATTGCAAATGAAAAGTGCCAAACCTGGATTTCTCAATCAATTTTCACAAAATATATAGGAAT